>MU223304.1:1832091-1855781 GCA_018584345.1 Thuja plicata
TAGCTTGAAAAGCATCTTTTTCATAGATTACAAGCACTTTCCTTTCTAGATTAGAAGCATTCAATTTTCTTAGCTTAATTGCACTTTTACTTCCATAGCTTAATTGCATTTCATTCTTAGACTAATTACACTTCATTTTCATAGCTAAAATCATGTCTCAATTCATAGATTAACAACACTTTCTCACGAACTAGTTGCACAAATTCTCATAGATAATGGCTTTCTTCTTCTTCTTGCACTATTAAATCCTCCATGTTAGCAATGGTCAGGTTGTTGGCTCTCGTTCTGAGGGTAAACTTCAACAATCACATCTAATTAGGAGGCAACAGGTCGCTTCAATCGCATTTGCAGGACAAACAATTCATGTTTGTCTTTGTAAATTCATCGATTGTGTAAGGACTATGTTGCGTTTGTGTTGAATTAAGAGGTCCACATTCAAAATACAACAGTACTATCATGTCTAGATAGGGCATTAATAGTATTTTCATAGCTATGGGCAAAGTTTACATTGTTGTTGCCTCTCAAATTGTTGCGATTATTCCCTCCATTGTGAGCATTGGAAGATTCACCCTTTTCATAATTATAGAAAGGAGTTTTAAATGTCGTGTGGTCTTTGTTATTTTGAGGTCCTTCTACCTTAATCACACCATTGTCAATTAGATCTTGCACTACGTGTCTCAAACACATGCAATCATTTGTTTTATGTCCTCGATTCCTATGGTATTCAGAATGACTAGACTCACTCCACCATGTAGGTTTGATTTGTGGTTCATATGGTTGAGCCCTAGGTAAGTCAATAATCTTATTATAAATGAGGGTTCTCAATGCCTTCTCAAGTGGTTCACCCAAAGGTGTGAATGTCCTTTTAGGAGTTGGTGTAAAGAATGGCTTAGGCTTGTTAGCCCCTTGGTTGTTACCAAAGTTATTATTGTTAGTATTATTATTGAAAGGTACTTTGGGTTATTGAGTCACATTGTTAGCTTGAGAAGATCCTTTTGTAAGATTGAAAGGGGCGGCCTTCAAATTATTTGCCTCTAAAACTCCATCATTGACCACTCCTTTGTTGTTATTCCTCATCCAAAACTGGTTATTGTTAGGAGGATTTCTATTTTGATTGTTATTGGAGGTATTGTTGTTGTTGTTTTTATAAATCTTAAGTTCTCTAATTTTAACCAATACCTTTTCCGTGGTAACCCCATTTTCAATTAGGTCTTGGAAAGACCTAGGACATTGTAACCTTAACCGGTAATTCATCTCATTAGTCAAGCTATTAATAAAGATGTCCATCTTCTCTTTTTTAGGTACACTTCGAGGGTATCTAGCGAATACCGCTCTCCGTTATTGTAAGAAAAGTAGGAATCCTTCTCCCTCTCATTGCTTGGTATTACATAAATTTATCATCATAACCTCATGTTTGGAATAATGAGTCACAAATTTGGAGGCCAATTCTTCAAAAGTTCGGATGTCAGAGGGTAACTTGGAGAACCACTCCATTTCCATGCCTCCTAAACTCCTAGGAAACAACCTAATTAAATACATTGTATCATGCATAAACTCAAGGCTTAATGCACAAAATTCTCTTAAATGATCTTGGGGATCAGATTCTCCTTCATACTTATCGTGTTTAGGGAAAACAACATTATTTGGGAATGTGACCATAACTAGGGTTTTATCAAATGGAAACAGACACAAAGCTTCGATGGAAAAGGGTTTAGGAGCCCCACTTTGTTTCATTGTGTCCAATTGCATTTGGAATAATTTAAATTATTTGTTCATGATATCAATAGGATTTGCCTCGACTTCTTTTTGTTTGAGTTGATTGACATCATAATCATGAGGGAGTTTAAGACCCACTTGGGCTAGGTCTAAAAAGTATTTCTCCCTATCTCTATCCAACACTTTCTCCATGAGTCTCATGAAGAATGAGCTTTGCATGGATTCGTTAACCTTCTCATCAGTTGCTTCTTCTTCATTAGGGTCAACATTGCCCCCATTGTTGTTATTTAACCCTTGGTTGTTAGGATCCATTCGTCCTCCATTATTGTTATTATTTAACCCTTGGTTATTAGGGTCCATTCCTCCTTCATTATTGTTATTATTATTAACCATGCCACCTCCATTGTTATTCATATATTTATTAGTATGGTTGATTTGATTGGGGTCCATGTTTCCAAATGGAAAAAGACATGGGTCCATATCCTCTTCTCTTCTAGGTTCTTGCGTTGGTCTTGAAGAAGTGAATGTGTCGCTTGGAAAAGGAAGCTCTTGCCTTAGATATGAACTGTCTGATTATAGGGTGTTTTTAATGTAGTGAGATCAAGTGAACGCCGACATGGACATGAATTGCATTAAAAACGTTGGCTTTCTCACTTATGTTGATCAATCCCTTATGATTTTTTGAAAAATGTCCAATACTATGGATTCTGATTAGTTTGAACTTATGAATAGCTAGAAAACCCAAAAGGGTACTCAAGAATGAAATCCAATTTTCTCCAAGCCTTCAGAAAATATCCACTATTTGCCCCGCTTTGTTTTTGGGCATCACTTGCCTGTGTGTAGGCATGACTTAACTATTAACAGGCGTTGACTGGAATTTATGTAGGCGACACTCTACAGTTAAGTAGGCAACTTTTTCCTGTTGATAGGCGCTGTTTAAAAGTTTCTAGGCGTCACTTTCCAGTGACTTACGCGGTATTCAATTATTGCCAGGCATCGTTTAAAATGTCACAGGTATGACTTTTCTGTTTATAGGCATCGTTTAATTATTCACAAGCGACACTTTGTAGATCCAGATTGTTTATCTTAGATTTTTTTTAAAAAAAAAAGTCTTAAAGTTCTGATCAGATTTGCAGAATAGTCTTGCTTGAAAATTGAAATACAAACGCAACACACACACATCAAGTTTGCATCATGTCCCTAAAACAACACTAAATGTGTATGTTCTCGGCCGTTTTAACAAGTATAACACAAGAATATCTTCCACGCAATCTACCTAAAGTCAGATTTGGATTTTAAACACTTTGGCTCTAAAAGGTAGGATTGCTACTTATTTGAGATTTAATGATCACCTATGTTCTAAACTATGACAAGTTCTTTTACCCCCTTGCGGGCTTCCTACATGCACAAAAGTACAATTTTGTGCAATCTCGAAGGACTACTCGAGGAAGTGAAGAGACTTGCACATAATTTAGTCACTTTCCCATTAAGGAAGAATGCATTTATTTATAGTGGGTCAGATAGTATCGCGGCAAAAGCGATTGCCTCCCACTTTGGGTCGTTCCCTCTCACCATCCTCGTAAGGAAACTCTCAGGAGACAGACCCTCTAAAGCTCTATTTTAACTAGCATATATAGGAAAGCAATAAATCAAACTTAGTTCAACAAGTTTGGGAATTTGATTCACTTAAAAAGTGAAGAGCATATCCCTATTGTTGTTCCTTGTTCAAAACACTTCAAACAAAATGGTTCTTTTTCAAGCTCGTTACAAAGAGCTTCTTATAATTGAAGTGTGTGGTTAATTTCCTCCCTTTCTTTCTACCACCTCAAATGCAACATGTTTGGCTTTTTGATCAACTTGCAAGAAGTTGAGAGCATATACCTAATGCTTTGTTCAAGATGGACAATAGCAAGGTTTTCCCTATTTAGACTAGTTTAAATGAAATACCACAAGCTAAGGGAAAACAAGCTTGATAAGAAAAATACCTCTTTCGAAGCTAGCAATGGCTAGGCACTTTTTTGAGAATTTTTGTGCTTGTTTTTCTTACTCACCTAGTGGAGATAGTTCCCACTCCGGCTCCACCAACAAGTTAGTCAACACAAAAGAAAACAGTGAAGAAAAACTTGCAAAGCAAAAAAGCAAATAAGTTCTTTTGATAAATTTTGTAAAAAATAAACTTTTAAGAACTTAAAGCATCAAATTAATTAAGATTGGGAAAATTTATTCTTGTATGCACTACTAACTTTTGTGTAATGCTCATACAAGTGTTCTTCTACCTCTAAATTCTCCAAAATACTAGCGTTATGCAAATCTTTAGAGTATTTTTCAAAGGCTCTTACCTCTTTGCTTTCCTTTGTAACCCTGAGTTCTGGCTTCTGCACTTTCGGATGCCTGTTCATCTGCAGAAAAAACACAGACAGAGAATTAAAAATATGAATTTAATGATTAATCAGTAAAAGAATACAGAAAGCTTCATATTACATACTGCTAAATTGACATCACTACATAGTCCATTTATTTCATACCACTAAATAGCTTTCATAACAAAAAAAAAAGATTTCAATTAATGTTTACCGACACATTAAATTTAATCTATCGATACTTTTCAACATATCATACCATTTATACTTGGTTAAACAATATTTAATCGAACCGTTACAAATTACATCATAACATTTCAAAATAAAAAATAAAAACAACAACCCAACTTTGTCTACATGTTAGCAACCACAACTCTTTAAAAAAAACACCTTGGTGTGCAATGGGTATGCCAAGAAGGCGAGGAAGGTTAATTAGAGAAAATTTTGGTCTAGTATTTCATACATTGTGCACTACATGAGTTCTATTAATTTTCCCTTAATTAAGTATACCAATAGTTTTAATTTACTTAAAATATAAATCGTTTATATTTATTCATAATTTTGTCCTCCCAAAAATTATCTAGTATTTATACCAATAATTTTAATTTACTTAAAATATAAATTATTTATATTTATTCAGAATTTTATCCTCCCAAAAACTATCAAGTGTTTAATAATCTTATAAATTATTTTTTAGTAATAAAAAATATATTTACTATAAATTTAGAGATGATTTTGTATATAAAATGTAACAATATTTATTTCTTATTTTAAGCCTAAATTTGATGAGTGACTTTATTTATTTTCTAAAATAATTAATTCAAAATTATTTAATTAAACATATCTTATTTGAGTTTGACACTTATTTTTGAATATTCTACAAGTTATAATTTTTGATGTTTTATAAATTTTACTAAATTATTTTATACATATTTTATCAAGGAAAGTATCTATGTCACTCACTTATAATTAAATTTGTATTACAAGTTTTGGAAATGAATGTTTTATGTCATTCTAATATAGTTGACTTTTAAATATAATTTATTTTTAATTGTATTGTCTTTGGCAATTTTGAAATGCCACTTATTATAAACTTAGCATAATAATGAAAAGATGACAATTAATAAGAAAAAAAATCTAGGTTAAGTGGCTAAATCTCTTGGCTTAGAACATTTAGACCAATAGCCACTATGTTCTTGCACGGTTCATTAAAAAATGCTAGTACTTGTGGCCAAATGTCGAGTAGTTGTTAAAAAATGTCTCACTAGTGGTGCACAAATAGACTAATTACCAAAAAAAAAAACTAGACTCCTTTAATATTACTAATTGAAAGATCAAAATGACAAAAGATCACCGTTATTAGACCCCTTCTATACATTAAATAACGTGCAACTTAGTACACAAACTTTCAAACCCCATGCGGCGATAAAGAACTAGATGGGATAATGCTGCTATTGTCTTTGGCAATTTTGAAATGCCACTTATTATAAACTTAGCATAATAATGAAAAGATGACAATTAATAAGGGGAAAAATCTAGGTTAAGTGGTTAAATCTCTTGACTTAGAACATTTAGACCAATAGCCACTATGTTCTTGCACTATTAGCGGCTCATTAAAAAATGCTAGTACTTGTGGTCAAATGTGAGTAGTTGTTAAAAAATGTCTCACTAATGAAATTATCCAAAAAAAATCTAAAAAAAATCCACTCCTTTAATATTAATAATTGAAAGGTCAAAATGACAAAAGATCAAGGTTATTAGACCGTTAAATAACACGCAACTGCTATTATACAAACTTCCAAACCCCATGCGGCGATAAAGAACTAGATGGGGACAATGCTGCTATGGAACCATCCCAAAAATTAAATTCCAACAAACGTGGATTAGCAGCAAACACAAGTCTATAGAAAATGCCGGATTTTATATGCTTTCATACACAAATAAAGAATATCAGAAGTTGGAGTAACAATCTGGTAAGCAATGGACCGAGTATTCTCAGCTTCTTTCTCCCGATCCCGAGCCACAATCTCCCTGCCATACAGTGCTCGGACTACTGCCGGATACCCTTATTCATGCCCTAAATTATTCCGCCGAAGGAATGATGTATCATTGCAAAGACAATTTCATTGTGGTAATTTCACCCAAAACAATTTACACTTGTTTTAATTTTTAGTCCATTTCATTCTTATGTCTGAAGATTTTAGCTTTAAAGCCACAGCTCATTCACAAAATAAAGATTTCAGGTTACGCGCATCGAGTTCTTATCCATAACATTGAATCCTAGCTTTAAGTTTCACGTGATATTCAGTATTCATAAAACAAAGATTTGAAGTTACTTCTCTACAGTTCTTTTCAATTTTGTTCGAAATTCTTAAAGTCTTTGATTTAATGCCTCAGGATATTCACAAAATAAAGACTTGTGGTTACCTGTATCGAAGGAGATTCGAGCAACTGGCCTCTTATTGCGTTCGTCAAATCTGTGTGAGACTCCTGTACCAGGTATTTACTTACTGTTGCAATGCCCTAAATTTTAGTGGTTGTTGCATGGTTCATTACTTTTGAAATAGATACGGTCATGAAACCCGTAATGTATTTGAAAAATTTCACGGGTAAACAGCATTGCTTTATTAGGAATGAGATGAATATACCTTATATTTATCTAAGTAGCGATTCCCAACTGTAGATGTAGTTTTACGGGCATGCCAATCATTTTTTTTGGTCGGTAAAAGATTATTTCATTAATATATGTAAATAAGATATACATCAGGTATACATCATAGTTTGGATTTCACCGTGAACATCACTCCAAAATTCAACATTGCTACCAATAGCACGAAAAACCATCACCCGATATCAGACAACCATATCAGTCGACTGGGTGTATACAGTAGTACAAAAAACCACCCCTACCCAGATTATCATAGTTCACTAAAGAAGACTACAACCCCTGAATCTGTTTTACAGAACCATATACATCGCCATTTTTACAAAATTTGACCAAAAAATAAACCAAAACCTTGACAGAATTCAAGAGAAAGAGTGGGATGGAAGCTAGAGGGGCAATGAACCACCATTGTCAACAGTGCCACCACCAACCGACACCTCACTCTCCAAGCGCATTCCACAAGAAGAGCAACCCACATTGGCGCCGTTATCTTCATATCGAGCAACTTTGCCTCCCTCAACCCCACCATGTGCACGAACACGACTCCTACGAGTTGGACAACCACCCCTATGACCTCTGCCACGACTGCCTCCCCCATGTTTGTTACCTTGGGCTGAATTGGTACGTCCAGGACTGCGGCCGCTTGCATGTTGCCTCCTCTCCCTCCTTGGCTGCTCCATGCCCTCCTAGGTCCCTGTTAGCTTCAGCCGAAACAATTCTGAATTCATCTGTTTTTTGGGTATCCCTGCTGCCAGTACAAGCTCCCAATCGTGGACGAAATCCACCAACAAGGCCTCCGCCTTCTTGGCCTCCTGCTTCCTTTCTAGACTATTCCCCAAGCCTCTATGCCAAAGAAAAGGGTGCACCAGAGAAAGTACCCTGGGCATACCAAGCCAATCACCATGTGCAACCACTGATGTAGTCATGGATGGAGGAAACTCAAAGCAATCTGTCGAATCCTTGCAGCATGAGTCACACAACGGAAACAACAAGCAACAACAAAGAGATATGAGAGATCAACCTTTTGTTTATTATTAGAAAATCATATACAATGGATCTGCAACATGCAGTCATTACAATCAGAAGCCCTCAGAAAATCCTTAGCTACAGCTACACTAAGATAATCTTATGAAAGCAACCCCTTTAGGAACAAATCCATAAGCTTATAAAGCCTTCACAACCATTAGGTCGGCCTAGAAAGATTACATTTCCCAATAAGAAAGAAAACGTGTTACCAACAATAGGTCAAGACCCAAATCATTAGGATCTTCTTCCAATGAAAGAAATATGAATCACAATCCCTCAAGTAGGTCGGCCACACACGTAACATCATCGAGAAATGAGCTGTTAAGCTTCGCCGATCGGGAAAACCTTCACGAGATTAGAAAACACGAAGATTGGCTGGAAAAGTGAAGAACAAGACAGTCTCGCCAAGAATCAGCAAGATTTTAGGCACAAAGTAACCAATTGAAGGGCGAAGCTAGGGAAGTGTTCAATAGGATGCCTAGAACATGCTGTAAGGATCGCAAGAGCAAAAAATCCAAACTGATCGATCGCAGAAAGAAACACCAAGACTGATCAAACAGGAAAAATAGGAAAACAAATGTTTTTGGTTGATGCAAGATTGCCAAGATCCCAAGATGCTCCTGCATCAGACACCCAGGGTTAATTGAAAAGTGAGCCTCTCACTTTGTTGGAGCCAAAGGAAAACCAAAATGGTCAGCCTCAACCAGAGAAATCCATGAAGAATCCATAAGGGTATGTCCTTCCACTTGACAAGATACTCCATGTACTACTTCTTGTGCTTTTACCAACTCTACTATCCAAAATCTGCTCTATCTGAGTCAACTGCTTCTTAGGATACTGCTGTTCAACATCTGATCCGTCACTGCTATGGAAATCTATTTCATGATACTCATACAAATCCACAAAATTGAATATAAGCGATATATCCATGTCTTCGGGTAATTCCACCTCGTAAGCATTCCGTGAATCAAATCTCCTCAAGATCTTACAAGGTCCAAATTTCTTCATCCTCAATTTGTTATAAGTTCCAATAGGAAATCTACCCTTCTGCAAGTGTACCATCACTTCATCACCTACTTGAAATTCTTTATATCTTTGCTTCTTATCAGCTCTCCTTTTATAGTCTCGGTTCATTTTCTTCAAATGTTGTCTAACTCCATCATGCAATGATTTCATAACCTCTGCAAACTCTTCTCCCTCAACACTCTTCTTAACATCACGACTGATATCCTTAATTCTACTACTCCTTTAGGATTAAAACCAGTAACTATCTCAAATCGTGTCTTCCTTGTGCTCCTATTTACTGAACTGTTATATGCAAACTCTGCTTGAGGCAGAACTAACCCAATTCCTTGGCTTATCTTCAACCAAACATCTCAACAAATTTCCTAAACTCCTGTTCACAACCTCTGTTTGTCCATCGGTTTGTGGATGAAAAGTAGAACTGTACTTCAAATCAACATTCATCTTCTTCCAAAGTGTCTTCGAAAATAGCCAACAAACCTACTACCCCTATCTGAAACAATGCTTTTAGGTAATCCATGTAATCTCACAATCTCTTTGAAAAATAAATCAGCTACATGCACAACATCTGTAGTCTTCTTACAAGGAATGAAATGTGCCATCCTAGAAAATCTGTCTACAACCACAAAAACTGAATTATAGCCTCTCTGTGTCTTTGACAAAGCAAGCACAAAGTCCATATTGACTTCTTCCCAAGGTCTGACCAGTACTGTCAAAGGTGTATACAATCCCACATTCTGACGACTACCCTTTGCAACTTGACACACTTTACAATTCTGAACAAAATTCCTCACATCTTTCTATACTTGCGGCCAAAAGTTGTTCTCACTTACCAAAGCTACTGTCTTTTCAATGCCAAAATGCCTTGCCAATCCTCCACTATGTTTCTCCTTAATGAGATTATCTCTCATAGAACTTCTGGGTATACGCAACTGACTACCTTTTTATAACATTTCATCTTGAATAAGGTAATCTAACCACTTACTTCTGTCTGCAACAATAGGTTCTCTGCAAGCTTTCCAAGATTCAACGAAGTCTGGATCATTCTCATACAATTCCTTCAATTCATCAAACCCCAACACTGCAATCTTCAAAACAGTCAACAATTTCCTTCTCCTACTCAAGGCATCAACAACTCTATTTGACACACCACTCTTATGTTTTAGCACAAATGTATAGCTTTGTATGAACTCAACCCATCTCATATGCCTCCGATATAAGTTACCTTGGCTGTTCAAGAACTTCAATGCTTGATGATCAGTATAAAGAACAAATTCCCTAGGCAGCAAATAATGTCTTCATTTCTTCAAGGCTTGTATTATGGCATAAAACTCCTAATCATACACTGAATACCTTCTCTTAGCATCATTCAACTTCTCATTGAAGTAAGCAACATGTCTTCCTTCTTGACTTAAGACAACTCCAATTGCATTTTCACTAGCATCACAATCTACTTGAAATACCTTATTGAAATAGGGTAAAGCTAACACTGGTTGCTCTGTCACCTTTTGCTTCAGCAATTCAAAACTCCTTTGTGCTCCATGTGTCCACTTGAATTCCTTTCTATCTCCTCTCATGGTTTCAATCATTGGTCCACAGATGGAACTAAATTTTTTGATGAAATTTCAGTAAAATCTAGCAACCCATGAAATGATCTTACCTCTCCAACATTCTTCGGTGTAGGCCACTCAACAATGGCTTTCACTTTCTCAGGATCCATCTTCAACCCTTCAACAGATATTACAAATCCCAAATACACTATTTCCTCTTTCATGAAAGTACGCTTTTTAAGATTGATTAGCAACTTCTCTTCACTTAACCTCTGCAATACTTGTCTAACATGCATCAGATGTTCCTCCTTACTCTTACTGAAAATCAAGATATCATCCAAATACACAATGACAAACTTACCTAAGAATTTCTTCAGAACTTCATTCATTAACCTCATAAAAGTACTTGGTGCATTAGACAATCCAAAAGGCATTACCAACCATTCATACAATCTTTCATTTGTCTTGAATACAGTCTTCCACTCATCGTCTTCTCTGATTTTAATCTGATGATATCTACTTTTCAAATCTATCTTGGTGAAATTTCTAGCTCCACTCAAACAATCCATCAGATCATCCATTCTTGGCAAAGGAAACCGATAATTAATTGTGATCCGGTTGATGACTCTAGAATCAATGCACCTTCTCCATTGTCCATCTTTCTTTGGTGCTAATACTGCAGGCACTGCACACAGACTAAAACTTTCTTTGATTAATCCTCGCTGTAACAAATCTTGTACTTGTTTATTGAGCTCTTCATTCTTTGCTGGTGTCATCCTATATGCTGCTTTGTTAGGCAAACTAGCTCGTGGTATCAAATCCATACAATGACTAATACTCCTCACAGGTGGTAATCCCTCAGGGACATTATTTGATATGATGTCAACATACTCATTCAACAATCCATTGATTTCTTTAGGATGTTCCTCCTCTGAGACAATCTCCTTAGACTTCTTAGGTACTAAAGCAAAACACACATTATCATGTCATGCCATCCACTAAACAAATTCGTGCACTAGTACACACTTCACTCTTAAGGGGTTCCTCTAAAGGTAACAATTTTTGCTTCATTCCATTAGCAACAATGGTGTACACATTCTTCCTACAATCATGTATAGCTTGTCTATCATACTGCCATGGTCTACCCAACAAGGTATGACACACATCCATAGGCATAATATCACACAAAACTTCATAATTCTTCCCAATCTTGAATTTAACTAGGCATTGTTCACTTACCAGTACCTTGTCTTCATCTTGTATCCATGCAATCTGATAGGGTTTTGGATGCTTCAATCTCTGCAACTTCAATTTGTCAACCATCTCCTCCGAAGCAAGATTATCAGAACTACCAGTGTCTATGAAAACATTGCACACCTTGTCTTGCACCTTGCATCTGGTTCGGAACAAATTCTTCCTCTGTAAAGTTTTCATGTCTTGCTCTCTGTGATATAGGGTTCTTTAAGTTATAAAAGTTGCCCCATCCTCTGCTTGGTTATTGTTTATTGATCCAGTGGATTCCTTGTCTGCAAATGATGTTCGCCTACTGCTTTCTGCCTTCTTCTCAGAGTTACCTTGTTTGCATTCAAAGGCTCGGTGCCCTGCTTCACCACACTTGAAACAAGTGCCATTGAACTTCCTTTTATCACCGCTGCTTTGTCCTCCATTGCAATAGGAACTCCTATCATTCCTCATGTAGCAATCATTATCCTTAGCTTCTGACTCATCTCTGCCCTGGTCTACAGAAGATCTACCTCCTCCAGTATTAGTACTGGATCAACCTCCCTGAAATCTTCCTCTCTACCTCCTTGCCTTTGCTCATGCCTTCTGTTCAACTTTTCTTCAGCCTTCAAAGTCCACTTGTAAGCTTCTTCCACACTCCTAATCTGTATCAGATTGATTTCATCTTGTATTGACACCCTTAAACCATTAAGGTAGCGAGCAACTTGTTCAGCTTCATCATCTATATGCCTAGATCTAATATTCAGTTTGTAAAACTCCTCAGTGTAACTCTTAACACTTAGGTCTCTTTGCTTCAAGTTCTGCAACTTCTGAAACATACTTACTTGGTAATCCTTAGTAAAAAACGTAGCCTTTAATTTATTCACCATTCTATCCCAAGATTTGATCTTATCCTTACCCCTTCTCTGTCGATTTGTTTGTAAATATTCCCACCATAAGGATGCATGTCCTTTTAACTTGGTACAAGCATATTTTACCTTCTGCTCACTAGTTCCTTCAAGTTCAATGTACTTGTCCATATCGGTGATCCTATCAATCAATTGACCATAATCTAGGTAACCATGATAATCAGGTGGATTGAAATGAGGTCTCTTATTCACATTAGTCAAAGCTATGATGAACCTTTCTTCTTCTTGATTCAATTCTGGTGGTGCCTCATTGTTTTCTCCTTCCCCTGCCTAATTCTGATTCAGTTCATCTCGTTCCTCATCACTTGCATCTTCTATATGTTGTCCTCTCCTCTGAGTAGTTTCCACCGCCTCCAATCTAGCAAAAATTTGTCTCAACAAGTCCAAGACAGTTGGATCTGCATTCCTCGCTCCACCTCTAGCATTTCTCCTAGCCATCTTCACAAGCTTCAATAGTTGTAGGTCGGATCCTTCCTTACGCCACCCCACAAGCAAACCCTACGTTGCAAAACCTTGCTCTGATACCACTTGATGTAGTCAAGGATGGCGGAAACTCAAAGTTATCTCTCCAATCCTTGCAACATGAGTCGCACAACGGAAACAACAAGCAACAACAGAGAGATATGAGAGATCAACCTTCTTTATTATCAAAAAATTATATACAATGGATCTGTAACATGCAGTCATACATGCCAAACATACAAGCCTGATTACAATCAGAAACCCTCACAAAATCCTTAGCTACAACTACAACAAGATACTCTTATGAAAGCCGCCCCTTTAGGAACAAATCCATAAGCTTATAAAGCCTTCACAACCATTAGGTCGACCTAGAAAGATTACATTTCCCAATAAGAAAGAAAACATGTTACAAACAATAGGTCAGGACCCAAATCATCAGGATCTTCCAATGAAAGAAATATGAATCGCGATCCCTCAAGTAGGTCGGCCACACACGTAACATCATCGAGAAATGAGCTGTTAAGCTTCGTCGATCGGGAAAACCTTTGCAAGATCGGAAAACACGAAGACTGGCCGAAAAAGTGAAGAACATGACAGTCTCGCCAAGAATCAACAAGATCTCATGTGCAAAGTAACCAATTGAAGCGCGAAGCTAGGGAAGCGTTCAACAGGATGCCTAGAACACGCTGTAAGGTTCGCAAGAGCAAAAGATCCAAACTAATCGATCACAGAAAGAAACACCAAGACTGATCAAACAGGAAAAACAAGAAAATAAATATTTTTGATTGACGCAAGATTGCTAAGATCCCAAGATGCTCCTGCGTGAACCACAAACCCTCGTCCGGGAACCGCGTATTGTAAAATATCCTCCACTTCCACTTGCCTCTCCGGACGCACACATCGCTCCATAATTCGCCTCACCTCATCCATCGTTCCAAAGTGCAAACCCCAAGCACAAAACAGGGCTGCAATGTTAGTATTGTTTTGCCAGAAAAACCTTGATATTGCATACTCAACCCCCAACAACGCCCAAATGATCTTGAGAAAAAAGGGATAGGCCGAAGAGAAAACATTCTTCAGCCGATCCTCTGTCAATGACCCTTTGACAGCCATTTGTTGTTTCATGGCATCGAAGGAGAAGTTGGCTTCCATTTCACCTCTCCGCTCTCCACTCTACGCAAAACACTTGCCATTTCAAACCCACAGTCGATTATACCTCTGAACAAGAAAGGAAAGGAATGTATTGAAATTCGTTTGGCCTCTGCATTGAATGCTCACACAGAGAAATGTGCGATGCCACTATCTGTGAAGCCAAATTGCGCCACCTTTCTTCTCATTGAATGCAAATTCTGTCCTTCGCCATCCTTCAAGAAACTGCCAGCTCACAAACATCACATCATATCCCATCCACTTTGTTGCTATGATGTCACCTACCTCCGTCGGTTATGTTGTCTCCACGTCAAGTGCCAGCTTGGACAAGGTGTTCGCCAACATATTTTCTTCCTGGTATTTCAATTGTCTTTTGCAAACACCATGCATATGATTTGCCTGTTGCTATGGCATTCACTATAATTTGAGAGTCGCCTTCCAAATGTAGTTTGTTAACCTGTTGCCTTTGTGCCATTTCGATCCCCAGCACAACTGCCTAAATCTCGACTTGATTGTTGGTCCCCACTTCCAGCCTCTTGTGTTTTGTGGCAATAATGTGACCATTAGAATCCCTGACCACACACCAAGCCCCGTGGCCCTGGGTTTCCTCTCGTTGCTCCATCAAAGTTTACTTTGATCCATCCCTCTTCTGGTGCCCCCCGCTTCACCTCTTCCCTTGCCTGCTTTAAAAGATCAACCTTCACACACCCATTAATGGGTTGGGCATGCCAATCATTATTAATACTATTTATCATATTACCAAAAAACCATATTTTGGAATAACTTGGCAAACCAACACAAGTTTTTTTCCAATTTATTGAGGGAAAATATGTTTTAGGGTTAGGGAAAGAATTGGAAAAGAAATGCTGCCGAAATGAGAAAAAAACACTAAAAAATCCTAAACTCTAAACCCTAAACAAAAAAGTTGGAATTATTTTAATAACCATGATTACATCATGATTTTTGGTCAACAAAAATGTCAAAAATCAGTTTGCCTTGTTAGTGAAGATTTCATTTTGCTATATAATCTAACATAGCAGCCGTCTTAGTGAAAAGATGAAATAGGAGACACCAAAAAAAACATTGAAATAACCTGCAGACGTATGGACAGTTATAACAAATCCCTTCCCATTAAAAAATGAAATGCCTTTTGAGCCATAAAAAGAAGGAAAAACGAGAACATTTATAAAAACCTAAATATTGTCATGTCTATTGCTAGCAGGAATAGCTTGTTTCATATTGAATATATATTGATTTTTTGAGTCAATCAACAGGGTCAATGTTGAACTACCCAGTCATGAATTTCAAGAGTTAAACAAATTGGAAACATCAAAGAGATCAGATTTCCAGAGTCCATAATCAATCATTTATTTTCTATGCTCCACAGAGTTTCTAGGATGAGGACGTTTTAGGGGATGGGGATGTGTTTCCGGTATAGGTAGGGTTCAAAACCAATTTTTAGGGGACGACTATTGAAAAGATAGGGGAATTTTTAAATATATATATATATATAGAGAGAGAGAGAGAGTCAAATATGCACATCATAACATTGATAGAGAGAGTCAAATATGCACATCATAACATTGATAAACCATCAACATAGACATTTTAGAAGCTCAATACATAGCAATTTAGCAAATTAGCAAAAGAGAGTCAAATATGCATATCATAACATTGATAAACCATCAACATAGACATTTTAGAAGCTCAATACATAGCAATTTAGCAAATTAGCAAAATTCAAATACTTTTATTGTAAAAATAAGGCATACATATAGCAAAAATGCCCAAAGGCTCCAAGTTTCATGCATGAATGACATAAAGAGAAGTCCAACTAAAATACTAAACAATAAACAATAACATAGAAGTTCAACTCCATAATCAGATGTCCATAATAATCAAAATCAATAATGTATTTGCAAATAATATATGCCAAATATATGGCTGCCCTCTACGAATCAAAATAAAAAACAGAGTCATCCTCTGAGTCACTGGTAGTGGCAGGACGAGGATCCTCATCCAATGGAACCCCAAGCAATCCTGGAGGTGTGTCATCCTCCTCAACCTGCATAGCATCCTCGGGATTAACATGCCAACGTAATGCTAGAGTTTGACGATACTAAACACTCTCTCGATTTTGTAGCCGCAATGCACTGTGAACAACAACTAACTTCTCCGATCGTCTAGAGGTTAGGTTGTTCCTCTTGACTGATTGGATGAAGCTATATGTAGACCAATTCTTCTTTGCAGCAGAGGATCTCGCAACCTGTGAAAGAAGACAAATGACAAAAAATTTCAGCTCAGGTGCATCCCTACCATGCCACATCCACCATCCAATAGGGTCCCTTTGAGCTAATGTAGCTCTATCTGTCTTCGCCTTTGGTCTACTAAAGGTTGGACCATGAAGATTGACAAAGTCAAGCCACTGTTCTCGAAGTTTACCAGCATCATCTCCATTGTACTTTTTTGCAAGGGCCTTGAAGAAGCGCTCCTTCACCTATGTTGAACAAATAAAAACATATTAAATTAATAAATAATGAATATGATTCACGAACATTGAAGAATCAAGATTGAAGAGATAATCATAAGAGGTCTACTTTGCAGCTTGTTATTTCACATTTAAATTGAAAACTTGAGATTTTAGATTTGAGACTCACCTCCTCATCCCTAAATGGAGCCAGTCTCCAAAGTCACGGTGCATACCATTTAGGATTGACAGCATAGGCTGCCATATGGAGCGGGGTGTTCGTAATGTTTCTTTGTCGCGTCACAATGTGCCTAAGATGCTCCTCATAAAATCCCAGAGTAGGGTCCCTGCTATGAATAACATGCTTCATCTGCCCAAGCATGCTATCAAAGGTTTCATAAATCTCTCAATGACTAGGAGAGTCAGTATCAACATATCTAATGACCCACACAATAGGCTCAATGAAGGAGCAAATGTATATGCAAATGCAAGCAAGTTACAAGCTAGAAACATTTTAAATTTTAAAATTCTTAATTCTCAAATAATAAAATCAACAAATGCTAAAATCAGAGATAATTTTATTAAATCAACAATAACAATTTTCTAAGTTTCTTACCTCATTGTGGAACACCAATTATCATTAAGGATTCTTTGCTTCACACTTCTTCCATCTAGTGTGCTTGACTCATGCCATCTGCTCCACTCTGCATTGACCACCATGGATTGTAGGGCCTCGTGGACCTCAAGCATTCTCTCCAACAAAATAAAGTAGCTAGCATATCTAGTCTCCATGGGCGTGAGGAATTCTTTCTTGAAAAATGTCCTAAATAATGCAAGAGATGTGTGATGATTGCAAATAAACATTTGCACATCTCTAGTCTCAGACACCATAGCCCTTATCCAATCAATTTTTTCAATGTCCTTCAAGATGTTGTTCAATGCATGTACACAACATGAGGTCCAAAAAATGTGCTTATAAGCACCTTCTACCATCAATCTAACTAACTTACATACCTGGGCTGAATCAGTGACTACTTGCACAACATTTGAAGGTCCAACTTCTTCTATAGCATCTTTCAAAATCTGAAATAGGAAGGCTGCATCCTTCCTTTTCCCTGAACAATTTGCAACTCTAAGAAAATAAGAGCCTGCTTTGCTAGTGACAATAAGATTGATGAGTGGTCGATGTTTGATATGGGTCCACCCATCCATGATGATGGAGCATCCTTCACTCAACCATGTCTGTCACATATCCTCTATCAAAATGCTCACTTTTGAATACTCTTTATCAAGAATGGTGGTGCGTAGTTTTGTCTCTCCAGGTGGTACAAATGAGGGACCAGCAACATAGATATCTTTGCACATTTGTTTATAATATGAGGAACGTGACACATGGAATGGTATACCATGAGAAAAAAAAACCTACCAATAGATGCTTCAGCCACCTCATTTGCTTGCAAATTAAGTAAATCAGCAACATTGGTTTCTTTTTTACTCTTCTTCCCTATTAGAAGGTTCTTTCCCTTTTCGGTAGAAGTGGGAGTAGGTGTGGCACTTTCTTCCCTAGTAGAAGGTTGACTCAAAGCTTGGATACTAGCTTGCACATTCTCTATTGAAGTCCCTGATTTGAATGCCTCCCCCTCTATGTGCAATCTAGTCGCCTCAAGTTTTTCTACTTGTGTTATAGCTTTGCAACCTTTGACCCCTTGACCACCTATCCACAAAAGATGACAATAAACTCTAGTATAGCTGCCATAATAATGTTTTTTACACAAATGACACTCCCATTCCCTGCTACCCCCGGATTTGTTTTTCTTATTTTTGTCTACTCTTGTGGCAAATTGAAGGAGAGGTTTTTGGGGTTAAATGGGCCTTTTGCATACTTTTTGAGGGCTTCAGAAGGGCAGTCAAATGGGTTAGAGGATGCTACATTCACACTAGTTGAAGTTGAAGACCCCCCTATGGCTGCCCTAGTACTACGTTTCTTCTTTGAGGTTGAGTTTGTTGAATTTCCACATCAATACTATCACTACTATCACTCCCCTCACTTTCACTGCTGCTGCTCATTATTATGAAATATAGAACACTGCTGCAAGTTGAAAAGAAAAGAAAAAACTTCACTCAAAATGCCCTCTCTATATGTTGCACAATGCAAAACAAATGTAAAATGAAAACAAATGGCCTGAGCAAATGGAAGATGAAACATATACCTGGAATGAAGAAGATTTTAAGCCAACCCCTCTTGCAACTCAAAAATGAAAACTTTCTTGTTGCCGCTCTTTCTTTTTCTTCTTGCCAAGAATGGTTGAAATGAAGAAATGAAGAAGACTTTACCTTTTTAGCCTCCAAATAAGGTTCCATTATTTTCAATTGCTAGTTCTGTCTACGTGGGGCCCGCCCAACAATTAAAAAATAAAAAGTCACTTTTTGCAAAACAACAGACGTTTTTTTGGCTGGAAAATAGGGGACACCGTTCAGTACCGGGGACGGTATTGAACGACGTCCCCAAGATCCCTCTTGTGCCAAAATTGCCGTTTTCGAAATGTTTCCAAATTTCGCAAAAAAGGGACGGGGTTGGGAATGGGAAATTCCTGTCTTCGCATCCCTGTACCGTCCCTGAGACGGGAGCGGGGGAAATTGGGCAAGGGACGCGTCCTCGTGGAGCATATTTTTGCTTGATGGTAAAAAAAATTGTACACGGTTGAATCCATAAGCAAAAATAAACGATAAATTTGAAACATTTTCAAGCCAAAAAGAATATGCATTTATTCCATGAAAATGGAAATGAAAGTTACTTCTTGTGGTGGTCTATGGGCTTGCCACTAAACAAAATTGTTTTAACTTATGTTCCTTAATTAGACGATTATATACTTAAACTATCTTTGTGATTGCCAAAATATAGTACTACAAAATTCTTTATTTTACTATGTTACCCTGAGTTTCTAGGACAGGGTGGGCGGGTGAGGCGGGGAAACGGGTCTTTGGGACGATTTTTTTTTGCCATTTTAGGGGATGACTGAAAAATAGGGAAAATTTAAAATATAAAGGGAAATTCGGAATACATTCATATGATAACATTGATAATTTTAAAATCATTCATCATATACATTATACATAGCATTTGAGTTGAAATGAGAGTTCAAATTTCAATTTCATACATTCATAAATATAATTCATTGAATCTGGAATCACTGTCAATGTGCATGAATATCAAAATGCCCAAAGGCTGCAAGTTTCAACAAAATGAAAAGTATAAAACAGTGGTGAATGAAGATCTATATCCTTTTCTTTGATGAGAGGAAACTTAAAGCTTCAATACCCATTTCAATGTGAATAGAGGATGCTAGGTTACTGGTTCACCAACTTGGAGCCCCAAATCCGGGTCCACTTCAAACCCAGCTGATTGTCCTTGTTGATCCACATGGGGAGTGGCACAAGGGATGGCAAGACTATGTCTGGAAGAATCTGAAGCAATCAGTAGCATGAATTCCATATGTGTGAGTTATTGTTACCCGTGCTGGCATTGGGCTTGGTAGGCAAGCAATAAAGTGAAGTACAATAAAGAGGTGGCAGGTGATAACAAATGTGTAATGTGCAGATTTCATTACAGAAAGCTTAGAGTGCATCTATCTATCTATCTATCTAACTAACTGTATGTACATCTGTCTATCTATCTATATGGCTGTCTATACTTTTCATTTTGGTGCAAAAATAATCTTGCAAGTATTTTTTTTTTAAATTGGCAGGTTTTGGTGGGGGGATGGCCGACCATCTTCACCAACACTCAGAGCCATCCCCAAGTTTCTAAAATATATCCTGCAATTTTTGCAAAATCGGAAATGTGTTGGAAACATTTCCCACCGCTAGTGCCCTTACATGCTAGGGAAGACATGTCCATAGCTGCATTGTCAAAGCTAGACTTACAAAAGATCTTTCTGTGGCTAATACACTTGTAACCATGCATGTAAAATGCGAGAGGATGGAGGATGCATTCTTTGTATTTTGATACATAGCCTAATTCAAATGTGGTTTTTGTTGAAGTTGAGAAATACAACCTCAAAAGCCAATAAACACCTGCATGCAAATAACCTGTCACATGCAAGAAGCTCTAAAAACACAAATGGTGCTCTGAAAGCATGAAACAAAATAATGTGTAATTGCAATAATGTAATAATTACAAAGGGATCTATTGATTTTATCGAAAGCAATAATGCTAAAAATAGAAAAGCAAACTCAACCTAAATAAGCAAACCCTTGGATGCATGCATAAAATAAAAGAATAATTAAATGCAAAAAAAAAGCTTCTTAAATTTAACTTAAGTGAAAAAAGAAAAAGGCGACTTAATTAATTAATCAATATGATTTCATTAATTAAGTTAAATAAGCTTTTACTCTAACACCCCCCCTTAAGATAAACTTAGGGAGTAGCTAAAAAGCTAAGTGCATGAATGCAACTACGGGCATGAATGCAAACTTGGGTCCCGACAACAAGGCTTGATGAGGTACCCAATCACAACCAAATCTCTATAAAGCAGAGAAAAGGAGAAAGCCCAATGGGGAAAAACTCTTCTCTAAAAAGAGATGTAAAAAAAGTACAAATGCAATGTCTCAAGAGACTCTCTCAAGATTATAAGTACAACCAACCCCCCATGAGAGAGGATTAACACTCCAAAGTCCCCCCAAAATAGAACCCCTGTGCCGATGATCATACCAATGTGGCTCCAATGCAGAAGAAACAAAGACAATGAACAAAGAAGAGGAAACTCTTGAATGTGAGGTGAAACTGGAAGGCTTGGATGATGCTCAAAGGAGAATGCATGAGAATCTTGTAATGGAATCTCCAATGAAGGTGGGATAATATATGTGCTGAATCTGTCATCTGAGAGGAGATGAATGTCCTTTGATACTTCCTCAACAACTGCACTAGGTGGCTCGATGCATGGAGCTACAATGTTAGGCAAAGCTGAAGATTTTTCTTGTTGAACATATGCAAACTCAATAGGAGGTGGAGGTGTAGAAGTCACAACAGTGGTCTCAGGAACAACACATAAGTTCAAGTGATTTGACTTCACTTCAATAGGCTCTCGTGAAGAAAGAGAGCAATTCTCCGACAGTGGAGATGGTGGACCAAAATGAGAGAAAGAGTACAAGCGGGAAGAATGATCAACTGTCCCTGTTGCAACAATATTGCCTGTCTCACTGTCTTTGATGTGCACTGAATCTCGTGTGAACTCAACTGGTTTCCCTGTCCCACTGTTAGTAATTTGATAGATAGAGAGAAGGTTAGAGGACAAAGATGGAACACATAGTACATCATTGAATGAACAACCATCAATGTCAATAGAACCTTTCCCACATATAGTCATAATAGTGTTGTTCCCCATCAAAATGTGTTGGGTAGGACAAGCCTCAAAAGATGAGAATAAATCCTGAGAAGATGCCATATGGTGTGAAGTACCTGAATCCAATAGCCATCTAGAAGAGTGTGGACCAATGGTTGCACATAATGCATGATTCTTTTCTCTATCATGTCCATCTGTATGGAATGATGATGAAGAAGAAGACCCACGAGAAGTAGAAGAAGGAATATTAATGTTGCTCTTCATAAGAGGAGTTGTCGAATATGAAACCTGTTTTGCATATCCATCTATCGTCTTATAGCAATAAGACTCATCATGATTTGGCTTTTTACAATAAGCATACTTAGGTCTTTCTTTCTTCAATTCTTCCCTCTTAGGAGAAGGTGGGCTAGAAGTGTGAGAATTGAAATCCTTCCTAGGCTCTGTGGCTTGTGACTTCTGTTTCCCTTGAGATGGCTGAGCTACTAATGCTTGGTTATTTGATCCTGGAACAACATTCAATTGTGTGAACTTGGACTGCTTATGTGTCAATTGATCGCAAAATACTTCAAGGTAGGCATAACAAATCGTGGACCCAAAGCATCTATGGTGGAGTAGAAGGTAAAAGAGAATATCTGAAATGAACCTCGAAGCTTAGAGAGAATCAAGTATATACATTCGGTGTCTGTTTTGTTCTTATCACAACCCTGTAACAATGATCTCAGTGATTTGAATTTCATCAAAAATCCTCAATAGATTGAAAAGAATCACGTGCCAAAGAGGTCAACTCTGCCTCAATCTGAAGTGCTTTAAACTGATTAATGTTGCCAAAAAGGCCATGAAACTTAGTCCACATAGCCCAAGGAGTCATGCAACCCTCTAGGTGAAAAAGAAGACTGTCCGTAACATGTAAAGATATCGAACCCATGGCCTCATCCATTCTGTTTCTATGTTGTAGGACATCAAATGGACGTTGCAATAGAGGCTGATTCTCATCCAAACAAGACCATATCCCCTTAGACATGAGAAGTCTAGTTATATGTGCCTTCCAGGTATGATAATTGTGTGGAGTAGGACGGTCACACGAAGAGGCATCCGTCATGTTCTGAAAAAAAAAAACCCCCCACAACACAAAAAAACCAAACCCCAGTACAAATTTGATAGTGAGAAAGCGTTAATAAGGCAAAAATATTTTAGACAATTCTCTATGTACTTGGTAAATTTTCTGATGAAATAAATTGCAGATCTGGAAAGAGTGTTTGAACACCTTTTCAATACCTTCTCGTTTGCAAAAAAATGGAATCCATATGCAAAAGTTACACCCCAAAAATGAAAAAACAAGGTCTGACTTTGACTGGCAATAAATGCAACAAAATAACAAAATCAGAAAAAATAACCCGCACCAATGGATTGGGCTCGGAATCAGCTTTTCGACGATATCTTGTTTGCACAATTTCGATACCGTATGACAAAGTTATGGCCAAAAACCACCACTAGGTCAAAAAACATTTTTGAGCTAAATTAGTGAAACACTGCTAAATTTAGTTGAGCACCTAATTTGGTGGGACTACCAAAAATTACTGGCTGGACTGCTGATGTCAACTTGCACGTGCCTGCAAATAAGTATGTACTTGCAAAAGGGTACGCCCCTTTGTAAATGTTTTCAGATTATAGCAAGGAAAATACAATCTATAGAGGTCTTTCAAGTGCTAAGACACAGGATATAATAAATATTCACAATTAAGGAAAGATAATACCCGGATTTGAAGGTCTGAATTTATCC
>MU223304.1:1855831-1892121 GCA_018584345.1 Thuja plicata
GCAAGGAAAATACAATCTATAGAGGTCTTTCAAGTGCTAAGACACAGGATATAATAAATATTCACAATTAAGGAAAGATAATACCCGGATTTGAAGGTCTGAATTTATCCTTTGGTTGGCTTCAAATTTGCAGTTTGTATTCTTCAAATTTGCCCTTCAATGTTGCCTTCGAGAACTGATATGAAACTGTTCTTGAAGGTCTTCGATGAGCTATCAAATCTGTTCTTCTAGGACTGCTCTAATTCTGCCCTAGTTCGCCCTTGTTGTCTGCCCTAATTCACTCTTCTAGGGCTACACAATTTTCCTTCTATGGCTGCTCGATCTGCCCTTATATGTCTGCTACGATCTGTACAATTCACCCTTCTAAGGCTGCTTAATTCACCACAATAGCAGATGTAATTTCTGCTTGATATTCCCCCTTTTATGCTTGTTATTCGCTCTTGAATCTGCTACTGAAGGCTCCAATTTGATCCTCTAATTTACTTCTCAAGTTCGCCTAAAGAAGTCTGATATAAATCGCTCAATATGCAATGTAAATCTGCTCAAGTACTTTTGCTCATCCAACGATCTTGCTGAAGGAAGAAGGCAACGTTATGTTTTTGGTTGCTTCTTACCTTCTCCATGTCGCTCTAATATATGAGCTTATTAAGATAAACTCTTGGCCTCCCAGGTTGGCCGACTTGGGTCCATAATAATAATATATTCTTATATATTATTTGCTCCATATTTAATTATTAAAATAAATCCTTACTAATAAATATATCTTTTTATATTTATTATTTGTATCCAACCGATTTTTTCATAATTAAATATATCAATAATATATCCAATATATTAATTATTATTATTGCCACTTTGTCCAATGTGTTGATCTTTTGCCGTAAAGGCCAAAACATTAACACCCTTTTCTTTTTGCACAAAAAAGAGGAACTTTGAATAATTTTTTTTTTTAAAAGGTTATAAAAGTTTTTAATTAAAAAAATTTTCAAAGCGCCACACTTAGTTTTTTTTCAATGACGCATTGTAATGTCCCCAATTTTAATAAAGTGACTTAATTAAATTAATTAATTAAGTGGTCCCAAAATTTGAGCTCTTTATAAGGCCATGGTTGGCATTGTAGGAAGTCGTCGTGGAGTTATCTTTTCTTGTGTATTTGCAATTCCAATTGGAATTGAGTCTTGTGTGCAATTTCAGAGGTGAAAGACCCTCCCGAGTTTGTATTTGCAGTTTCTGTGGTTAGCAACCACCTTAATCTGCTGTTGGAAATATAACTCCGATATTTCAGATTGTGTTTCAAATTTGTGAAGTCTTCAGTTGAAGACAAATTTGATGTGCTCTGAGTTATATTCTTATCATTCGAAATACAAATATCTAGTTCTTGGCCATTTGATGTTGTTGATGGTGTATACTCTTTGTTGATTCATTCCTGTATCTACAATAATATTATCGGCAGAGGAATTATCTACGATTGGATCCTTCATCGTGAAGTAACAACCTACATTGTCGTACAGAGTGTTTGGAAGTGTGCAAACCTTTTCTGTACGAGTGGAACATTACCATTTGGAGCCGAAGGGTGCCAAGTGCCGTCGGTTGAGGGCCGAAGGTGTCAAAGGGATTTGCCCTCGGGTACATTGTCCTCAGATACATGCCCTCAGGTATTTTCCCTCGGGTACTTGCCCTCAGACATTTTCTCTCAACTACATTGCCCTTGAGTATTTTCCCTTGGGTACATTACCATCAGGTATTTGCCCTCAGGTACATTACCGTTAGGTACTTGCTCTCGGGTAACACTACTCTCGAGTATTTTCCCTTGGGTACATTGCCGTTAGAAATTTACCCTTGGGTACATTACCGTCAGGTACTTGCCCTCAAGTACATTGTCGTTAGGTATTTGCCCTCGAGTGAATTGCCATCAAGTGACTTCCATCGTCTGGTACATTTCAGTGGTATTAGAGCTGATGATCTTGCCAGCCCGTTGGGAAATTCAAATCCAATCATGGCACCCAATGATGGAATGGAAGATACATGTGTGGATATGACAGTCTTGTTGAGGGAGCTAAAAAGAAGTCAGCAACAGCTCCACCAAACCCTAGCAAGAGAATAGTAGTAGATTGGCGAGACTCTCAAGTGCTTGGCAAATGGAAGAACGAAGGGCGACGCCACGCACACATCAAACCAATACAAGACTGATGATGTCGACTTTCTCTCCAAGGATCCACCAACAACCCTCTTTGCCTGAGTCCCTAAAGCAATTCAAGCAGGATTGGATTGATGGTGGATGGCAGACAAACATATGTCCCAAGGACTACATAGATCTGCAAACGAAGTATCCATCCTTCGAGGGCAATAGAATCTACAATAATATTCTAAAGCGAGAGATTGACAATGGACTACAAAACACCTTAAATCCTAAAGAGGATAAAGATATGCTCACAGATCCACTTCAACAACATGAGGATATGAACAAGCAAGAATCAAGAGTTATACCTTCAAGTGGGGAAACACCTAAATCTTCAAGACAGCCGCAAGGATGAAGAAGATGTTTGTATGAATTTTGTCCAGCTAACAATGGTTGATCAACTTCATGGAGATGCATACCCTACCGATGATTCCTTGCAGGAGCAATCTCTACAATTGGTTGAATATGGAGTTTACCCTTTGGTTGGGCATGAGGCATGCATGATTGCCATCTCTTCATGTGAGTGGCTTCCTCATAGGAAGAACCAGTTCCACCCGAGCTTTGAGATTCCAGACCATTTTTTGCAAGAGATTGGTTGACATGATAGTGTCGATGTGTTTGGTGATTGGCTTCAGTAGGATCCTGATGTTTTTGGGCATGGCAACGTTTATATCACAGTGGAGCAGCGAAAGCTTGACGGAGATTAACTCTTCTCGCCTACATCTAGGTGTGTGCATGTGGTCATGTTGCGACATGGAGATTTCAACGGATATGGCTATCGGTGTCCGTGTATGGTTTGGGATCCTGGAGCTTGTCAAACAACAAACAATTTGCAAATTGCTCAAGGGCAAACAATCTTGGGGCTGGGAGGACTGTAATGTCCCCAATTTTAATAAAGAAACTTAATTAAATTAATTAATTAAGTGGTCCCAAAATTTAAATAATAGTAAAAGGACTTTTTTAATTAATTAATTTAGTTATAAAATAAGAGGGGACCAAAATAATAAAATAATAAATAAAGTATGTTGGCCTATTTGTAACCTTCCAGGAAACTTCCTGGAGCTCTTTATAAGGCCATGGTTGGCATTGTAGGAAGTCGTCCCAGAGTTATCTTTTCCTGTGTATTTGCAATTCCAATTGGAATTGAGTCTTGTGTGTAGTTTCGGAGGTCGAAGACCCTCCCTAGTTTATATTTGCACTTTCGGTAGTTAGCAGCCACCCTAGTCTGCCGTTGTAAATATCACTCCGATATTTCACATTGTGCTTCAAATTTGTGAAGTCTTCAGTTGAAGACAAATTTGATGTACTTTGAGTTATATTCTTATCATTCAAAATACAAATATCTAGTTCTTGGCCATTCAATGTTGTTGATGGTGTATACTCTTCGTTGATGATTCATTCTTGTATCTACAATAATATTATTGGCAGAGGAATTATCTACGATTGGATCCTTTATCGTGAAGTAACAACCTACATTGTCGTACGGAGTGTTTGGAAGTGTGCGGGCCTACTTTTCTATACGATTGGAACATTACCATCTGGAGCTGAAGGGTACCGAGTGCAGTTGGTTGAGGGCCAAAGGGATTTGCCCTCGGGTATTTTCCCTCGGGTACATCGCTCTCAGACATTTTCCCTCAGGTACATTGCCCTCGGGTATTTTCCCTCGGGTACATTGCCATCGGATATTTGCCCTCGGGTGCATTACCATCGGGTACTTGCCCTTAGGTACATTGCTGTCGGGTATTTGCCCTCGAGTGACTTCCATCGTTCAGTACATTTCATGCATGTTGATTGCAGAGAGGCCGTACAACTGCCTCGTAATTCGTGCCATCCCTAATAAATGCTCAAATTTTCATGTTCTCCAAAATCGAGAAATTTTATTTGGATTTTGGGCATTCTGAGCTCAATGGTGAGGTCCATTTTGCGCCAAAGTGCCTAGATTTTTTAGCTACCCCCAAATCTGTATTGCATACGAACCTTAGCTTGTAAGACAAGATCCCTCAAAAGACGAATAGGAAGCAGCAGGTCTGAAGCTCTAATACCATGTTGAAGTTGAGAAATACAACCTCACAGAACCCAGTGAACACCTGCATGCAAATAACCTGTTACGTGTAAGAAACCCTAAAAACACAAAATGTGCTTTGAAAGCTTAAAGAAAAATAATGTAATAATTACAAAGGGATCTATTGCTTTTATAGAAAGCAATAGTGCTAAAATTAGAAAAGCAAACTCAACCTAAAAAAGTAAACCGTAGGATGCATGCATAAAATAAAAGAATTATTAAATGCAAAAAAAGCTTCCTAAATTTTGCTTAAGTAAAAAAAGAAAAAGGTGACTTAATTAATTAATCAATATGATTAAATTAATTAAGTTAAATAACCTTTTACTCAAATGTGGTTTTACAATTTGCAAGATTAATTCAAATGTGGTTTTAAGGCCTGCTGGAAATGTCTAGCATGAGCATGACAAGGAGGCTCTCAAGCACTTTATTCAAATGCGGAATGCAAATCAAAATCCCAATCAATTCGCTTATGCCAGTGCTATGAGAGATCTTGGCAACATTGGAGCCATAGAATGAGTGAGGCAGATGCATTCCCATGTAATCATAAATGGAAGTTAGGGGCATGTCTATGTGGTAAATAACCTTGTTACTGTGCGTGCCAAATATGGAATTATGAAATTGGCACAGAAAGCATTTGAGGAAATGGCGAGGCCAGAAGTGGTCTCATACTGCACTGCTAGGTGGATTTTTGCTCAAGATGAATATTGAGTCAATTTTCTATCTATTTTGCAAAGTACTGCAGTTAATCATGGAAATGGGCAACTTCATTGTTGCCACTATTGTTAATGTATCCAGTACCCTAGAAGCCGCAGAAACACATACCCATGCCTCAGAATGTTTTTGACAACATGCTTTATAAAGATGTGGACTCATATAACTCAATTATGTCAGAGTGTAGTAGGGTTGAACATGGAGAGGATGCTCAAGTACTCTTTTTTAGTGATCAATAATAGAGTTAATTTAACAGGAAAACAGCTTCAAATCAGAATCTTTTCTTAATATTTGCTGTTGTGGTCATGCATATATGAGCTTTTAATTCTGGTTATTTTTCCGCTGCTTTTGATAAGCATTGCATTTGTTTTTGCAGGGGATTATATGAAAATGAATAAGGGTTTGGATTTAGATTTATATGGCAAATAGAAAACACAGTTTTCCTGCATTATTTAAGTGTGACCATCCACCAATTCAGACAGGAGTAAAAACCCTTTTCCAAGTTTTCTTTTTTTTTGTTTTGTGAATAGTTTGTAGATCAATACAGTTGCAAGTTAGGATTCAAGTTCATGGAAGTATGTTTGACATTCACATGCATTTATTTAAATACAACATAGGATTGAAATGTTGGAATATTAATATAACTTATGCTGTTAAGATCAGTTTACAATATTGCTCAAATATCACTCAGAAAAATACAAGGAAAAATCAGATTTCTGAGTCAAGAAAGCTGAATACTATGATACTTGCATGACTTTAATCTTCCAGGTTTAGGCCCAAACTGTATTAGCAGCAGCAGAGATAATACTCCTCTTATCTAGATGCAGGCCTGAGATACCTTGCCCTTCACAATAATAGCTGAACATTCAATAAAATGGAGGCCCAAGAATTTGCCTTTATAATTACTTATTCTCACGCCCAAAGGTAGTGGCTGGGTACTGCTCCAAATGTTTCAGTTTGCACCCATAATAGCTCACACACTGACCTAGACTGTCCCATGCAGCTAATAAAGGTAACACGTTCTTCTCATAACCTCACACCTCTGCCATAGCAAGGAATCGACCTCCAAATTTCTGGCAAACAGCTTCAGCAATAGATTAAGGTTGACGTCCAGCATGAGTAATCACATGACCAGCATATATAGCTGTTCATCGGCTTAATCCCACACGCCCGGCTGTAGCATTGTTCTCATTCAAATACTCAGCCCTTATCTCTTAAATGCCCTTCCAAAATTCTATCTTCGAATCACCCAACCTTATAATCTTGTAATGGTCACCCCTGGAATGCTAGTTTTGCAAATTCTGATTTTTGGCTAAATTCTGATTTTTCTTGATGAAGTCTGGTTTGTTGCTTTTTTTTCCTGATTTTTGTTTGGAGTTTTTTTGTGTTTTTTGATTTTTATGTTTTTGACTTGATTTTTGCAATGGCTTGGTAAGGAACAAAAGCTGAAAGACAACTATCACTAATCCAATGCTAAAAGCTGATTAAAAACACACTGATTTCATTTAATTTCAAAGCAGTACAATGACTGTACCAGGTATAAATCTGGAAACAATTAACAGCAACTAATTTGCAGCAATGTATGCACTCCTAATGTCCTCTCCCTTGCGATCTGCTGTATAAGAGTAATTCCAATATCTTTTCTGAACATCTACAGCAACTGTGTTACACCTTTTTTCAAGGAAGTTGAAAAGATAAGGCTGTAGCAGCTGTACGGCTGTAGGCAGAACAATATTTCCTTGCCAATGAGCATTTTTGATCGTCTGCAGTCCTGTTTCCTCCAAAAGTCCACAAATCAGATCGTTTCCTGATCAGATCTGCTTTAACAATGCCTAACGTCTTAGCTGGGAATTGTGGGATGAGATCTGAAGCTGTACAGCCCATGCTGGGTTGCACAAAATAAATAAAATTTCCCTCCAAGGCACCAATCTATATTTCTGATGAGGAAATCTGTGTCTTATAATTCTAATCTGAGAAATGTCTTTCAAATTCTGATCCCAACTGAAGTACCAATTGATCTAATTGCAAATACTTGTCACCAAGAGCTGGGGCTACGTCCAACCCAATTTCTCCCACGAGATTCGTTCTTGAAAGACGAATCCCGGTTCAAACCCTTATGAAGGCTCAAATCCCAATGCTGATGCAAAAACAATAAACTTGGACGATCTCCAAATGCCTCCAAAATCCTTTTTTTATTTCAATTTGCTTTCCCTCCCAAAATTGTTCGAAACTTCGAACCATTAAGGGTTTCACCATATTTTATTTTATTAACTTTACCAAGTTTTATTTAAAATATTTCCCATTGGAATTCGATCCACATGAGGGCCTTATTTACCATTATAAAATGGCCCCATTTTAAGTTACAACTTACATTGATCACCTCCTAGGGACTCGTGCCATAACCCCCTTCTTTTATAATTTAGTATTATATTATAAAATGACTGTAATGAATCACTCTATTATTATTTATTAAAATCTAAATTAGGAAATAATTTAATTATTTCCAAATCATTCATAACTCGCCCAACTGGACCCCAATCTGAATTCTGTCTAATGACACCTGTGCACTGATGTTGTCTGACCACTGCGAGCTAATTGGCAGTCTCCCCCTAAAATTTAGGAACTCCTAAAAAATAGGAACTGCACCAAAAGTCTCCATGCTGATCCCAGAGGTCCCCTGATGCCTCGCGGTCGATTCTCAGTCAATCTCGAAAAATAGGGATTCCTCAAAATATAGGAGACTGTCCCAAACTAGCTAAAGTGGCTCTCAAAGCCCCTGTGTGACTCCATAAGCCCATGTATGGGTCCTTTATCCACCTTGCTGGCCTACGGGAATTGGATAATAGGCCAACCTTGCTAGACACACTGGCACTAAGGAAGGCGCAAAAATGGGGACATTCCAAATCTTCATCACCAAATTGTAGCAGCTCAACTTCATGAACCTTAGATTTCAAGGTGTCCCAATAAGATACAAGTAAAATATTCTAAAATCTGAAATTGTCTCTGCAAGAGACTTCATAAATTTCTACCACAACGTGATGTGCAGCGAAACCTGATTTATTTTGCTTGTAACCAGTGGTTAGTTTCACCATCGAAACTGATTGCCCAAGGGTTTCCGTCCTAGGGTTTGGCTCTAGAAGAAGCTTGTTGATGTTATAGCGTTGGGAGCTATCTTTCTTTCCTAAATTTGAAATATATAAATAATCCATTTTTTATTAAAGACATCGAAGGGTCCTCAATTTGAAGGGACAAGACATTGAAGAGTCAAGACAATGAAGGGTCAAGGAAATGTTTTATATTCTTCAAGAAGGAATTCGCTGAGATAGATTAATATTCTTTGCTGAGTGATTGTATCAAATGGATATTTCATTTATTGTCTGGAGACCGTAGGGGTGATGATCATTGCTTCAGTTTTGCCTAGTTTTGGGCATTGTAAAGCAGTCTTCTGCTCTTTAATTAATTTACAAGTGATATATTTGTGGCTGGGTTTTTCTCCCTCAAGTTGGAGGGTTTTCCCAGGATAACTTGCTGTGCCTTTTGCTCATTTATTTTGTTTGTTGTTTATCTTCATTTCTGATATGAATCTTAAACATGGTATCAGGGCTGGTTCTCCTGCCAGCCTGTGAGGTTCAGAAGAATAAAATCGTGAAGTCATAACATTGGAGATGAGTTTGTAAGAAATAACTATTTCGTTCTATGTTTATCTCAGAATTAAGTGGTTGCACTCGGTTTATTTATATTAGCTATAAGCAATTTTGTGAAATCTGAATATTATCGACAATAATGAGAATATAATTTTATATTTTGGTCTTGATTGACATAGTTGAATACTTGAAGGATTATTTCTTTGGCGTAATACTTCATGTGGGCACGATCTTTATATTGGCCAACTAATATAAGGTTGGGTTTTGAATTATTCTTACTTTAAAATGAAGTGAGCCATGTATTAGTAAAAGCAACAATTAATATTTGAAGTTTGGTTTTGACTATCAAGTAGCGGATGTTATTGTGGGGTTTTATTCAGGGGGAATATAAGGTTGAAGTTTAATGTTTGGATTTGGGCAAATACTATTGCCGTAACTTTTCGGCACTCATATTTCATATCTTAGCTATTGAAAACCCCGTAGTTAGTGTGTGAGGCTACCACATATAGGCACATTGCTCACCGACTGAAGCTTCCCAGTGTTGCGGGTGGATTTAAGTAGTGGATGCTGTTTAATATAAATGCAGACTTCTGAAGTAACGACAACTTGTTCTTGTTATGAACATACTGATATAGGAAAGGAAGAAATAAATTTACAAATTGTTGATGAACGAAGGCTGAGAATTTTGTAGAGTTTGGCAGTTATGGAACGATTGTTCCTTGCCATTCAATGATCAATTAACTTGCTACGTGGGAACCATTCTCATCCTTTCCGTTCAGGAAGGTATTCAAAGAATTATTTCAGGCAGCTGTTTCACATACTAGGCAGGCCATAATCATTTCTTGGTTATTTGTGAAACTCTCTTGCAAAACATTTCATTCGGTGATGTGTGAGAAAAATATTGGTTTTGATAATATGCCTATTTCTACCAGCGCAAGAATTGGAAGGCAGTAGTCAATTTACTTGGGTTCGAAAATCATGTCTTCTGATGTTAGCATAAGAAGTTAAGGAAGAATCGGGCACACCAGAATTGTTTGGGAAGCAGTGTTGCTCCATTCATTGCCGTGAAAGATTTTAGTGCCAGAATTAGCAAGATATTGGCAAAAATATTTTTTTGTGCCTTGCAGTAACAGATTGATATTATCGAGCTTCAGAAATGATTGTTAGACAATGAATAATATTTCCGTCCAGTTCATTCGGGAGACAAGTTGAATGCTTATTTTTCACTATTCTTACTGCCAGAAAAAGGATTTCTAAATGTACTGTGATTGGAGTGTGTGAATTGGTCTGACTTCTCTGCTGCTGGGTGTTTTCAACTATTGGCTGAGAGCAAGGTTGGATAACAACAAATAAGGGGTTTCATTTATATATATCCAGCGGTGGAAAGACAAAAAATTCTCTCCTCTCATAGCTGAGATCACTACTTCCGAAAGGAAGCATTCATTAACAGACCAACTGGAGGAAGCCGCTAAATACATTCTTTATCTATAGCAACAAATTGAAGATCTATCAAATCAAAGAGACAAGAAGATGGCTCGTGCAGTTTGCTTTAACGACCAATATTGATATATTGGTGCAGGGCACCCTCATGTAACCAAGTTGCATGGTAGATAGGAGTTAAGGGAATAAAGGGTTGAATCCAGTAGGATCACCCATGATGTTCTCAATGACCCATTTGTAATGCTAGTAGGCTCTAAGGTGTTTTATAAACCTAGAGTCCTATTAGACCAAGGGGTATATAAAGGGTTGTAATAAGGTCTGAATTTTATGACTGTGTATGGTGTAGGTGAGTAAGGATCTCAATTGAAGGTTGGCTTAGAAGTTGAGTCAAAGAGTGAAGAATCAGTGAGTTGGGTCGTGCCATTCTTCTAGTTGCCTACTCTGCATCAGGTGGTATTAGAGCACTAGGAGCATCCTTAGGGAAAAGGATTTGGGCAAATGGCAGATAGGACAGAATGTGGAGATAGTGAGGAGATCCCTGCAAGGATCACCAACATGGAGCTTGCCAAGATTGAGAGAGCACATGGTAGAAAGTAGGAAGATGCAGGCAAAAATAGAGAGATTGAAGGACAAGGTAGATAGAGGGGATGGAGAAGACTCTGAAGGAGAAGATGGGGATGGAGAAGATACCCCTTTGCAGTTAAAAGAGAGAGTACTTGCAGATCAAAGACCCTTCATTGAAGCCCTTGAGAGGGTAGGGAGTAAGGAGAGCAAAGCAAACCTACCTATGTTCATTGGGAAGATGAATTTTGAGGAAGTTATGAATTGGTTAGAAGCATTGTAAAATCACTTTGAATGTGATGATGTGCCTGAGAATCAAAAGGTGAAGACTGTCAAATCGAGGATGAAGGGCCCCGCCCTTAGTTGGTGGAACTTCTTGCAAAATAAGAGAATGGAGAAAGGAAAGAATCCTATCTCTTCATGGAAGAGGATGGTTGCAGAAATAAAGAAGCAATTTGTCCTTGAAGATTATAAAGTGGCGATGCATCAGAAAGTTACAAAATTTAAGACCAAAGGATTTGGATGTAGGTGCATACACAAAGGAGTTTCATAGGATGACCCTCAGGGCAAGGGTACCTGAAAGTGAGAAGCAGAAGTTGTCAAGGTATTTGAATGGCCTCAGATACAGTATTCAAGATGAACTCAGTCTCTTCAATCCTGAGACAGTTCACAAGTGCTTTCAAATGGCACTAAGGATTGAAGAAAAGCAAAAGAGAAAGGGAGACCAACATAATAGAGGTAGAGGAGGAAATTTCAGATGAAGAGGTGGATTTGGTGGAAGGGGAGCATCTCCTAGGCCACAAGGAGAGTCAAGTAACCAAGACCAAGAACAAGAATCAAGCCACAGAGGCAACTTTAGAGGAAGAAGGTTCAATAGCAGAGGAAGATTTGGAGGTAGAGGATCCAATGTATTCACTAGCAGATGCTTTACATACAATCAAGTTGGCCACTAATCTTTTAGATGCCCTGAGAAGCTAGGGTCAAACAGTCAAGGAGGAGAAAGAAGAATCCATTTGGCCCGGGAAGAAGACAATCAGAGTGTACACTCAACCTCAAAACCTACAGATCCAGAGCAAGAGGAGTGCCTAATGTTCATTAAGACCCTCTTGAAAGTGCCAATTACAAAGGAGCCCACACAAAGAAAATCCTTATTCAAAACTACATGCAAGGTAAGTGAGAAGGTATGTAAAGTTATTGTGGATCCAAGGTCAACTGATTATCTTGCATCAATAGAGATGGTTAATAAGCTTGGGTTGAAGAAGGTTCCTTATCCTTACCACTACAAAGTCTCCTGGTTAAACAAAGAACAACAAGCCCTGATAAATGAACAAGTTTGGGTAGAGTTTCAAATATGCGAATATAGGGACAAAATACTGCGTGATGTGACTGAGATGGATGCTTGTCATTTGCTCCTAGGGAGACCCTGGCAGTATGATGTGAATGCACAACATGATGGTAAGAAAAATGTTTACTCTGTGACCAAGGATGGTGTGAGTTACACTATGACCCCACTCCGTGATGATGGTAAGGATAAGCACATAGTGACTAGTGTCATGTTAGTAGATGAAAAGGAATTCATGAAGAGCCTCAAAGAGAAGGGTACCCTATGCTTTGCCCTAGTAATGAAGCCCAAAGAAGTGGTGAAGGAAAAGTCTGAGAACAAAGTACAAGAAAGGGGTGTAGGTCCCAAAGAGGTACAAGAATTGTTGGACAAATACAAGGGAGTAGTTGCAGGAAGCACACCATAAACATTGCCACCCTACAGAGATCTTAGTCATTGTATAGACCTTATACCTGGTTCTATATTGCCCAATAAAGCAGCCTACAAGACGACCCCAGATCAGAATGAGGAAATTGCAAGGCAAATACAAGAGTTGCTAGATAAAGGGTCCATAAGAAAAAGTATAAGTCCTTGTGCCGTCCCTACAGTTGTGGCCCCAAAGAAGGAAGGGACATGGAGATTGTGTAGAGAATCCAGAGCCATAAACAAGATTACAATCAGGTATAGGTTCCCCATGCCTCGGATAGAAGATTGGATTGTCTAAGGTGGATTTGAAGAGTAGTCACCACCAAATCAGGATAAGAGAGGAAGATGAGTGGACAAATGGTTTCAAAACAAATGAAGGCCTCTATGAGTGGTTGGTTATGCCATTTGGCCTTTCTAATGCCCCTAGTATATTCATGAGGCTCATGAGTGAAGTCCTAAAACCTTTTATAAATTATTTTGTTGTAGTATATTTGGATGATATATTGATTTTTAGCAAAGATAAGGATGAGCATCTAATGCATTTGGATTTGGTGTTGAAAAGGTTAAATGAGGGACAATTAAAGATAAATTTGGAAAAGTGTGTCTTCTTACAGGAAGAATTGGTGTTTCTTGGCTTTGTGATCTCCAAGGGCAGTCTCAAAATGGATCCCTCCAAGGCGGAAGCAATCCTTGATTGGCCAACACCTAGAAATGCAAGTGAGGTAAAAAGTTTCCATGGTCTTGCAAGCTTTTATAGGAAATTTATCAAGAACTTTAGTGGTGTATGTGCACCCATGATTGACACCATAAAGGGGGGGCAAAAAATGTCAATTTGCTTGGACTAATGAGGCAGATAGGTCTTTTGAATATTTGAAGAAAAGGGTAGCAGATCAACCTATCTTAGTCTTACCAGAATTCTTTAAGGTTTTTAGCATTGAATGTGATGCAAGCAACAAGGCTATAGGAGGAGTTTTGAGTCAAGAGGGCAGGCCTGTGGCCTTTTTCTGTGAAAAACTTAATGAGGCAAAACAAAAGTATTCAACATACGATCTAGAATTGTATGCCATGGTTCTGTCTTTGAGAAAATGGAGACATTATTTATTGCTCAAGGAATTTGTAGTCTACACTGAGAATCATGCTTTGAGTTTTTTGAACACGCAAGAAAAGTTGAGTCACAAACACATGAAGTGGATGGAGTACCTACAAGCTTTCACTTTCACCATTAAACATAAGAAAGGGGTAGCCAATAAGGAGGTTGATGTTCTTAGCAGGAGGAGTTTGACATTGAAGGAAATCCAATTGGAAAGCATAGGGATCAATTCAATGAAGGACATGTACCAAGGAGATGAATACTTCAAAGAAGCCCATTAGGTATGCATGGAAATGGGGGATAGATATCATATGGAATTCTCTGATTTTATTTTGCAAGAGGGCCTACTTTTTAAAGGGAGTCAACTTTGCATTCCTAGAAATTCTATGAGAGAAAACATTATAAAGGAAAAGCATTGTGGGAGTCTAGCAAGGCATTTTGGGATTGATAAAACCCTTGAACTTGTTAGAAGATTCTATTTCTGGCCAAGGATGCAGATAAACATCATAAAGTTTGTTGAAGGATGTGTAATTTGTCAAAAGGCTAAGGGGATTAGATCCAATGCAGGGGTTGTACACTCCTTTGCCAATTCCAAATAAACCATGGGATTCAGTGAGCATGGATTTTGTATTAGGACTTCCAATGACAAAACTGGGGCATGACAATATTTATGTTGTGGTGGATAGATTCTCTAAGATGGCCCATTTCTACCTTGTAAAACTACCCATGATGCATCCCACATTGCAGGCATCTTCTTCAAGGAAGTAGTAAGGCTTCATGGTTTGCCTTTATCTATAATTTCAGACAGAGATTCCAAGTTTATTGGACACTTTTGGAGAACTCTTTGGAAGGGACTGGGTACAAGTTTGTCTTTCTCCTCAGCCTACCATCCTCAGTCTGATGGACAAACATAGGTTGTTAATAGGTCACTTGGGAACCTATTAAGATGTCTAACTAAAGAGCATGGAGCAACATGGGATTCTATCCTCCCTCAAGCATAATTCTCTTATAATGACTCAGTGAATAGAAGCACTGGTCTGAGCCCATTCCAAATTGTTTATGGGACACACCCAAGAGGTATTTTGGAGTTGAGGGATATGAAAGACTTGGAAAGAAGAAGTGAACAAGCAAAAGATTTTGTAGAGGTGATGAGGGATATTCATCAACAAGTGAGAGCTCAGTTGACACACACTACTGATAAGTATAAGCAAGCAACATACAAGAAGAGGAGAGATTTGCAGTTTCAAGTGGGTGATATGGTGATGATTCATCTAAAAAAGGAGCGACTTCCAAAAGAGAAGTATACTAAGTTGATGATGAGGAAGACATGACCATTCAAGATCCTCAAGAAGTGTGGCAACAATGCATACAAAATAGATCTCCCCCCTGATGTTTGTCTTTCCCCTATTTTTAATATTTCTGACATTTATGCATATAAAGGTCCTGCTGGTGATGTTTGTGATACAAGACAATTTGAGGAGAGCCACGAAGCTTTGGTGCAAGATCTACCTAAACAATCCAAACGTGAGATTGAGTGTGTCCTTGACAAGAGGGTAAACAAGCAAACGAGGAGACATACCTACTATGAATACCTGATCAATTGGAAGCATCAACCCCTGGAATATTCCACTTGGATGACTATTGAAGCCATTGAACACATTGGAGTCAAAGTCTTAGATTTGCCAACTCAAGGGACTTGAGTTTTTCTGGCCCTTGGAGTATGGTGCAAGGCACCCTCATGTAACCAAGTTGCTTGGTAGATAGGAGTTAAGGGAATAAAGGGAATAAAGGGTTGAATCCAGTAGGATCACCCGTGATGTACTCAATGACCCATTTGTAAGGCTAATAGGCTCTAAGGTGTTTTATAAACCTAGAGTTCTATTAGACCAAGGGGTATATAAAGGGTTGTAATAAGGTCTTTAGGTGGGTTGGATGTAGGTCTAGGCATAAATGATGTCTTTGAAAGGCTTACAAAAGCCTACAAACAATTTTAGGAGCATTAGAGCATAAATTGTCAAAAGTGCATAAAAGATGTAAATGTTGTCAAGCAACATTTAAAAGTTGCTCGAGAAGTTGCAATTTGGCAACCAATGACCACAACCATTTGAAAAATAGTTGTAGTCGTTGGGAAGGGTCTATTTAGGTCCCTTTAGACCATACATGAATGGTTGCTGATTGATGTACTAAGTTTGGTGGAATTTGAATGAATAAACTTTGATTTTGCTGATAACCTCTCTGATTTCCATACAATACGATTGGTTGGTGATTGAATTTGATGAAATTTTGAAGGATTTGCATAGTGTTGCTGTGTGTTGTGGTTCTTATGCAACAAGTTTGATCCAATTTGGTGTGGTTTAGTGCAAGTTGTGAATCATTTGGTGAAACCAGTCCAGGAAACCCTTGTTTATAGGTCCAGTGAAAGATGGAGCCCTAACTTGCAATCCCACCGTGGGACTTCCATGGCTCTTGGTGGAATGCAAGTTAGGGAGGTGTACTTTAGGATTCCTGAAGGGCAGGATCATGGAGCACGGTTTGGTATTTTTTCCACCAAACCCTAGGCTAAATAAGCCCATGTGTTTAGTCTAGAAATGAGAAGAACAATGAGACAGTCATACCAAGGAGTGATTAGAACCAATTGAATGGTGGAAACAGTGTATTTGAGGGTAGTAGACCACATCCGAGCTTTTGTTTTGGTTCTGTGAACCCATTTCTAAGGACCTACTTGGAAACCAGTCCTAATTAGGCCTATTAGGTCTGCGTCCATTTGTAAGTGTTTGGGGGTGCAGGAGTAGAGTCAAGACCCAATCTCTTGGAGTTTGTCTAAGGCCCATAAAGGGTATTTGAAACCATAAATAGTTTAAGGGGTTATTTGGAGAAGTTTGGAGTTGTCCTTGAAAAGCCGAGTTCTTAGGGATACTAGCCACTAGTACAATGTTGTGCTTTATGACCCAACATTTGAATGAAGTGTTCAAACTTGTTCAGAGGATCAAGGTAAGGCATCCTAAGGAGGAAGAACTCTTATCAGTCCCTAGAAGTCTGAATTTTATGACTGTGTATGGTGTAGGTGAGTAAGGATCTCAGTTGAAGGTTGGCTTAGAAGTTGAGTCAAAGAGTGAAGAATCAGTGAGTTGGGTTGTGCCATTCTTCTAGTTGCCTACTCTGCATCATGTATCCAAGCCTCTACATTTTTAAGAACCAGATGAGCGATTCCCATAAGTTAAAATAAGGTCTTTGGATTCAGCTGTATTTCAGGTCTATATAAACACGTTCAAGAATCCAATTGGCTTGTCGAATGTTCTTGTGGTATTGGAAGAATGTAGAGTTGAAGTTGTATGCGTTATTTCATCTGCAATCAATGAAAAGGTCTTGCATACGATATAGGCCAAGGTAACAAACAATAGCATTTCTAGTTTCAATGCGCTGCATGTTATACTCCAGTATTTGATTGGGTGGAACCACTCTGTAAATTTGGGGGGTGCGCCTTCCAACGACATTGCTAAATTGATCAACAATAAAGAAACAAGTATTTTATGTTTGTACCTTTTGAATAATGATCACGAATAATTGACGTAATTGACGCAATAATATTGGGAATAGTGAATCATGCATGCTTTTAGTATTGGTTTGTATATTTTTCTTTTCAGGGTAGTTTGATTCTATGAACTATTATTATTCTCTCTAAAATGCAGGACGGATCAAGGAGCAAAAGGATGATGGATTAATTGTCCAAAATTGCATAAGGAATTCAAAGGAGGAAGAGCTTAAGACATACAATGAGGAAGTTATGCCAGCTAGAGAAATAAACATAGATGGAGACTTAGCTTGCAATCACGAGTCTAAGTTGATGACACATAACAAGGTTGGGTTAGCCTTGGATGGAGAGTTTGCAACGGCAAAGAAATTGAGATAGATGAAGACACTAAACAACGAGCAACCTATCATTGCGATCAACTGCTTTTAAGAGGAGGAAATGGCATTCAGAGGGAGTTAAATTCCGAGAATTCAAGGCATGCGTTGAGAGCATTAAGGTTCTAAGATCAGTCAATAGAGGGGAGTTCACTTCTAGAGAATTTCTTTGCAGTCTCTGAGGCAGGGATCAAGAGGGAGTTCTGTGAAGAAGTGAAAATGTCAGCTAAGTGGGTTGTAGTGTTGCAAGGTTAGGTGCTAAATTTCTTGGAAAAACTCTTTAGCTGCAGAGTACATAATTGCAGTCAATCTGGATTTGACATTGGTAGCTCCACAAACTTAATTAGAAGTTCTGGAGGTGCGTTGGAAACCGTTTCGCTAAGGCAAGCATTGCAGGCAATCTTGGACAAGGAGGTCAGGATGTTGATGCGAATGCTTGGAGCTTCAGAGGGAATCACATCATCATGAAGATTTGTTCAGGAGGTTGATGCAAGTGCTTGGAGCTTCAGAGGGAGTCACATCATCATGAAGATTTGTTATAATGAATATTTCTCTGAGACGGAGAAATATGAGGTGAAAGCCCTTGAAAGTTGGTTCTCTTTCCACTCACGGGAATGACATGGTGGACATCATGTTGAGAGAGTCCATGATGACATCACATTGAGTGATTCCATGATTAGAGTTGGTGTATATGTTTCTTTACACATGGGAGTAGCCATGGTGGGTGTCATGTTTGAGTAAATCCATGACATTATCACATTGAGAGATTCCGTGATAAAAATTTCTTCCACAAATGGGTGTAGCCATTGTGGGTGTCATGTTGAGTGAATCCATGATGTTATCACGTTGAGAGATTTCGTGATAAACTCTCTTTCACAAATGGGTGTAGCCATTGCGGGTGTCATGTTGAGAGACTCCATGACAGAAACATTTGGAAAGATTTTTCCCTAGCTAAGAGGGAGTGTTGATGTTATAGCGTCGGGGAGCTATCTTTCTTTCCTAAATTTGAAATATAACAATAATCTAATTTTTATTAAAGATATGAAGGGTCCTCAATTTGAAGGGACAAGACAATGAAGAGTCAAGACAATGAAGGGTCAAGGAAATGTTTTATATTCTTCAAGAAGGAATTCGTTGAGATAGATTAATATTCTTTGCTAAGTGATTGTATCAAATGGATATTTCATTTATTGTCTGCATATCATAGGGGTGATGATCATTGCTTGAGTTTTGGTCTAGTTTTGAGCATTGTAAAACACTCTTCTGCTCTTTCATTAATATACAAGTGATATATTTGTGGCTGGGTTTTTCTCCCTCAAGTTGGAGGGTTTTCGCAGGATAACCTGCTGTGTCTTTTGTACATTTATTTTGTTTGTTGTTTATCTTCATTTCTGATATGAATCTTCAACAAAGCTCACAAATTCAAATAAGAAAAATAATCCAAGCATGTGAAAAGGAGCATCAAAATGTCCTTTTTATAACAATACCCTAAAACAACTAGATGGACTTTTCAATTTCCTACTCTTTTAATATTTCATTAAAACCTGGGAAATAAAGTGACTTTATTAATTTCCTTTACTGTTTCACTTAAGTCACTTTATAAAGCTTATTAATTTATTAAATGATATTATCAATAAAATATACTTTGTTGGATAATATTAAATAATTCCCTCTTATTTGACTTTAGCTTGTGGGAATTAAATAGGCTAATTAGTTGTTCTAGACTACTCTGCAGAAAGGGACATTACTTAGGCTTGCCTGGTGGTTGTGCCTGCTTGATTGTGCTACTTAGTGCCTGCTATAGTGGGTTTTCTAATATGTTACTTGACTGCTCATAATTTACAGAAAGTTTTCATGATTATAATTTTTTTACAGCTTGTGTTGACATTGCTTCTTAGTTGTCATCATTTGACTTGAATTTGAGTAGAGTCTAACCAGAGTATTTTCCCATGTAATGCATTTTTTCTTTGCACATTGGATCAAAGTCAGCTAATTATCTACCCTATCTATTGCTTGAAAAATCTTTTGAGCAAGTTGAAGAATCTTCCTCCTCTTCTTGTTCCTTGTCACTCCTCTTTGACTTGCAATCATTCTTTTCACTCTTACAAGCACCCTTTTATCAGCTCTTCACTCTTCTTGCTGCTGTTGCAAACACTAAGAAACCAAAAAATGAATGCAAATGAAGCCTCATAGTGTTTTCAAGCATTTTATCACAAGACGTGCCCCACATGCCCTAGGGTTGCAAAACGAGCTATGAAACATTAAAAAAATGTTTTTTTTTAAAACTCTTTTTTTGCTTTGATGGGGGACGCCTGTGTGTCCTTGGAGGGATTGAGGGACATTTTTGCGGCCCCCCTTACCCTTCAGGAATGCCGGAACGTCCCTGCGTCTCTGATAGAACGGCGGCGGATGGGTGGCGCCGCTAGAAACGCCGGGGCGGCGTCCCCCCGTCCCCAGTGCGTCCCTGTCTCGGAGACGTTGGGGATTTGGGGGGGGGCGCATCCCCCGAGTACACTGGTTTTACCAATAGTTCCTTCAGATCATTAATAAACACAAAGCAAATAATTCATGAAGTCGCACTTTTCAATATCCTTAATCGCACCTCATGCAATTGCACCCGCTAATACTGCCTAATATAATCACCTTGTAATGAAACGTTGTCTTAGTAGTCACTTCTCTTTTGAACAAATCACCACCTTTTCATATTTTATTAGTTACTACCAACGATTAATATAAAATCGTTATGTTTTGAAATATTTAATCGCTGCTCCTTTTCAGACACTAATTGAGTTGCTTGCATCTCTATCCTTCACTCCGCCGAGTATCATTAAATAGATATATGCCTTTGTTTTGGTAAGTAATAACGAAGTTTGATCATTATAATATCAAGATTGTTTTGCATAAAGAAGGGGGATCTTTATAACATATCTTCTCCTTACTATATTTGTTCCCTTTTTATCATGAATTCTCTCCACTTTGATGTGTCCTCACCAAATACAATTGATGCACACTGATATCAGGTCTAGTAGTAGAGAGATAGATGAGACTGCCTACTAGTTGCCTGTATGTAGTATCATCACCTGGAGGAGAATAAGACTTGGCTGATAACTTCAGACCTTTCTCCATAGGTGTCGATGCAGGCTTGCAATCCTGCATACGAAACTTGTCTAACAGAATCCTGACATATTTGGATTGAGAAATGAATATACCAGAAGACTGCTGCCAAACCTCCACACAGAGGCAATAATGCATGAGGCCAAGGTTAGTCATATCAGAAGATTGGCATAAACTCTCTTTGATTCCCGGAATCAAAGATGCTGAATTGCCAGTGATGATCAAATCATCCACATAAATGACCAGAAGGATGATGTCACTGTCAGTAGTCTTGATGTACAAATTTGAGTCTGAAGAATTCCTCTGGAAGCCTTGATCATTGAGGTACTTATCAATTTTCATGTACCATGCCCTAGGGGCCTGCTTCAAGCCATAGAGAGCTTTCACCAGTCTGAGAACTTGGTGTTCTTCACCAGAAACCTTGAAACCAGGAGGTTGCGTCATTTAGACCTCTTCCTGTAGGTCACCATTCAAGAAAGCACTCTTGACGTCCATCTGATGGACTTGCCAACCAAACTGAGCTACCATGGCTAGAACTAATCTGATAGTGCTCATTTTTGCTGTAGGAGCAAAAGTCTCCTCATAGTCAATGCCCCAACGCTGAGAGGAGCCCTTCGCAACTAAACGAGCTTTGTACTTATCCAAAGCACTATCAGACTTGTGCTTTATTTTGTAGACCCATTTGCAGCCAATGGGTTTCTTCCCTAGTGGAAGATCAGAAAGGACCCAGGTGTGTTTCTTCACTAGGCTCTGGTGTTGAGAATTCATGGCCTGTTCCCACTCTGGAATTCCTTTAGCCTCTGAATATGTTTGAGGTTCAAACACACTGTGAATGTTGGCCATGAGAGCAATATTGACAGTCGCTGTAGATTTGCTCTTTTTCCAGCAAGTGTCTTATCCCACCATTTCGGTCGGAGAGGACAAACATTAGCATCAGGAGATGCTCTATGATCAAGTTCCTCATCAGAAGAATTTGGATCAAAATCAGGTGAAACATCTGCATATCTAGGTGATCTTGGAGGAGAGGCTAGAGGTGTCTGTATAAGAATCACTAGTACTACTTGAGATGCGGGAGTCCTCCCATGAGATGGACCTAAGGGAAGCCGCTCTCCCAAATCACGAGCCTTCAAAGGCTGGTCTGCTGAATCAAGAACATGAGAGACAGATATGAAAGGTCCTCGTTGCTCATCAAAGACTACATCACGACTGTACATGTTACGATATGTCTCAATGTCGTTCAAGCGGCAGGCTTTGTGAAGACTACTGTATCTAGCAAGCTTTAGTTTCTGGCTCATGGCATCCAACTTGGTGCGTGACGTATCAGGGATCCAAAGATAGGCAAGAGAGCCAAAAACCTTTAGGTGACTAGTTATGCGCTTGCGACCTGACTAGGCCTCTTCCGGGGTCTTGCCTTTGACCGCCACCGTGGGTTACCAGTTCAAAAGGTAGACTGCAGTGTTAACTGCTTCTGCCCAAAATCTCTTCGGAACATGTCTGTGCTCAAGCATAGACCTAGCCATCTCGGTGATTGTTCTGTTCCGACCTTCAACGATACTGTTTTGTTGTTGTGTGTGGGGTGTGGTTAACTGGCACTTGATGCCATGAAGATCACAGAAGCTAGAGAATTTAGTAGAACAAAATTCTCCCCCCTCCCATTATCTGTCCTAAGAGCAATAATAGATTTCCTAAACTCTTTTTCAACTAGAGGTTTAAACTTCTGAAATACAGTAAACACTTCTAATTTCTTTTTAAGAAAATAGACCCACATTTTTCTACTGAAATCATCAACAAATAACAGAAAATACTTGGACCCAAGAACAAAAGGAGTGGCCATAGGGCCGCAAATATTGGCATGAACAAGCTGAAGTACCTGAGAAGCCCACCATGAATCGCCAACAGGAAAAGGTGTGCGATGTTGCTTCCCAGCCTAGCATGCATCACAAACTCCAAGCTGCCGAGTTTGAATCTCTGGCAATCCGAGGACAAGCTCTTCACGAGCAAGTTGAGATAGATAGCGCACATTTAAGTACCCATAACGCTGATGCAAAAGTGAACCGACAGAAGACTGCCGAGCAATGACAACAAGGTCCTGAGAAGTACCAGAATCTACAAGTCTGAAAAGACCACGATCCTCAAGACCAACTGCAACAACAGACTGAGTCTCCCTATCAGTGATGGTGCACTAATGTGAGCTGAAGGTGACATCCAGCCGTGGAGAGTGTCACAGTATTTGACTGATTGAGAGTAGATTTAGTTCCATCTCTGGAACGTGGTACACCTCGAGGATAATGATATTCCTCCCAGCAGACTGAATCTGAATGTTGCATTTGCCGACAACAGTGTACTCTTCCCCTCCACCAAAAACAACTGAATCTGAATAAAGCTGGTAGTCAGTGAACCAGTCTTTACGATGGGTGAAATGACGAGAGGCACCTGAATCAATGTACCAGGCAGACGACTTGACATGATTTGCTGGTCTTTTAGCCATGAAGGTGTAAAAGACAGATTTTGTCTACTCAGTGTGCTCTGCACTGTTTGCTTTTGGGTTGGGAACCAGATTGCTTAGTTTGGGCTGCTAAGCGCTTCCGACATTCAACCTTCATGTGACCATACTTGCAACAGTAGTGGCATTGAATGTTCTTTTTCCTGGAGCCTTCTGATGCTGAAGCAGAGGGCTTCTGCTGAGAAGACTGCTGAGGATGAGACTTGCCCTTATCCTTCTGAAAGGATTTAGCAGCAAAGGCTTGCTCGGTGAAGGTGGAGCTGGAAGTACTACAGAATTGCTGTTTCCACTGATCTTGCTGAAGCAGAAGTGTGCAGAGATCAGTGAACTTCAGATCAACACTGGTAGAAGTGATGTTGAGAGTCTCGATAAATTGCTCGTAGGACTTGGGTAAACTTTTGAGGGTTATTATCACAATGTCCTCTTCCTCCATCTTGCGTCCAATGGAAAGCAATTGATCATGGATTTCCTGAATCCGATTCAGGTGATCCTGGAGCGATTTTCGCTCATCCATGATAATAGAGTGTTCTTGAGAAAGAAGGCCCTGCTTTTATCTGGAGTCTCATGTAGGGTTTTGAGATGCTTCCATATGCCGACAACTGTTTTGCCGAATGGAATCTGAGGGAGCTGATCATCATCCATTGATAATTTGAGAAACATTACTGGCTCCTGATTTTGCTAGTCATAGGCAACTTGATCAGGACCAGCTGTAGTCGGACGCTAAGTAGTACCTAGAATCACTTGTTCGCTGCCGCGATATTCGAAGATGGTTAGCATCCGCCGCTTCCACGTGCTACAATTCCGACTATTGAACTTCTGATTTGCCTCGAGCAATAGATTTGTCAGCGATGCCATGGCATGATTTTTAGGGAAAAACCTGTAGAACAGAGAAGACACGTATTTTGAGGCAAAATGTCAGAAGACCCAAAAAAATGAAGTGGAACCCAAAAGAGAGCTCAAAAAACCCAAAAGGAATATGCTGTTTGATTTTGGATTTGCTAGCTCAAAAATCGAGGCACCCCAAAAAAATGGATGACAACCTAGTTGAGCTCTTGAAAAACCCACCAAGAATCTGCAATTAGATTTCCAATACGACAAAGAATTTGAGAGTTTTGAAGGAAACCCTAGCCGCTAGAAAAAAATTCCAAAAAATTGCAAAACATAAAAAATGGCTGCTGTTTTTGATATAGATGACCTTAGAGGAGGTTGTAAATGGTGGACCAAGAGCCGTCATTGTGAATCTCGTCGAGTGGAAGAGCAAAGAAATGTGGGTTGCAAGCACCAAAAACGTGGGTGTTGTGGCCAAAAGCTAACCATGAGCCGCCAATATCCTCAGTTGCGGGTTGAAGAAAACGCAGAGAGCGTGTTTGTAGAGCCACAAATGACCATGGGAGTGGTCGTTTTTCTAGAAAACACTGATGAAAATCGCAGGCAACAAAAATCGCGATTTTTTTTCTCAGAAGAAAAAGGATGCGATTTTCAGAAGAGTGGTGTCGCGTGCGGCTGAGGAGTGGTGTTGCGTGTGGGAGCAAAAAAACGATGGTCCCCAGATTTGCAGTAAACCCTATATGGGTTTGTGAATGGACTGCAAAAAACGAATTTTATTTTTAAAATTTTTCTAGACATACCCAGGCAGAAGATTTTGAAAATCTAAAGTCTAAAATTCCATGAAGAAATTAAAGATTTTCAAAACCTATTTCAAAAATGTGCTCTGATACCATATTATGGGAAGTAATTGGTAAAATACTTGATGTAATTAACAGAGATTGAAAGATCTATATATACAAAAGAATGAACGATGTTTCTTTAGGAAACAATCGTAAATAATAGAAACATTCTATTCTAACTAACAGAAAACTAAATATTAGAAAGATTCTAATATTTACAATAGATTAACAAGTATTAAATAGATAACCATTAATAGAAACTAACTATTATTGTAATACATTTGCTCGCCCATAATGGGACTGCAGATTGGATGAAAGCTTTAAAGGAATCTTTATCATGATTAATTATATATAGATTAGGAGCAATATGTTATCTGCATACATTTCTACTTCCTATAAAATGGAAGACAACAAGTCTGCAAAATCAGAGTTCCATGTATTTGCATCATAACAAACGCTTCGTATAAATCTGCTGTCTTAGTTAAATGTGAGACCGTAAATCTCCTATCTGATCGAATGCTTTTGTACTCTACTTTGATGCCCTCTTGGATCCCCATTTCTTATTCCATTCATATCTCCATATCTAGTTTGAGGAGACACATCTCTTTGAAAAGAGGTATCCCTTTAAATGATCACGTCTCCCGATCACTGCCCTTTGCTATCCTTCATTAATGACTGCTTTGTACTTACTAATCCCTGCCTTAACTAATAGACACTTAACTGTTATTTAGTGGTTGGCTTCGTTTATATAGAATCACTGTCTTATTTTATATTTAGTCGCTGCTCTTTAATTAACTCAATAACCTAAGTTTGACTGGAAAAAGGCTGCCATCTGATTCTTAAATAAGGCTTTGATCTCCTACTTTGGTGGGGGCCTGACAGTTAATAATAGCAGCTATATGAGAGATATTTATGAATTTAAATCAGTTTTTCTATTCTGGTTACTCTTTTGTTGACTGGGTCCAATATTTTTATTCCTTGGTTTGAGAGAATTTGGTTTCTCTTCAGTTGATGCAATGACATCGTGGCTGCCCGTGTGCTTTTGTTTTGTCAAATTTCTATATTAACACAGTACCTCCAATACAACATGGATTGACAGTAAAGAAACCATTATAATATGATTTTATAAGCTTTAAGGAATCCACTGTTCTCCTTTTCGTTCTATTTCTAACAACCGGGTATTTTGTAGCATCAATTACAACATCTATTTTCTGAACTTATTATAATGACAGACAACCCTTAAATGTTTGCATGATGCCTCTGCTTTCTTTTAGAACATAATTATATGTGATATTATTCTTCAGTTTCTTTATTTTTATTTGCATACCAATAAGGCAATATCTATGGTAAATGTTCATCATTGTCTATAAACTTTAGAGAACCCATATTTGCTGTCTTTTGCACAATGAGAGTATGATTCTAATGAGTGGTGCATCTTGTAAATTTATTGAGAATATGATTCTAATTAGGGTATTACCTTATAAATTTTCTGGGAATTGCAGATTTGAGTGTCTTAGAATTTCCTGACAAATGTGGGATGTTTGTGGAGCTACAGTTGCACTGACTTGGGCTATTGTTGTTATAGGAAACATGATTCGAAGGGATCAAGCTTTCAAGCAATTAATAATTCTAGATTTGAATGGAGTTCTGATCAGGGCATATCCTCGACAGCAGAAAATTAATGTTCCTGAGGGACCATCAATGCTTTTGAAGTACAAAAAGATATACTTTCGGCCTAAATTGTCACTTTTTATTGATAAATGTCTTGAATCATTTGAAATTGGGATATGGTCATGTTTTAAAATAAGCAATATTAAGAGTATTCTCAGCAATTCAATTGGGGAAAAAAGGATGGATAGATTGCTTTTTATCTGGGATCAGAGCTGGTGTACATTACAAGGGCATGAAAGCACTTTATGTGGAAAAATTAGGCCAATTTTTCTGAAAGATTTGAGACATGTTTGGCAGGCTTATCCACAATATGGACCAAAAAACACACTCTTCATAGATGATAGCGAATACAAGTTGAGAAGTAATCAAAATCTGAAGTATGTATGTCCTAAGACGTATGACCCAGAAGATAGAGAAATCGACCAGTCTCCATTCTTTTTGTGGAATACTATCATAGATCATATGGATGAATGTAATCATATTCCTGTTGACGATCACAACTTGACCGGAACCGACCAAGCACATGTTGAAAGCTAAATTATTCATCAAGTTGTTTTGATATGAAACTTGCTTGTGCAGATTATTTTTGAGGGGAGCAGATAAACACTCTCATTCGGTCTTTAGAAGTGACATGGACAAACAAATTCATCATCCACCTACCGCACGCTATAATTGACAAGGTCAGCTGCGTGGATTGAATGCATGCCATGGTAGACGGTAAGATACGACAAGGACATCTACAAGCATCTAGGACAACAGACGGGGCCTATCTTCATTTTGAGTCATATTCAATGAAAATTCGGTTTCACCTATTTCTAGCAATTTATGCAAGAATCATTTACACTGCTAATGAAAGTCTTAACCTTGAATCTAAGCGATTAATACAATTTACAGTACAAATTATTTGCATCGCAAATGACTGGCCAAAAATACAAGTATAATCTATCCAAATCTAGCCTTCTAGGGTCTAAAGCCTCTGCAAGGGTGCTCATTGTTTTGAAAGATATTGGAAAAGAATATTTATAAAATGTATTTCAAGTTATGTGTGCTTATTCAGAAATATATACAGTATATTGTAGTAAAATAAATATGGTAACTGATTTTTAATGCTTATCATTGAGGGTTATTTTTATTAATTGAAAACCAGAGTTGCTTTGATTGATGTTTTTTTTAAATTTTAATTTAATAGCTGGTATTGGCTGTCTCCCTTTATGTTGATATCAAAAAAGTTCATTACATCGCCTTCTTTTGCCACTGTAGACTATCCAACTATAACTTCCTGAGTTCCTTTGCAGCTTCTATTTATGTTTTTATATTCTGTCCATTTCAAAATGCAAGATACCATCTCACTTAAATTTGGAAAAGCATCACCCGAACAGATATAAACAGAATATTTTCTTCCAAAATCAAACTATATGAAAAAAATATTTTCTCATGGGTCATCTTGTTAGTATTTCCAGATCTTCATAGGAATATGATCAATCTATAGAGATCTAACAAAACTAAGCACAGGATATAAAAGTAAACTTCAGTTAAGGATAGATCATACCCGGTTATGAAGTTCAGATCTGCTCTTGATGTTGTCTTTGAAACCCTTCTAGATGCAATCTGATTTAGCCCACCTAGTGCTTGACTTCAATTTGTCTTTAGAATGCTCTCCTAGGGCTGGATCTGATCGATAGTCTTCTTTCACATCAGATCTACAAATTTTGCCAAGTCTGCCCTAGAAAAACTTGCTGTTATGATACATCAGATCGCACTCTAAATCTGATGTATATTGCACTGTAAATCGCACAAGTGAATGATGAGATTGCTGCCATCATTCCCAGCACTAGTCACTACAAAATTCGCTTCTCAAGGAATTTGTTGCAGTACTGTGAATTCGCTCCAGCACTGTGAATTCGCTCCAGCCCTAATGAATTCGCTGTGAATGAATTGCATACCAATTCACACACCAAGGTTGAAACAACTTGCTCATCCATGCGACTTGCTGAAAGTGGAAAGGCAAGTAGGTTGACTCGAAGTCTACATAAGGATCTATCCTTGTGAAAACTGCCTACATTGTTGCGTCCAATGCAACTCAAAGTCAGACATAGTTCTGATTAAAAGACTTGCTTCATACCTTCTCCAAGTCGCTCTTATATATGAGCTACTTAAGATAAACTCTTGGCCTCTAAGTAGGCTGACTTGGGCCCATAATAAATAATAACCTTATTATTTATTATTAATATCTTAATGACAACTTGGGCCTTCCCAAGTATTATATAATTTTAATTAAATCATTGCTCATAATTTTCGATAAACAATAGATAATAAATATTATAATAAATATATCTCCATATATTTTATTATTTATTATTTAATTGTTATTTCCAAATTATCCAAGTGGTTGATCTTTACCGTAAAGACCAAAATATCAACACTCCGTCTTGGACTTGAGGAAAAGATCAACCCAATGATCTCCCTCTATTACCCTTGATAGAGATGCCATAGATTTCTATCTACAAGACATGATAAGAACACATGTTCTTCATCATCCCAACCATTCATCATAACCATATTGGATTCCTTATCCAATAGTATAATAGATTTTACATCTATGAAGGTAGATCCCTATCTACCAAATATGATGAGAACATAAGTCACATATGTATATCATCATTCCCAAAGTATATATATTCCATATCCATATGAAAATCATCATTTCATGGTAACATCGAGTCACATGATGCTTACCAATTGGATGTGGATTTCCTTGATCCACGAGTCTCCACAACCCAAGAATATCAAGTCCATGATATTCAAGGTAACACCAAGTCCATGATGTTTACCTAGATTTCCAAGTGTGGACTGATCAAGTCCATGATCTTCAAATCCACGAGTCTCCATGACTCGAGATAACATCAAGTCCATGATGTTTACCAACCATAAGTGATATCAAGTTCATGATATCAAAACATCAAATCCATGATGTTTTACAATCAATTTGTGGACTTCCTAGATCCACGAGTCACCTCGACTCTTTTGAATATCAAGTCCATGATATTCAAGGTAGCACCAAGTCCATGATGCTTTCCATCCACAAGTCATCTTGACTCAAACATCAAATCCATGATGTCAAGGGTATTGATTCATCAAGTCCATGATGTCTACCAATTACTTAGGTGTGGATCCTTGATCCACAAGATATCAAGCAATGGTCTATCAGATCCAAGATATTTGTCAATTGTTTCGAGCAATGGTCTTCAGACATCCCTGATGTCCACCAAGTGCCCAACAATGGATCCCTGATCCACGAGTCCCCTGGACTCCTTGGTCTTACTAATATCAAGTTCAAGATATTCACCAAGTGCTTAGAGTAATGGTCTCCGACATCAAGTCCATGATGTCATCAATACTCAAATGTGGATCCCTGATCCATAAGCATAAGTATATCCAAATGAATAATCATAACCACATGAGTCTCATAAACACAATGAATCCACACAAGCATAAGAGTAACAACTATGATCAAATAAAGTGTTCACACATAGAACCATATAATCTCAGCCATATGAAGTAAAGTATGATCCATTCATACACAACAAGCCAATAAAGTATGCTTTATCCATATATGCTAAAGTACACAATAGCCCAATAAGATATGCTCCATACATTCATGCTAAAGTATACAATGTGCAATAGTCAATGTAGTTCTCTTATAGAACAAACATAAATCAGTAAGGAAGGCATACTTAAATTAATCCAAATAGATAGCTCTTTATGTTACCACAGTTGCAACTAAGTTCAAGACAAAATACATACCAGATCATATCATGTCCAATGCCAATGTAAAGGCCAACACAAACCAATGTTGTCAGTGTACCAAAGTACTTCCTTCACATTCATAAACAGTTAATCAGTTATGTATGTCTCCATATAAAAAGGATAACATATGCCAATGTAAAGTATGTTCCTATAATAAGTTGTTGGAATTAATTGAAAGTGTGTACTGAGAGGGGAGGGGTGAATCAGTACCTCTAAAACTTTTGTATCTTTTAACCTTTATCCTTTAAGTTATCAAATGTTTATCCAACCATTTGTTCTATACTATCTTGAAGTAAGATATATCAATTCATAAACTTAACCATACATGTGAACATTCATGAAAGTAATTGACACATAACACAAGATATGATACAGTAGAAAACTTCTGTTAGGAAGTAAAAACTATGGTGGGGATGACACCCACAAATTCTTCACTATTTGCAGATTGGAAGGGGCCGGTTAAGGCTTACAATTTGATCACTTTTGATGATCTACTCTGTTGAGAGTATCTGTGGAGACCTGTTAAAGTCTACTCAGTTAAGAGCTTTAGCAACACTGTTGAGTGTGCACTCGGTTAAGAGATTTATAGTTGGACTTTTAAATCCACCTTCCTTGAAAGGATTTTTACACTTTGCTTCACTTGTTAGAATGTAAGCAAATTACAATTTGACCTGGTGTATGCAATCTCCTAGTGCTGATTATAGATCCATTTGAGATTACATGAATAAGTAGATCACCTAATGTGATTGAATAATACCTCTGATGCTCGGTAGCCTCTGTTCTTGGTTCTTGCTAATCAAATTCACCTTTTGCTGTTCTGGTTCTTCAAACTTTCAATCTGATCTATAGATGTGCTCGTATGCTTCATTCATCCTCTCATCCATTCTCACATCTCATAATAATGAATGATTGCATCATCTATTTATAAGATAGATTGACCTAATCAAGTTTCATGTAAAACAATGTTAACTCTAAGATCACAAGTTTACAACTTTACCTTGATCTCCTAGCCTATGTGTTTTAAATCAGTTAGACTGATTAAAGCACTTACATTCATGTTTCTTGTCCCTAAAGAAATGGTTTTAAAAACAAATCAAGACTCTATAAATAGAATAAGACTGCTTTATCTGACGTGGAAGTCAAATCCACTATTTGTGGGTTGCAATTGACTTTCGGTTCCTGTCAGTCGGTTATGCTCTGAATTCAGTTAGACTGATTCTCGGTGTTCCTGCTTGAACTGTCTCTCAGGTTTCTCTTTGCCTGTTCTCTCGGGTTGCACTATGACCTGCTTGTCGGGTTCCACTTTCGGGTTCCTCTTTATCCTTTCCATTTTGCAATTTCGGTTTACACACAAAATTGTGTCGTCAGTTTTCTTTGTACTTAACAGTTTTCGGTGATCTCTTATATTTGCATTTTTGGTTTGCTCTTTGTCATGTCTTTCAGTGTATGCTTACCGAAAGTGTTCTTTGCATACTAATGGCAAAATAATGTCATCACAAGTAACATAGGGTGTGCTCTCCACACGTAAATGTAAGTTATAAAATAGTTATCCAACTATACCAAATGCAATATATAGACTCATCCATAACAGTCAGGAAGGAACTTCTAACATAAGCCAAGTGTTATGACATGAACCAGCCAATATGTCAATGTAGCATACGTCAATGCAAGTGCTAATACAAATGTTAATGACCCGGCCAATATGCTAAATGCAAATGTTAATGAACCAATCATATAATGCTAATGAACTAGCTAATGATCCAATATGCCACATGCCATTAAGCTAAGCCATGATGATCTTAAACATGTAAGAGGGATAGGTAAGTGAACCCATGATTAAACTCCCTCTTAATCTTAGATTCCCTCCAAGGTATTTTGCATATTCAACCTTAATGCAAAATTTAGCCCTACTTTCATATATACAACCAAATTTAAGCCAACCCCTAGTTGCCTTAGTTTTGAAAGAGTTAGACTGAAATTCCTAAATCTTAAATGGATATTTTACTCTACCAATGCTCTGATACCATGTTAGTATTTTCCAGATCTTCATAGGAATATGATCAATCTATAGAGATCTAACAAAACTAAGCACAAGATATAAAAGTAAACTTCAATTAAGGATAGATCATACCCGGTTATGAAGTTTAGATCTGCTCTTGATGTTGTCTTTGAAACCCTTCTAGATGCAATCTGATTTAGCCCACCTAGGGCTTGACTTCAATTTGTCTTTAGATTGCTCTCCTAGGGCTGGATTTGATCGATAATCTTCTTTCACATCAGATCTACAAATTTCGCCAAGTTTGCCCTAGAAAACTTGCTGTTACGATACATCAGATCGCACTCTAAATTTGATGTATATTGCACTGTAAATCGCACAAGTGAATGATGAGATTGCTGCCCTCATTCCCAACACTAGTCGCTACAAAATTCACTTCTCAAGGAATTTTCTGCAGTACCAAAGAATTCCCTCCAACCCTAATGAATTCGTTGTGAATGAATTACATACCAATTCACACACCAAGGTTGAAACAACTTGCTCATCCATGCGACTTGCTAAAAGTAGAAAGGCAAGTAGGTTGACGTGAAGTCTACATAAGGATCTATCCTTATGAAAACCGCCTACGTTGTTGCATCCAATGCAACTCAAAGTCAGACGTAGTTCTAAATAAAAGACTTGCTTCATACCTTCTCTAAGTCGTTCTTATATATGAGCTACTTAAGATAAACTCTTGGCCTCTAAGTAGGCCGACTTGGCCCATAATAAATAACCTTATTATTAATCATTATTATCTTAATGACAACTTGGGCCCTCCCAAGTATTATATAGTTTTAATTAAATCATTACTCATAATTTTTGATAAACAATAGATAATAAATATCCCTTATTTATTATCATTATTTAAATTGATTATAATAAATATATCTCCATATATTTATTATTTATTATTTAATTATTATTTCCAAATTATCCAAGTGGTTGATCTTTACCGTAAAGACCAAAATATCAACACATCTCAGATCGATTTTGAATCGAGCAAATTATAAATTAGAAATCCATGTGTGACAGTGAGAAGATAGGCTTGAGGACATTTAGGCAATAGAAAAGCTTGAATTTTTACCCCCCGGTGGATGGTTGCAAAGCTTTAAATCCTAGCTTCCGCAACCGCTTTACTTTTTGAGTGGGTGCTTTCATGACTCCTTGCTTTTTCAAAGAGGTCATCTTTTGCAAATTTTAAGCTATTAAGTTTGCCCAATGGAATCAAATTATCTGGGAGGCTGAGCCTTCTATTAAACTAGTTAAAGATAGTTGATTTGTACATTGTCAAGTGATGGCAGGAGGTTCTTACGATTGAAATCTCAATGCAAAACACATACAAATTTATAGCATAAGCTTTTAGAGTTGGCTTTGTTGGAAAGTTCATAGGTGCATGGCAGACCTCCAAGTGCAAGTGCATGGTGGAATGGATTGACGAGGACTGCTGACCCAAGATTGATGGATTGGTGCATGTGTGGGAGGGTCTTTTTCAAGAATCCTGCTCTGAGAAAGGGGCAAAAATCTGATTATAAGAGTACAACCTTGTTTTTGGGAATTTGTTGGTTCTATCTTGACCAATGAAACTCAAATCTAGATCCTTTAGAAGAAACATTGTCAAAGGTTTAAGCTTGGGTGAGGGTTACCCTTTTCTCATATGCACCTATGGCATGCTGGCATGCTTGGAACCATCGCGAAAACTTGGGCTAAACTTATAGGCTCTGTTTGGTTGCTAGAATTGGGGGAGAATTGGAAGCGCCACTTCCGCTTTTGGAGCAAATCCCCCGTTTGGTTCGCAAAAAAACAATTCCAGATTTAGCTTAAAAAACTGAATTTAGCTACAAAACGAGGGGCACCATCTTCCCACCCAATAGGTGGAATTCGATTTCAAATGCTGGTTATTTATTTATTTTAACCCAAATTTATAAATCCATCGGGTCCGGAATACCCTTTTGGGGATTGCATTCGAAATAGGGTTTACAACGACAACATCCAAAATAGGGTTTGGGGTTTGCGGTTGACACAACAGACTATCACTCAAAATGGTTAGATGAGAATGTGTGAGTTGTAAAATTGGGCGTTGTGTTAACCATGGATGGATAATGTATTTTCAACTTGGAAGAAACTAGATTGCAACCACGTGGTTTACAGCGGCGGCATCCGAAATAGGGTTTGGGGTTTGTGGTCGACACAACGGAGTGGTGGGTTTGTTATTATAGCGATGACATTGGGTTTGTTATTACAGCGGCGACATTCGAAATTGGTATGCCTTTGTTTTGCTGTTTCAAATAAGTTTCTATGTTTTGCATTTCCCATGATTGTGATTGTCATTATGTCGGCTTCTCAGAAGATTGTGATTGTCATTATGTCTTAATGTAATACCGACAGTAGCCATGTTTTGGGTCTTCAGTATAAAACTTTGATGGATGTTTCCTCTCATATCCTATCGGGCTCGGATATTTCTTTCCTTCAACACACAATGACAATCACAATAATTTGAAACAACATAGTCAAAACCTTGATGCCGCAAATAGTCTCCCATGAAATAGATCACTTTGAATTCACAACCCACTGTTAGGCCAAATGGGGTACCCTTCGAACTCTAACTTTCACCTCTCGAGAGTGTAATGCACTCAAGAGGACTGAAACACGATGGCTTCTTAGAAGATTGTAGATTGGTGGCATTTCCCGCTTCATAGTTGTGGTTGTTCTTCCATCTTCAATTACTTTATCATGTACCAATTCTCATTTACATAGATCAAGGAGAGTGAGCCAGGTTTGAGTACATCTTCTATACATTTTCCGCGGTGGCTATGAATTCGGGCATCTCAATAATAGTGTCTACATGAGCATGATGGAGAATTTTAGCCATACCAAGATCTCAATTCTTACTCATTTTCATTTCAGCAAATCATTTTATATGTCATCTTACTCGTTTGTTTGTGGGAATATAGTGGGAATTGGCGGCGTTAATTCCGGTGCTGTTACAGAAAATATGTTTCTGAAGCTCCAATTTGTTATAGAAAATGGCTGCATAGAGAGGTGATGTTACAGAAAATGGATCCATTTTCTATAACATCACCTCTCTATGTAGCCATTTTCATTTGAATGAAACCATAATTCATTTAGCTACTTTTTCTTCCATACTTTCGCTACTATTTGGATAAGAGCACTATCACCAAAGACTTTAAAAAAACTGCTAAACAAGGGTGCAATACAAAGAGTTTACAGAGTCTCTAGTGAAGAAGACAAGCAATATTTGTTTATATTTAGACTTCCTTCATAACATAATAGTGAATCTATGTTTTTTCATTTAATTAGACAACAACCGAGCCTACCAAATGAGTTTAGAAGTCGACATAAAAATGCAAAATATAGAAAGTCTGGTTGAAATGAAAGGGCAACATTGTGCAGCTTTAATGTGTAAGAATCTTTTGATTCTAAATTGTTTTACAAAGCAGATGATTCAACGTTTGCTATAGGCAATTTTAGTGCCAATAAAGCCAATTTTAAGTATTCTACAAATTCAAATACTTCACGCAATTCCAAAAAATTAACAAGCAGAGGAAATAGGTTTGCTCTGATAGCAAATGAGAGCGGATAGTAAAAACATGTTATATTTATCTGATAACATGAAGGGGATTTAAAAAATATGCTTGAACATTAGTTACTAGTAGTTACATTGTAAATTAGTTATGTTGTAACTACAGATAGTTACACTATCAAAGTAATATGCCAAAAAATTCTTCCTTTCAGATAGATTACAAGTGTAATCCATATTTAGTGTAGTAGAGTAATTATATTTAAATATGTAGTCCATCATCTTTTTAGGGACTGTTTGGTACTATTAGGGCTATTATTTAGATTTTCTATAGTTGATGTAGATTTGAGTCCATCATCTTTTTAGGGAGTGTTTGGTATTATTAGGGCTATTAAGTATGCTAGCAGCAATCATGGCACCACACGTAAGACATTGAATAAAATCCTTATAAGAAGGCTCTATGTCTGCTCCATCCTTCTATAGTTCCATTTCTTTTGTGCTATGATCTTATCGTTCAATCTTCATTTTTCTTTTTCCCAACTACATAGCCATGAGTATTAGATTCTAATATTTTTTTATGTCCATATAACATCTGAGATCCCAATGAAGCAATAT
>MU223304.1:1954222-1974493 GCA_018584345.1 Thuja plicata
ATATATATATATGAGCTCATCTTTTAGTATCATCACATATGTCACACTTTATTTTTTATGAGATGTTTCCTATATGCTTAGATGTTTAGATGAGTTAGAATATATGAAAATGGACAAACATGTTTTGAATATATGTAAATGTATGAAATGCACATGTATGTAGATGCACATTTGTATGTATGTAAATGATTTATGTGAATGCACTTGTAAATGAAAATATGTAAATTCAATGTGTAAATGATAATGAAAATGTAATGTATATGGTACTAACATCTCATGCAGGGTGTCCATATGTGTGACAGATGCTAACCAAGAGAACATGTGAAGAATTGATAGCGAGAATCGAACACTTGTGAAGTCATGATGAAACCAGGACGCTGAAGAAGAACTCCCCAATGTATGAACCTAGGAGTATGCAATGAACTGAACATCGAATTGCTACCACAATGCAAGTCTAGAATGAAAATGCAATCTTATGCTAGATGCAATATGAAAGTGCAATTCTAGGACATGGTTGTGAGACCCATCATAAAATCATCAACATTGAGCATTTTTTGGAACATCAGAGTCGATACAATCCTTACTAGTGCCAATGCGACCATAAGAATATGAATATGACTTTCATCAGATAAAATGTAGAAAATGAACGTAAGCACCAGGGCATAAAAGCCAAGATGACCTGAACATTGTTTCCAGTTAATGTTGCAAGAGTACACCAATATCAAGGCATTCAAAACCAAGCAACCATGAGTGTGATCATGCGTAAACAAATAGAGCAATAATAGTCAAGGAGATAATACCGACCTCACCATGGCGTACAAATAAACAAGATCGAGGGATGTGAGGCTATTCCACCTTAGTGTGGGAGCTCTTATCACATACACCCTATTTATTTGACATTTCCGGATCATCGGGACCACACCAACAAGCAGTAGACAAAGAAAATATCAATGAAATCCATGAGAATAAACAACATACAAAGAAAGATTCAATCATAGCTCAGCTAGTTTCAAAGTTTTCAAATATGTATATGTATAGGGGTGTTGAAAAACACCATTGTGCTTGTGAGTGCATTGTGTTTGATTGTTATCGACCTATGTTTACGTTTGAGATATCCAATGTGTGTTGAAAAAACATAGATGTGTACAAAGATAATTTTGAAAAACACTGTTTGAATTGGGGTGTTGAAAAACACCAGTTTGTGTTAGTAGCAAGTTGTCCTGCATCAGTGACAAGATTATTGACTCTAGTGTAAATCAAAGATGTGGGAAAATTGGGGATCCATGCCCCCAAGTAACGATGACTTACTTGACATATGTTGCGAGGACAAACCAGATCTGGTTTTCGCCAAGCGTATGGTGCTGAATCAATGTCAAATTAGTAGGGTTCGCAAAGGAACCAAAGTGTCACGAAAGTGACCGAAAGCTATGTACAAACTAAAGCGAAGAATTTTCAAGACTGAGTATCGATAGATATAGTGTTTAAGTATAACTCCAACTATAATGGATGCAAGCAATCTCAATAGTACGATGACAGTAGGCAGATGCAGTGAGAACCACTGGTGACTAACACGAGAGAGATGCTCAAGTGAAGATATCATAATACTAGCTAGACATCAGTAGGCAAACACAGTGAGAACCACTAGTGACTGATGTTAGGGAGATTCTCAAGGAGAGAGAACTTAGTATAAGCTAAGCGACAGTAGGCAGATGCTATGAGAACCACTGGCAAATATCGCAAAGGAGATCCCAAAAAGTAATAGGACAGTGCCCCCTAAACTAGGAGGGTTGCCCCTAGAGTATGACCAGTTTCAATCCATGTAAGTTGGTGTCTTGACAGGAACTGAAAGCATGCATAAAAACAAATGCAAGTAGGAAAGTAGGAAAGCAACAAAGCAGGAAAGCGATTGCATAAAGCCAAGTGGTGCTGTGATAGATATAGCAATGTGGAACAAGAGGCCCCTGTTTACCAGGTTTTCACCTTCTTGGCAGAAATTATTTTTTTTGATACCATGATGCCTGTTTGCCAGGTTTTCATCAATGACACCATTTTTCTTTCTCTTTTTTTTTGTATTTTTCAAATTTTCAATTTTTTTTTAATTTTTGGAATATATGATTTTTTTGGAGATACATCAAAGCGCCTATTGCTAGGTTTTCACTAAGATGATCATTTTTTCAGGACATTTTCAGATTTTTAGAATTTTTTCAGGACTTTACTATATACATGAGCATACCGAAGATGTCTCAATTATAGAACCATTTCAAATGAAAAGCGTTGATGGGCTCTGAGTTGTTCTCTTTCAGTAGTAGAAATTTGATAAGTGCCAGACCCAAATACTGCAGTGACAACATACAAACCGCGCCAATTTGGTTCAAATTTCCCTTTCTGGATCCGATGTTGTTGATTCTTAGGGTTCTCCCTCAGAATGAGGTCACCTGATTGGAAGTCCCTTGGGCGAAATTTCTTGTTATAGCTCTTGGACATCCTTTTATGATATGCTCTAAGGTGATCAAATGCCACTTGCCGATGTTCATCAAGTAGTTCTAGCTCTTGTAGCCGAGATATTCTGTTATCATCATCAGTAATGAGGCCTTTCAGAGAGACTCGTAGAGAAGGAATCTCAACCTCAATTGGTAACACAACATCTGCTCCATAAACCAAAGCATAGGGCATAGCCCATGTTGGTGTTCTTATGATTTTCCTGTATTCCCAGAGAGGTGGATTGATCTAGGGATGCCAATCTCGTCCAAATTTGTGCACTGTGCGATGCAAAATTTTAAGGATTGTCTTGTTTGATGCTTCCACCTATCCATTACCCTAAGGATAATAAATGGAAGACCAATGCTGAGTAATTTTAAACTTAGAGCATAGATCTGTCAAATCCTTGTTTTTGAATTGCCCCCCATTATCAGTGATTATTGCTGAGGGTACACCATACCTACAGATGATGTAGTTGAGAATGAACATAACTACTGATTTGTCATTGGCAACGGTGAGAGGGACTGCCTCCACCCACTTGGTAAAATAGTCTGTAGCTGTGATGATGAACTTATGTCCGTTTGAGGATGAGGGATAAATCTGACCAAGTTAAAGGCCCATTATTGAAATGGCCAGAAAGTAATGAAGGGAATAAGCTCCTTGGCTGGAGCATGAATCAGATTACCATGTAGTTGACACTGTTTGCAAGACTTAGCAAACTATGTAGCTTCTTTTTTCATATCTGGCCAATAGTAACCAGCTCTAATAAGTTTACAGGCCAGTGTCAGGCCATTAGAGTGAGATCCACAGATGCCTTCATGCACCTCTACTAACACACATTTGGACTCATCAAGTTCTAAACACCTAAGGAGGGTACCGTCTAGACCGCGCCTATACAAGTCATTAGCAATGATGATAAATTGTAAAGCACTGCGGATTAAGTGACGTTTCTCATTCTGGGTGTAAGTGTCCGAAACAATCTGGTCACGAAGGTAGGAGTAAATATGATGGTAGCGAGATGAGTCATGTCTAATGACAGAACAGATCATCCAGAAATTAGGGGAATCATAGGTTGGGTAGCATAATGTCTCCACTAGGAATTCATGTTGGAAATAATTTTCTGGCATTTGTAACATGGAAGAAAGAATAGCCATGGCATCAACCAATTTATTATCTGCCCTTGGAACTTGTTGAAATGTAATGTAAATGAAATACTTTCTGAGGTCATCAACCAACCATTTATAGGGCACCAAATTGTCATCTTTTGTCTGATAGATATCATTTACTTGATTGATGACTAATTGTGAATCTCCAAGGACATTGAGCTCATCCACCTGCCATTCAAGGGTGATCTTCATACCATTGATTAAGGATTTGTACTCAATGATGTTGTTTGTACAAGGAAACAACATCTTGTATGCTTTTAGCAAAGAGTACCTTTGAGGTGTAATGAATAGTATCCTAGCACTTGACCCCTGTTGGGTAAATGAACCATCAAAGAACATAGTCCAGGACCGATGTGTAAGAAGTAATATGGACTCATCTGGGAATTCGATGTTCAATGGTTGATGATCTACCAAAGGTGCTTCCACCAATTGATATGCAATCACTTTCCCCTTGATAGTTTTTCTCTCTACATACTCAATATCAAATTCACTAAGAAGCATGACCCATTTAGCTGGTCTACCTGCGAGGGTAGCTTTACTGAGAAAATATTTTAGAGGATCAATTTTAGCAATAAGGCGTGTAGTATGAGCCATCATGTAGTGCCACAGTTTTTGTGAAGCAAATACCATTGCAAGGCAAGCCTTCTCTATAGCAGAATAGTTTGTTTCATATGAGACCAGATTTCTACTAATGTAGTAGATAGCCCTTTCTTTGTTGTTTTGATCTTCTTGAGCCAATAGGATGCCCAATGATGTATCTATAGCAAAGATGTAAAGTATAAGCAACTTCCCATGAATAAGAGGCATCAATATTGTCGAGTTCACAATATACTATTTGATTTGTGTGAAACCTTAATCACATTCCTTGTTCCATTGGTAAGTCACTCCTTTGGGTAAAGTCTTGGTGAATGGTTGTGACTTGTCCACCAATTGTGAGATAAAGTGCCATATAGACTGAAGTTGGCCTTGTAAGCCTCTGATTTGTCTGACATTCTTCGGTGGTGGCATTTCCATGATAGCTTGAACTTTTGTAGGATCCACCTTGATGCCTTTTGCAGAGAAAATATAACCAAGCAATTTTCCATAGGTTATGCCGAATGCGCATTTCTTAGGATTGATCCTCAAACTGAACTGTTCCATGCAATCTAATATAGGACCTAGATCTACAAGATGTTTCTCTCATTTCATGCTCTTAGCTAGAGTGTCATCAACATAATCCTCCATTTTTTTGTGCATCATGTCATGAAATATTGTGGTGAAAGCTCTCTGATATGTAGCACCAACATTTTTGAGGCCAGAGGGTATGACATTCCAGCAAAAAGTGCCCCATGCACATGTGAAAACAATTTTCTCTTGGTCCTATGGCACGATCTTTATCTAGTTGTAGCCAGAGAAACCATCCATTAGTGAGTACATTTCGTATCCTGCTATCACAATCATATCAATATTGGGCAATGGAAAGTTATCCTTAGGACATGCCTTATTCAAATCCTTGAAGTCTGTGCATACAAGGATAAATTTTTCATGTTTTGATACTAGAACAATGTTAGAGATCCATTCTACATAGTCAATTGCTCTGATGAATACTACCTTTAGAAGTTTCTCCAATTCAACTTTGACAAGTAGATCCACATGTGGATGCATTTTATGAAGCTTTTGTTTGACAGGCTTGACGCCTGGTGCAATGGACAAATGGTGCATGATTAGATTAGGGTCTAATCCTGGCATGTCTGAATATTTCCATGCAAAGTTTATCATTTTTCTCCGGAAGAATGTAATGAATTCTTTTCTTTCTGCCTCGAACAATGATTGTGCCAAATGAATGATCTGAGGCTCAGCTTCTGTACCCAAGTTGATTGGTTGAGTGGGCTCAATTAGCACAGATGATCGTTCCTAGAAATGACTTGGAAGTGTATCAAGTATCTCATCCTCAGGTGCCTCAGAGAGGTTTTCGCCCTTGGATACGTCTTTTATTTTGACTTTTTTAGGCTCTGACACTGCCACACTGTGGTTTTCAGCATTAGAGCACCTATTTTTTCTTCTTTTGATTTTGTGACTAAGATACTTGATATCAGCCTTGGTCATGTTGACACTCTCTTCACTAGTGGAGGACGTTACAGGTTTGATAGCATGGAGGTAACAGGCAAGAGCGTAATCATTCTAGAATGTAAGGACTTCATTAGATGAGGAGGGAGAGTTCCAGTCTATAAGCTCAAGATGGAGGAGTGAAAGAGAAGTGATGGCTTCAAGTGCGTTCATGGTATAATCATCGAAAGCATGGATGAGCAAGTCGAGACCTAGAGCAATCTCATCCAAAGGTGTAGTCAAATTCCTTTGATTCCTAGCGACCGTAGTAGATGACACATTAACATCTATGGATTCAGACTCATTTAACTTGACACTAGACCCCTCACCTACGTCGAGAAGGTTTTCATGCGTGTGAATTGTATCTATATCTCTATCAGAGGTGGCATATGACAAGCTGTCAAACTCATATTCATGAGAGTCCATTTAATTATTAGGCGTCATATCAAGAACAAGAGTGAAGTCAACCCTCTGTCCCCAGTTTGGGTGAGTTCTACCTAAAAATTCTACTATGGTGAGATAAGTACCTTGTGACATAGGTTCTTCATCAATGCTTGCAACATCCTCTGCTTCTTGTTTAGTGAGGAGTGGCTAGGATTCCTATTCAAACTGATCTTGGAAGTGTGTTGGTATATACAAATCACCCTGATGACCTGAATTGATAGTGTGCATTTCTTTCCATCGCTCGTATTTTAATGGAGAAAGTGGAGTGGTTTTTTATCATAATCGCTGTTAGTCATGACTATACTGACACGTGGTATAAAGTCATCTAGCTCAGCAAAGAATGCTGCCAGATATGGAGGAATGGGACAAGGAAAGTAGTCTTCCTCTGAGCTATCGTCAGACTCTTGAGTTTTATATGTCTCTTTAGGTGTTGGTTGTTGATATGTGTGAGGTACAAATTTTTTTATTCCCAGTTGAAATGTGAGCTTCTTGAAGTCTATACCTATAGAGTCACATGTTTGACGACCAATAGCTTCAAGTGGTGCAATCAATCCTTTATGGTTCACACCTATAGGACCATTTCCTTTGTACCCAAAGTGTTGCATAATAGTTAGACCTTTGCCATACTATTCAGGACTTATGTCATAAGGTGGAGTGGTTTGTTCAGAAGTGTCCTCTCCTTTATAGATCTAGGCTTTGATGGCACTATTTTCAGCTTCTTCTAATGGTACTGTAGCTTGTACAAAGGTACCACCATATTTTGTTGGAGGAGGAACTGTAGAAGGTTTAGTTCTTTTAGAAGGTCTCCCTAAAGAACGTGGAGAAAAAGGCAGAGATGTAACAGATAGCACAAGTTCAATTTGATATCCTCCCATGTCAGTTTCCTTGAGTGTCAGACCCTTTTCCATTTCTTTTAGTTTAATCTCAAAGAGCTCAATAGACTCTCTATTGGTGGGCACAAAGATGTCAGCAGATTTTGTGAGTGTGTTGCAATCATAGCGTGTATTAGCAGGTATAGTCACTTCAAATCCTTGGAATGGAAATTTAATGCACTGATGGTATGTTGAAGGGATAGCCTGCATTTCATGGATCCATCTCCTTCACAACAGAATATTGTACGCTAAAGGAATGTCAAGCACCTGACAGATAACATCTCTTTCAATAGGACCAACTCTGATTGGCAACACAACTAGCCCCTTAGATTTTCATTCTTCTTCATCATATGCTTTAATAGTAATCTTTTTGCGAGCATCTATGTAGTCTTTTCCGTAGCCTAACTCAGTAAGGAAACTAGTAGAGAAAATGTTGAGGCCAACGCCATTGTCTATGAGAAAACGATGAACACACTTTGGACCGATCATGACTTCAATGTGCAAGGGGTTATTATGCAGGTGACTTATAGAATGGTCATCTTCCTCAGAGAAAGAAAAGTAATGGGAGGAGGTCAAGTGACCTACCATGGATTGAAACCGGTTGAGATCAAGATATTTTGGGACATTTGCCTCAGTGAGGGCTTTATCAAGGATCTCCCTGTGAGCAGGGGAGATTTTTAGCAGCTCGTAGATGGTGATCTGAGCATTAGTACATTGTAATTGTTCTAGAATGCTGTAATTGGTAGCATTAGATGAGGAACCCAATTTTGGATTCTTATTAGTAGAGCCAATAGTAGTTTTGTCTGCAGGTTGTGTCAGCATAGACGTAGAAGGCTCAGGGCCTTTGATGATGATCTTAGCATGAGATCGAGTAACAACATTTGCACTAACTTGATACTATTCTTTTTCGGAGGACTGAGGCATAGACCCTCACAAAATGAAAGGAGTTTTGGGCTTGGGAGTATCTTCCCTTCCCTTGAGAATGACAACATTACAGTATTTAGTATCAACAGGCTCAACCATATTAATGACATTGTCATTCTTGGTGTATGTATAGTTGATATTGGCATCAGTATTTTTTCCTTTGGATGACTCACGTTTCCCACGAGGAGGAAACGAATCTTTAAAAGATTGGTGGTCTGAGTTCTTGTTGTGACTTCCCACAACAATAACCTTACTATCGATGAGATCCTGGATTTTATTCCACAAAAGACAAGTAGCCATTTTATGACCTTTGTTTTGGTGAAAATCACAATAAGTAGATTCATTCCACCAAGAGGATCTTGGTTGCGGATCATAAGGTCATGAATTACCCAGTGGAGTAAGTAAATGGTTATCCAAGAGAATCTTGTAAACCGCATCAAGAGGTTCTCCTAAAGGAGTGAATTCACGCTTGGGCCTAGGAGCCCAAGGTTTAGATCTAGAAAATTGTGAGGTACTCGGTTTGGATTTTGCCATAGCCTGTTCAGTGGTCTTGGTAGCCTACATTGTGGTGGTAAGATTAAAAGCAACCTTTGAAGGCTTGGGAGTCACATTGTCTACAACTCCATCATTCACAACATTCTGGTTCTTGTTGGGAAATTTGGGTTTATCTTTGTTTGAGGAGGAAGACCCTTGTTTATTTTCCTTGTGTAAGGTCAATTCTCCTTTCTTGATCATAAATGCCTCAATTATCACAACTTGCTTAATCATATCATCGAAGGTTAGAGGACCTTGCAGCTGTACTTGATAGCCAAAGTTGGGAAGAAGATTGTCGAGAAAGATGTCCAACTTTTCAGATTCGGGTATTTTGCGAGAATATCGTGTATAAAGTTGTCTCCATCTTTAGAGAAATGTCAAATAGGATTCCCCATGATTCTGTTTCAAGTTGCAAAGATCTCAGATGTGAAACGGATGTTGGATGTTGTGAGAATAGTGTTGTAGAAATAAATTGGCAATTTCGTCAAAAGTTTTGATGCCATTTGGTAGCCTAGAGAACCACTCCATATCTGACCCTCCCAGACTACGTTGGAAGAGACACATGAGATAGGTTGTGTCATGTATAAACTCCATAGAGAGAGCACCAAACTCTCTCAAATTATCTTGGGGATCAGAGGTACCCAAGTATTTATCATATTTAGGAAGTTTAACTCCTTTGGGAAAAGGAGGCATGCATATACTCTTATCAAATAGGAATGGAAAAATGCTTTCCAGTGTGAATTGAGTAGTAGGTTTGTCTTTTTCCTTCATGAGTTGAAGGAGTTTCTCTTGCATGCCTTACATTTTCTTTTGCAAGTGGGAGTTTTCAGTTTCTTCCTCTTTCTCAACAAGTGTCCCTACCTTGTAATCAGAGGGGAGTTTGGCTCCTTGGTTGGCCAATTCGAGAAGGTATTTCTCCTTCTCTTCTTTCATTAGGAACACCATCATTCTCATGAAGTTTTTATTATTGCAAGCATCTAAGATATCCCCTTGGGTTATTTCTCTCTCTTCATCAGGAGGAGGGTCTTGAAAAGAGAATTTACCCCTAGTTTTAGAGAGATCATCTCTGTTATGTTCACCGGATTGGTCATGATCTGCCATCTTGCTAGAATGAAAGTGTTCAAAGTGTAAAGACTCAGTATGAGAAGGTTGAGTGTTCTCAGAATTTAGATCCTCTTGGAACAAAGGGTTTCAAACCTGACTAAAATCCATTGGAAATGACCGTTTGATGTAAGGTCGAAGTACCAAAGAGGGAGATCGAGATGATTCCTCACTAGATGTAGCCGACAATGGTGTGGAAAGAACATATTCATCTTGATTGATTGAAGGGAATGTTTTTCCACTATGAGTTGTAACAGTGATAGACAAAGATTGTACAAGGGATGTGAACTAGGACCAAACTTGAAACTGTTTCAAAGTAAATGCACAGAAAGTGCCAAAAGGTGAAGTATCCTTGGTGCAAATCGTCGGAGATGAGGCTAGAATAGCCAAGAGATGACTATTGCGACACAAGGTATGAAAACACAGATGAGATAGACCAAAATATATGAGACGAGACCAGTTTAAGAAAGAATCACGTAATTCTCAACCCAAGAAACCAAGTTGCAGAATGTGTGAAGATAAAGGGCAGATAAACAGACCCAGATTAGAGACCAAATTTAATAGAGGTATGCTGGACAGACAGGAAATAGCTCACTGTTTTGACAAAAGATATCATACTCATGCAAAGAAGTACATTCTCACGCAAAGATTAGCATAGACGCGCGTAAAACTATGTGGTTCCGTGCAAAATATCGCAGAAAATGATGACAGACTGGTGAAATGAAAAGCAACAATTTTGCGCAGTATTGTGCGAAGATGTTCAGATACACGCATGGAGATTGGTATAGAGTGATGCGAAGATGGAAGAATATCACGCGAGATTTAGCAGTGAAACAAGTGAAATTCTATGGAATCATACCATATTGCATTTTTTTAAGACAGATTGGGATGTTTTTCGATAGAAAGTTCAAGTTGCAGATAGTTGTAGACATGTTCAAGTTTGTATGATGTGTGATTTGACATTTTTTTTGATTGTTTAAATGATACACCCATGCAAAACACATTAAGCAGAATGTTTGTAGTACCAGAACAGACACATCACAATCCTAGGATAGCTAGGGAAGTATCTATTGTATCCCCACTTGAACCGAAGTTCAGCTACGCCTACTCTTAGCAGACAACTTAGAAGCTTGGAGGCATGGGATCCTCCTTACATATGCACTCACTTCTCAGGCACACCAAGCTTCGAACCCCAAAGGAATTTCTTCCCAAAGGGTTGTTGCCTCTACTAAGAGCTGTAAAAGTGTGGGGCATCTTAGTCGGTCGTTGACCTTTAGCGCCAACAGATAGAGGGTTTTTTGGATACTATAACAAAATTTTGTAGTAAGGACATCCGTTCAGGTGGTTGTGATCAAGTTATTTTCCCAATTAAGGGGGCTCTCCCAACCCTTTCAAAGCAAGGCTTTCACCTTAACGATGTTAGGACTTTAATGCACCACTAGGGTACTAGAGGATATTTTGATTTCCACAATGAATTCACACATGTCCATTATGAGATTAATCATAATGACATGTTTTATATACCGGTTCAGAAGGGCTTGGCTTTATCTTGTTACCGGTTGCGCATCCACTCTCACTGGCTCTGCTAAAGCTCTTGGGAGGTAGCCACACTAGAAGAATCATATGAATTTCTCTTACACCCAAGATCCATAAAAGCGAGGGGAGAGGATACGTTCATATAGTTCTTGGAATTACAATCTAGAAAACACTTCAATCACGCAAGACAGTGATTCATTTTAAGCACCAACCAAAGTGTGTTCTAACTACTAAAAATAGACATGAGAGTTTTGTGAAAACACGTATGTCTTCGACAAGCGTCCTGTAGTAAATACATCAATAGTTTGTAATTTCTTTCTTCTTTTTAGCATCCTGCAAACAACCATTAAGCTGTTTCAGAGATAAACCAGAAAAACACAGTCAACAACAAACATAAACCATTAGTGGTCAAAAGTCAACAAAAAATAGAGATATTAAAAAAACTAAATTTTAAAGCTCACTGGAATCAAATGTCGCGCGAAGAAGTATTACGATCCACGCGAAGAATCCCAGCATATCGTGTGAAGAAATGCATATATTTGCAAAACTTCGCACGGTTATGTGAGAGATTTTGTGCGAACTTTCATTATAGAGCCGTACGGATGAAAACAAGAATTGATCAAAAAGTGTTAAAAATGAGGCCAAAAAGTAAAATTTTTAGCCCCACGGTGGGGGCTATAAATGTATGTGGTAAAATTGGCCTTGTTATTCAACCATACACTTCAACATAGTCCTTGTTCATCAGCCGCATACAGAAGTGAATATGAATCATTCATCCTGCATGCTTGTATGATTTGACCTATTGCCTTCTATCTAGATGAGGTTTTGAAATAGCTCTCAGAACGAGAGTCTCACAACCATAGACCGATCTAAAAATGAAGGATTTTTCTCCATGAATATAATGCAAATGTAAGATTATTCTAAGAATTGAAAGGTGCAAGATTAATCTAAGACATGATTTCAATACAATTATTCTAAGAAATTGAAATTATTCTATTGCAAATGAAAGCTTTTAACTAGAAATGAGATGATAAATGTAGCAACAATTCAGTATTCTAACAATGCATATTTTCTCAGGGGTTTTGAATGAGGAATGGGAGTTCTTTTATAGATTAAGAACCTGCTTAGAATAGAAAGTTTCCTTCTTGAAATAAAATAGATAGAAAAGCCAGTTCAAATTAGCAAGCTTTCTTTAAAAGAAAACAATAAATTATTTTCCCTTTGCTTTAATTGTCTTCTTTCTTTGATTCTAATTGTTTTATTTATGATTTTAACTATTTTCTTTCTTTTTAAAGCACAGTTATTTCAAAACTTCTATTTCTAAACATGAGAGAAGATTTTTGAGAAAATATTTAATTAAATAAATAGAATATGACCTCATAAATGTGTTTTTCTCAATTATCTGAATAATTAAATTCAATTATTGAAATGAGGATATTTATTTAATAATTAAATATGATTTAATTCCTTTTCATGTGTTTTAGCTAAAAGGGGTGAATTTAATTTACTTAAAGTGCTAGGACTTTATAATTAAATTAATTCGATCGTAAGGTTTGTTTAGCCAATAGATATTTAGGAATTAAATATAATGTATGGTTAATGCAGATTTATGATTTTCTGCATTTGATACTCAGGTCGAGTAGAGTTAGTCAAAACTCAGAATTGCCGAGTACAATAGGACTTTGATTATTCAGAAGAATAACAAATGCAACAAAATTGGTTAGGGTTGCAAGATGCCAATTTTGGGGTGTTACAGAATCAATTCTTCCTCCTTGGATTTGCATTGTAATGAAGCTTAAAATGAAAGATTGGAGAGGTTTAGAGTGATCTCTCTGTAATACTTACAAAGTTATTACTAAGTATTATATCTAGGAGAAACAAAAAAATCGACTCCTCTTGATCTTAGAACAAATGATTTTTTTACCACAATACCACATTTAGGAAAGAATTATTCTTCTATAACATGCCATCCATTATTGCAAACAAGAGAAAAAAAAATATTACAACTATCAAGATTGACATGGCCAATGTGTTTGATAAAATCAACCACCAAACTATACAAACTAGGATTCCAAGAGTGCATAATGGAATGGATTAAGGCCTACGTTAGCAATACTTGAGTTGCTCATCTCAACAATGACAACCCTGCCCCTTTCTTCAAACTCTCTAGTGGTCTAGGGAAAGCTTGTCCTTTACCTCCCATTCTTATTTATTTTAACTATTAAAGATCTTGGCAGGAAACTAGTCTGACATAAACTAGACTAATAGATTGTAGAGATTCTTTTGGGTATCCATAAATTGAATCATGATAAAGAATTCAACCTCTTGATCTATAGATGACACATTGTTGTATGGGAGATTCTCTTTGTTGAGTATGCCATGTTTGCATCCTATTATATGCTTATTATTTTGATCCAATCTAGACTCCTATATGGTTATTATGTGACTAATCACGTGTGTGTACTTTTGGTGTTGGCATTTTGCGATGCATTCAATTACTGATATACTCTTTTGTTCATATGGTATCATTTTTTTTTATTAAGGTAACAACAGGTTTTGAAGGGGCCCTGAAACCCTGTACAAGATAGACACAAAAGATATTTGATAAAGCCCTCATAAATGAAATGGGTCAAGACCACAGAGAGGGTTTTACAACAGGCACCCACAACGTTGGAGAAACAATGCATGAAACAACCTTCATGCAAACCCAAGCTAACGACAAATCCAAGTCTAGGATTTACCTTTAGCACCCTCTTGATGAGATCGAAGAGTCATATCAAAGGAAGAGGGCATCTTGAATTTTTTTCCTCTGATAGTAATCCAGCCCTCTTCAACTCTAGCCGCCTCATCCCGCCAACGCGGAGGATCATCAACCACACTAGAATGAACAAATCTACCAGCAGGGGTAGCCAAAATGCTAGTTGATTCAACAGGAGAAACTTCCATAGAACCATTAGCCACCACCACCCCCACATCACCAGGGGATACCTGAGACATAAAAACCCCCACCACACTAGGTGACGAAACCATAAGGGAGGCAATCACAAGAGGACACTCAAGAGCCACTACCAAACCCTGCGCAACCACCTGGGAAATTTTTTTTGGCGAGACAGGATTATTTTCCACCACATAGTGTTGAGCCGAGGCACCATTCCACCAAGATGCATTAGTTTTCTTTTTACCCATTCCACATTGAGATGCCATATGCCTTGTTTTAAAACACCTTATGCATCTGAAGGGAATCCCTTCATAATCCAGAGACTAATGCCATCTTCCTTTACAAGAGTTGATCACTATCTCCGCAGGAAGACCCTTAGAGGGATCAATATCCACAAGAATGCAAGTATAAGTAGAGTGGAGAATGTCAGAAGAATCATCATCCACCAATAAAAACTCCCCAAGAGCATTACCAATCCCCTCCAGCAGAGAGTCGATCCATAAATGCAGGGGAAGATTAGGAAGACAAACCCAAATAAGAAACCTAGTGAAGGAATCCAAAATAGGGTTAAAATCGAAATGCCAGGGCTTAACCATGAGCATATAATGATCCTCCCAGCTGAAAAAATGTTCACACAACTTATTTTTGTCCAAAACATCATCAAATTTTGCTATAAAATACCCTTTGGCCAAGGGAAAGATGTGCGCCGCATCTACGAGGATAGGCTCCCAATGACTAGAGATCCATTTAGGAAGCTTCGGGAGGCTAGGCCAAAAACCTCTGAACCTGCAAATCAAGGCATCATAAGTTTCCTCCTCCACATCCACATCCACATCCACCCTAATGGATAATGGAATAGAAACAAGAACATGCCCATTGTTTGCTCTGAGCTTCAGCACAACATATGCCCTAGCAGCAGAGGATGGCTCTGCAATCACCATACAGGGGCCCTTAACCCCACCCTTCCTAACTGAAGCAAAGGCCGAAACCCTAGAATCCCGCACATACACTACATTCACACTCCCCGCTCTAGACATCACATGTGTTGTACCCACACCACAGGAAGGCTGCTCGCAGGGAGGCTGACGACCAACATTAACTGCAGTAGGTTTAGTGGCGACAACAAAACCAGCAACACTGACAGCTGTAACGGCTACGAAAACATCTACAGCAACAACAGAGGCAGAGGGAGCCCGAGCACCAATAGAGAAGGCATCCACAACATCGACAGATGCCCTAAATGCATCAGCGGGAGGCATGCTTCGAATTTTCATTGATATGATTTTTCACAGTTGTTATCGATAATCTCTCATGATTATTTCACCAAATAATCATGAATGATTATTTGGTGAACCATATAATTATCAATAGTTATGAAGGCGTGACGTCTTTCCACTGTTCATATGGTATCATTGCTGATGTGGATAGTGGGTTATACATTTGGTTTTGTGATGACCATATATACATGATGACTCTGTGAGTATGTGCCATGATGTGGATAGTGGGTTATACATTTGGTTTAGTGATGACCATATATGCATGATGACTCTGTGAAGATGTGCCATGATGTGGATAGTGGGTTATACATTTGGTTTAGTGATGACCATATATGCATGATGACTCTGTGTGTTTGATCTAATTTAGACATTATAAGACAATAATTTTGCAAAAAGATTCTTAGAGAAGAAACTTAACTCTATGTTTAGTATCCTTTCTACAAAGGGACATGTTTTGTAATTTGTGCATGAAATAAAAATCTAGAGGTTTTGGTAATTTTTAGCTTCTTTTTAGGAAGAAATATCAAAAAAGATAATCCTATTATAACAACCTTGTCTCAAATATTTTTTCTATGATAATCGGTTAACAAAATAAAAATTATCCTTCAATTTTAATTGTGGATGAACTTGGAAAGTGGTTTTCAAGTATGAAGCAAGAAACATGACTTGTTGTGACCCAACCACACATCACCCATCGAAGATGGGACCCCTATCTTTTGTCCGCTCGGCCCTTCCGGTTGTAGCTGTCCCAGTGGCTCTAGCTCTAGTCCCTGGATGTTCCTTTCGTTCTAGTTGGGAGCGGCTCTAGCTCTAGTCCCCAAAGGTTCTCTTTGTTCTAGTTGTGAGTGGTAAATTTTGACCAAGTCTTAAGTTGGGTTTCATCCCCTAGGTTTCAATTGTGAGGTATTTCCTGATTGAGGATTGTTTTGAGTTCTCAATATTTTGAAAGTAAGTTTTGAGTAGGCTAAGTGAAGTGCTTTCAGAGCCCCAACATCGATGTAGAGTTAATGAGACTTATGGAAAGAGCTGGAATGATTAAGTGTAAGTATGGTAAAACGTAAAGGAGGCCCTGGTTCAAGTTTAGAAAGGAATTCTAGAGTATTTTGAAATCAAGTCCCTAGATGAAGTGGTATGTCCAACATACCCAAAAGGTCCCCACAATGCCATAATTCAGTGGGCAATTGGAAATTCAAATAAAGTCAGAAGGTGTAATGCAAATATTTACCGTGTCAATTACATGCACCCAAATGGGAAATCCTCATAAAATCTTGTCATTATTCTTCTTTAAATGCACTAAGGAAAGAAAGAAAAGTACACACTTGAAGCATCCATGGTCATAAAAAACGAAGGTGCAAGGATTGTTTTACCAAGCATGAAGAAACAATAAAAATGGGGCTAAGCATTGATTAGAGAGAAGTATGATAGAAAAGTAAAATGCCGCCATGATGTCATACCTCTATGTGTGCATGTTACCTCTCAAAGGATCTGATTCAGAATCTTTTGTAAATACCCGGATGCTCATAATTCCAAATTCATAAGGGGATCTTCAAGGTGCTGACATATCCTATATGGTACACCAAGAAATTGTTGGCAATTCACCGTGTACCTACCGTGGGCCTGAGATTGTATACTCAACACCGATGATTTGCAGATATGCTTGATTCGCCTAGTGCATTACCCACATGTCAAAGAAATGCAGGAACAAGCTTTATATGCAATGCCCAGTGCATCTTTCGAACAATCTTGTGAGTGAACAGATCACTCGCTGAGCCAGAAAAATCCCAACAATCAATGAAGACTTTCTTGGTTTGAAAACGACAATTTGAAACAAGGAGGGAATCATTACTTCTCTATCAGCCAAATGTAATGGGATACACTTCACATATCACGGGAATGTCGATACATGCCTAGAAAATGGAAAGAAACAAAAAAACGGAAAGCTCTATCGACATGCCTCAAAGAAAGAAAGACCATAACACATATTGGCAAGGATCGTTACATATTGAAAATATAGTCCATGGTGAAGCACCGTACACACCCAAAGCTATTTCTGCAGAGCCAAGGAATGTTTGAGAAGAAAGGACCCACCGATAGCTACCAAATTCACTGGGCGCAATTTTTGAAATGTTGGGGGAATTCGTAGAAGTAAAAGGAAATCCATGGTTAGGCTCCATTTGGTTGTGGGAATTGAGGCGAAATTGACATTTTTTAATTCAGAATTTGTTTAATTCATAGTTTGGTAGTGCAAAGTGGAATTGGAAGAGGGTTTTTGTATATCTTCGTTTTAGTTCAAAATGAGGACCAAAATGAGCATATACATCTTCCACTTGAAAAGATGGAATTGGAATTACAGATAGAATTGGAATTATTGGAATTACATCTTCACTGAAATGGAAGAAGGTATGATATAGAAAAATACAATCTACGACAGTCGAAAAACAGTCCCCCCCAGCCTTTAGTTTGCAAATCGATCACCATAGTGATCAAACCTTTCTGCCATTAATACTTCCAGATGCCCACAACTAAGAATCCTTCCCACACACAAAAGGAAAATGGAGCCCGTGGAAGACATCCATACGTGCCCAACGTTTTGTGTTCTAAGTCATGAAAGTGCAGAGTGAAAAAGAAATTCCTCATGCCGCTCCAAATGGAATCTTCAAGCAAAAAGAAATGTCTATCGTCTCTTTACATTTGGGGATTTTTCATGTTTTTGCACAGACTAAGGGAGGAAGAAATTTTGTTTAGTAAAAACATCAAAACCCTGCTCAAAGTCCTTCAAGCACAAATCCTCTTCATGTCTGGAACCCTGTTTGTGAAGACAAATCTACCACGAGCCTTAGTCGCACCATGAACGTAGATATTACTGGAACGATAGGAGAACGAAGATAGAGCACAAATCTTGTGTGGATGTGGAACCCCGCTAACCAAAAGGATCCGTCATGAACTTTTGTAAGAGGTGCTAAGCTGAAAGATGAAGAAAATTTGGGAAAAAAATACAATCCACTACAAGCGTCAACCCACCCTTAGTGCGATTTCTTCTTCGTGAAGAAACTTTGCGAGGGAAAGAATCCACCATGGACACTAAAAATGTATCTAATAACAAAATACACTAACCCCATTTGTCCCTATGCAGCCGCTTAAGTGCAAATTGTGCTTAAAATTAGGCAATTGGAGTGTTCCCATGCCATTTTCAAATCAGGAAAAAACGATAATTTGGAATCTATCTCCACTTTAGTGGAGCAACTGCCGCTTAAAAATTAAAAATAAGCATTGAAAAAAGGGGGCTGAAATAAGCAACGACTGGTTATTGACAAAAATGACACATAGCTCCACAAATTATTTTCCCTCTTTTTTACGTCTCCTATTTTTTCTCAAAAAAACTTATCTATAAAATTTATTATTAAGATTTTATTTAAACATTCTACTTTTGATTTCTCCTAAAAAAATAAGTAGCAAAATTCATTTATCATGGGGCCACCAGCTCCACAAATTGCTGCTAAAAATGTTGAGCAGCATCTACTAGCTAAAATAAGCGTAGCAGTCGCATTAGAACCTTCCCTAAGCATTGAAAAAAAGGGGGGCTAAAATAAGCAGTGGCTGCTTATTGATAAAAATGACACATGGCTCCACAAATTATTTTCCCTTTTTTATGTCTTTTATTTTTTCTCAAAAAAAAATTCATTTATTATGGGATCATCAACTCCACTACCAAAGAGGGACTTAGTTTTTTAAGTTTTTTTTTAAACTTTCTTTTGTAAAAATTGAGTTTCTAACTCCACAAATTGCTGTTAAAAATGTTGAGCAGCAGCTGCTAGCTAAAATAAGCTTAGCAGCTGCATGGAAACTAGAAGAGGAAAGTTTCATAATAAAAATGTCCGCTATGAAGGGAAAATTGGGCGAAGGGGGAGTCAAGGGAGTCAAAGGAATTTTCTAAAACAAGAAAAATCCTTAACATTTCCAAGTTTGCCCTCCAGCATGTATCCACGGAGGCAGAGGAATTTCAAAAGCATAGGAAATAATCCTCCACTATACCATATTCGCGCCCGAGCGCAGTTTTACCTCACTCGAGGAGTATTGGGAAGAAACAAAAATTTCCCCACAACCTTCAAAATTTGCTCGGGTGCAAGTCAGCCTGGTCAACGAATTTTTTTCCAAATCAAAATAATCCTCCACATGCCCAAAACTGCGCTTGAGCGCACTTTCCACCAAGTCAATGAAACTTTGTAAAATGAATGTCCGCCGGAAGCTCAAGAATCTGCCCATAAAGAGTGTGAATCAAGGGTCGAGTCGAGAGACTGTTTGGCAGCAGGAATACCATATCCTGGATATGGTCAATTCAAGAAGATGCTGCATATTCAAGAAGATGCTTATCTTCAAAATGAAATCCAAAATATGGTCTGACCCGTTTGGTTCATCCGGAAGATGAATGAGAAGATGCATAAGGAATTTTAATTCTTTATTTTTTAATTTCTTTGAATATGGTGTGTATATATACACACATGCACACATGTGTATACATACATACATACATACATGTGTGTGTATATACACATGTATATATACATGTGTATATATATACACATACGTGTATATCTGTATATAAACACATGTATACACATATACACACATACACACATATACACACATTTGTGTATACACACACACACATGTATTTATACACACATGTGTGTATATACACATACAAGTGTGTATCCATGTATACACACATACACACATACACACGTGTGTATACACATATAAACACATTTATGTATATAATAATATATCTACACGTGTGTATATATACACACATACATGTGTGTATATACACACATATACACACCATACATATACACATACAAGTGTGTATCCATGTATACACATATACACACATGTGTATATATATACACACATAT
>MU223304.1:1985303-2006435 GCA_018584345.1 Thuja plicata
AATATTAAATATTAAATTTCATATGATTAATAATAATATAACATATATAATATATTATTATTAATCAACATGTATTATATATATTCTAATGATCATACGACTGAAGCTACAAACATTAACAAAAACTTACTTTCAAAAGATTGAGAACTCGAAACAATCCTAAATCACAAAATGCCTCACAATTGAAACCTAGGAGACGAAACCCAACTTAAGACTTGGTCAAAATTCACCACTCACAACTAGAAAAAAGGGAACCTTCGGGGACTAGAGCTAGAGCCGCTCCCAACTAGAATGAAAGGAACCTCCACGGACTAGAGCTAGAGCCACTAAGACAGCTACAACCGAAAGGGCCAAGCGGACAAAAGATAGGGGTCCCATCTTCGATGGGTGATGTGTGGTTGGGTCACAACAAGTCATGTTTCTTGCTTCATACTTGAAAACCACTTTCCAAGTTCATCCACAATTAAAATTGAAGGATGATTTTTATTTTGTTAATCGATTATCATAGAAAAAATATTTGAGACAAGGTTGTTACAATAGGATTATCTTTTTCGAGATTTCTTCCTAAAAAGAAGCTAAAAATTACCAAAACCTCTAGATTTTTATTTCATGCACAAATTACAAAACATGTCCCTTTGTAGAAAGGATACTAAACATAGAGTTAAGTTTCTTCTCTAAGAATCTTTTTGCAAAATTATTGTCTTATAATGTCTAGATTAGATCAAACACACAGAGTCATCATGCATATACGGTCATCACTAAACCAAATGTATAACCCACTATCCACATCATGGCACATCTTCATAGAGTCATCATGTATGTATGGTCATCACTAAACCAAATGTATAACCCACTATCCACATCATGGCACATACTCACAGAGTCATCATGCATATATGGTCATCATAAAACCAAATGTATAACCCACTATCCACATGAGCAATGATACCATATGAACAGTGGAAAGATGTCACGCCTTCATAACCATTGATAATCATATCGTTCACCAAATAATCATTCATGATTATTTGGTGAAATAATCATGAGAGATTATCGATAACAACTGTGAAAATTCATATCGATGAAAATTTGAAGCATGCCTCCCGCTGCTGCGTTTAGGGCATCTATTGATGTTGTGGATGCATTCTCTATTGGTTCTTAGGCTCCCTCTTCCGCCATTGTTGTTGTAGATGTTGTCACAGCTATTACAGTTGTCGGTGTCGCTGGTTTTGCTGTCGCTGCTAGAACCACTACAGTTAATGTTGGTCGTCGGCCTCCCTGCGGGAAGCCTTCCTTTGGTGTGGGTATAGCACATGCGGTGTCTAGAGTGGGGAGTGTGGATGTAGCATATGTGTGGGATTCTGGGGTTTCAGCCTTTGCTTTAGTTTGGAAGGGTGGGGTTAAGGGCCCTGTGTGGTGATTGCGGAGCCATCCTCTGTTGCTAGGGCAGATGCTGCGCTGAAGCTGGGAGAAAACAATGGGCATGTTCTTGTTTCTATTCCATTATCCATTTTGGCAGATGTGGATGTGGAGGAGGAAACTTCCCATGCCTTGATTTGCAGGTTCAGAGGTTTTTGGCCTAGCCTCCAAAAGCTTCATGAATAGATCTCCAGTCATTGGGAGCCTATCCTCGTAGATGAGGCGCACATCTTTCCCTTGGCCAAGGGGTATTTTATAGCAAAATTTGATGATGTTTTGGACATAAATAAGTTGTTGTGTGAACATTTTTTCAGCTGGGAGGATCGTTATATGCTCATGGTTAAGCCCTGGTATTTCAATTTTAAGCCTGTTTCAGATTCCTTCACCAAGTATCTTATTTGGGTTCATCTTCCTACTCTTCCCATGCATTTATGGATCAAATCTCTACTGGAGGGGATTGGTAATGGTCTTGGGGAATTTTTATTGGTGGATGATGATTCTTCTAACATTCTCTACTCTACTTATGCTCACATTCTTGTGGATATTGATCCCTATAAGGGTCTTCCTGAGGAGATAGTGATCAACTCCTGTAAAGGAAGATGGCATCAGTCTCTGGATTATGAAGGGATGCCCTTTAGATGCAGAAGGTGTTTGAAAACAAGGCATATGTCATCTCAATGTGGAATGGGTAAAAAGAAAACTAATACATCTTGGTGGAATGGTGCCTCAGCTCAACACTATGTGGTGGAAAAGAATCCTGTCTAGCCAAAAAGGTTTCCCCAGGTGGTTGCATAGGGTTTGGTGGTGGCTCCTGAGTGTCCTCTTGTGATTTCCTCCAAGATGGTTTCATCACCTAGTGTGGTGGGGGTTGTTGTGTCTCAGGTATCCCCTGGTGATGCGGGGGTGGTGGAGGCTAATGGTTCTATGGAAGTTTCTCCTACTGAATCAACTGGCATTTTGACTACCCCTGCTAGTAGATTTGTTCATTCTAGTGTGGTTGATGATCCTCCGCATTGGCGGGATGAGGCGGCTAGAGTTGAAGAGGGCTGGATTACTGTTAGAGGAAAAAAATTCAAGATGCCCTCTTCCTTTGATATGAATCTTCGATCCCATCAGAAGGGTGCTAAAGGTAAATCCTAGACTTGGATTTGTCGTTAGCTTGGGTTTGCATGGAGGTTGTTTCATGCATTGTTTCTCCAAGGTTGTGGGTGCCTGTTGTAAAATCGTCTCTATGGTCTTGACCCATTTCATTTATGAGGGCTTTATCAAATATCTTTTGTGTCTATCTTGTACAGGGTTTCGAGGCCCCTTCAAAACCTGTTGTTACCTTAATAAAAAAAAATGATACCATATGAACAAAAGAGTATATCAGTAATTGAATGCATCACAAAATGCCAACACCAAAAGTACACACATGTGATTAGTCACATAATAACCATATAGGAGTCTAGATTGGATCAAAATAATAAGCATATAATAGGATGCAAACACGACGTACTCAACAAAGAGACTCTCCCATACTACAATGTGTCATCTATAGATCAAGAGGTTGAATTCTTTTTCGTAATTCAATTTATGGATTCTCAAAAGAATCTCTACAATTTGTTAGTCTAGTTTATGTTATTTTAGTTTCCTGCCAAGATCTTTAATAGTTAAAATAAATAAGAATGGGAGGTAAAGAACAGGCTTGCCCAAGACCACTAGAGAGTTTGAAGAAAGGGGTAGGGTTGTCATTGCTGAGATGAGAAACCCAAGGATTGCTAACATAGGCCTTAATCCATTCCTTTATGCACTCCTGGAATCCTAGTTTGTATAGTTTGGTGGTTGATTTTATCAAACACATTGGCCGTGTCAAGCTTGATAGTCGTGATATTTTTGTTTCTCTTTTTTTGCAAGAATGGATGACATGTTATAGAAGAATAATTCCTTCCTAAATGTGGTTTTGTGGTAAAAAAATCATTTGTTCTAAGATCAAGAGGGGTCATTTTTTTTTGTTTCTCCTAGATATAATAATTAGTAATAACTTTGTAAGTATTACAGAGAGATCACTCTAAACCTCTCCAATCTTTCATTTTAAGCTTCATTACGATGCAAATCCAAGGAGGAAGAATTGATCCCAACACATACTCTTTACTTGCTTTTAAAATCCTCAACCATGAGGGAGAGGACCTCCTTTATTAATTCCTAAAAGAAGAAAAATTGCATCAAAATTATCCAACACAAGTCATTTTTCTTGCTTCATACTTGAAAGACACTTTCCAAGTTCATCCACAATTAAAATTGAATGATAATTTTCATTTTGTTCTTAGAATATCATACAAATAATATTTGAGACAAGGTTGTTACAATAGGATTATCTTTTTCAAAATTTCTTCCTAAAAAGAAGCTAAAAATTACCAAAACCTCTAGATTTTTATTTCATGCACAAATTATAAAGCATGTCATGTTGGTTCCAAAATCAACAGATTGGAAAGTTCTGAAAGTATGCCAAGCTTTATTCTTAAACTCTCTAGAAGATTTGGCCAACTGACAAGGTCAATCAAACTTGATTGGAACCCTCTATACTTTAGGCCCTGCAAGACCTAGGCGGGTAAACCTCTTGACCAACTTTCTCCCAAGTTGATGTTTTTTTATAGCGAATGCAAAGTTTGAAGCAAAAAGACAAATCGGTAAAAGACTACACTGATGAATTCTGCAGATTGGACATCAGATTTGGACATGTTGAAGATGAGGTGGAAAGAGTAGCAAGATACCTAAATGGATTAAGAAGTTCCATACAAGATGAAATCAGTTTGATCAAAATGAATAGTATTGAGGAGGCATACCAATTTGCCCTAAAAGCTAAAGAAAAGTTGAACAAAAGATATGAACAAAGACAAAGAGGTAGAGGTGGTAGATTCCTAGAGGAAGAGGTAGATCTCATGGTGAAAATAGTAGATCTAAATTAGACAAGTCAAATTCAGACACATCTCAAGACAAAGAAAATACTGAATGGTAAGATGGAAGTTCATACCGAGGAAGAGGCAATTACTCCATAGGTGGTTATGGCAGAAAAGGATTCCAAGTAACTTGTTACAATTGTGGAGAGGAAGGATATAAATGTTTGAATGTACACATGAAAGCAATAAAGGCAGTAGTAGAAGAAATGCATTGGTGCAAGAGGAGTCACCAAATGAAGCTGAGAAGGAATGAAATCTTACATGATCTGAAGGATACTATGGAGTGAGAAGTATAAGCAAGATCCTATCAGAAAAAGTTTGTTTAAGACCAGATGTAGAGTTGCAGACAAAGTTTGGAAGGTGATTGTTGATAGTGGAATCTCGGAGAGTCTGACATCTGAGGAAATGGTTAAAAATTTACAGTTAGAAAGGATGAAGCACCCGAAACCCTATCATATCTCATGGATCAGGGATGAGCATACATTAATGGTGAGTGAACAATGTTTTGTGAATCTAAAAATTGGAAAGTACTATGATAAGGTGTTGTGTGATATTATGCCTATGGATTATTGTCATATTTTGTTGGGTAGACCTTGGAAATATGATAGAAATACTATACATGATGGAAGATTGAATAAATATTCTATTTGGGTTGATGGTAAGAAGCAAGTTTTATTACCTTTGGTTGAAGAATCTATTGGTGAGATATGTACATCTGTGAAGTTTGTTTGATGGAAGGTAGACAATTTGTTAAGAACTTGAAAAGAAATGATATTTTTTAAGCTTTGATTCCTAATAAACCGAGTAAGCATGCAAAATATGACATTCCTGCAGAAGTTGGAAAGTTACTCACTGAGTACAAGGGAGATCATTTTAGATAATGTACCTGATGGTTTACCACCAATGAGAGATATTAGTCACTATATGGATCTGTTTCCTGGAGCTAGTTTACGGAACAAAGCACAACATAGGTTAACACCGACTGAGAATGAAGAGCTTAACCGACAAGTTCATGAATTGTTGAACAAAGGTTTGATTCGAGAGAGTTTGAGTTCATGTGCAATACCAGCTATATTGGCACCTAAGAAGAATGGAGAATGGTGAATGTGCACTGATTCTAGAGAAATTAATAAGATCACAGTGAATTATAGGTTTCCTATACCAAGAATGGATGAAAATGGATTGTTTGAGTGGAGCAAGATATTTTACCAAAATTGATTTGAAGAGTGGATATCATCAGATCGGAATCAGACAAGGTGATGAATGGAAGAATTCTTTCAAGACAAAGGAAGGTTTGTATGAGTGGTTGGCTATGCCCTTTGGTTTAACTAATGCACCGAGTACTTTTATGAGGTTAATGAATCAAGTTCTGAAGAAATTATTGAATAGGTGTGTGGTTGTATACTTGGATGATATTATGATATTTCGTAAGACTAGAGAAGAGAATTTGATGCATATAAGGCAAGTGTTGCAGAGATTGAAAGAGGAAAAGTTGCTAATAAATCTGAAGAAGTGTTCATGAAAGAAGATATTGTGTATTTGTGTTTTGTAATTGCAGTTGATGGTTTGAAGATGGATCTGGAGAAGGTTGAAGCTATACTTAGTTGGCCTACACCTGAGAATGTCACTGAGGCAGGATCATTTCATGGATTGGCAAGTTTTTACAAGAATTTTATTAAAAAATTTAGTTCTATTTGTAATGCTATGACTGAAATAATGAGAGGAGACAAAAGAAAATTCAAATGGACACATGGAGCTGATAAGAGTTTTGAGGCTTTGAAGCTGAAGGTTGCTGAATTACCCGTGTTAGCATTACCTGATTTCAATAAGGTATTTCAAGTGGAATGTGATGCAAGTGGAAGTGCAATTGGAGTTGTATTGACTCAAGAAGGTAAACCTGTTGCTTTCTTTAGTTAAAAGTTGAATGATGCAAAAATGAAATATTCTGTCTATGATCAAGAGTTCTATGCTATTGTTCAAGCTATGAAGAAATGGATACATTATTTGATGCCAAATGAATTTGTGTTGTATACTGATCATAAGGCTTTACACTATTTGGGTAGTTAGAATAAATTGAATTAGAGACATGAAATAGGTAGAGTATTTAAAGAGTTTCACATTTGTGATTAAACATAAGAGTGGAGTTTCTAACCGAGTTGATGATGCATTGAGTAGAAGAAGATCTTTGTTGACTGAAATGAGAATTGAAGTTCTTGGTTTTGATGACATGAAGCATTTGTATGAAAGTGATCATGATTTTTCTAAGCAGTGGAGAGTGTGCAGAGAACCTAATTCAAATCAATCAAGTAAGTATGAAGACTATTTCATTCAGGAAGATATGTTGTTCAAAGGTATTCAGTTGTGTATACTGAGAGGTTCAATGATAACTAATTTGATTAAGAAAAAACATAGTAGTGGATTGGCTGGACATTTTGGTATTGATAAAACATTGAGTTTGCTGAAGGAAAGGTATTTTTGGCCTCAATTCTATAAGGATATTAAAAAATTTATGAAAAGTTGTGGATTTTGTCAAGTTGCAAAAGGAGTAAGTCAGAACACTAGTTTGTATAAACTAATTACTGTTCCTGAGAAACTTTGGAGTGATATCAACATGGGTTTTGTTCTTGGCTTACCTAGGACATCAAGAGGTAATGATTCTATATTTGTTGTTGTGGATAGATTTTCTAAGATGACACATTTCATACCATGTAAGAAAACATTAGATGTAATACATATAACAGATCTTTTCTTTAAGGAGATTGTCAGATTGCATGGATTACCGAGGAGTATCATCTCTGACTGACATAGTAAATTTGTTAGCTATGTTTGGAGAACACTTTGGAAGAAGTTGGATACTGAATTGAAGTTTATTTCTACATTTGATCCATAGACTGATGGACAAATAGATGTTGTAAATCAAAGTTTTGCGTAATTTGTTGAGATGCCTAGTTGGAGACACACCAAATAATTGGGATTTTATGTTGGCACAAGAAGAGTTTGCATACAACAGTTCAATGAATAGTATTGGAAAGACTACTTTTGAGATTTTCATGGCACACAACCAAGAGGTATATCAGATTTGAGAGATATTGTTGGTGAAGAGAAAAGAAGTGCAGAAGTAGAATAATTTGTTGAGTTCATGAAGATATTGCATGAAGATGTAAAATAGAAGCTGGAGAAAAGCAATCAGAAATACAAGGATAGTGCAGACAGATCAAGAAGACATAAAACATTTAAAGTTGGTGATGCAGTAATGGTTCATTTGAAGAAAGACAGATTTCCTATTGGAACATATGGTAAATTGAAGATGAAGAAATTTGGTCCTTGAAAAATAGTGAGAAGATTTGACAGTGAAAATGCTTATGAAGTTGAATTACCTGATGACATGGATATAAGACCTATATTCAATATTTCAGACTTGTATGAATATCATGAACCTAATGAAGAAGTGACAATACCAAGTGATTATCCTAAGAAGTAGATAGAGGAAGTTAAAAAGATTTTGAAACAGAGAATTGGTAGAAGTACAAGAGGAAAGCAATACATGGAGTATCTGGTAAAGTGGAAGAACAGAGCGATTGAGGACTCATCATGGATTTCTCAATCTAAGTTGGATTCATTTCAAGTTGGACCTGATACATGATTCAGGGAATAATTTCTATTAACCCCAGGTGTCTGATGCAGGAGCATCTTGGGTCTTTGGCAATCCTGTTCAACCAAAAAGATGTTTGTTTTGTTCCTTAGTTTTTTTGGAGACTGCTTGGGAAATACTCTATTGCTCAGGTTCTGTTGCTCGTGCATGCTTGTTTCTATTGCTCAGGTCTATCACTCGTGCAAGCTTGTTTATTTTTTTTCTTGTTTCTCAGGTTTCTCTTTTGACGCTCGTGTTGTATTTTCCTATTGCTTGGGGTGTTCTTTGCCCGAGTTACTCTGTTGCTCGGTTAAACTTTGCCTAAGATGTTTATTTTGGATTTGGATCTGGTGGCCGACTTCTTTAGTTAATTTTAATGGCTTAATTGATTTGGGATCTCTCATTGGGATCTGTGTGGACCTAAATCTGGGTCTCACTTATGGATTTGAGCGCCAAATTCTCTTGGTGGACTCTTGTATATAATTGTTTCTATGTTCTTAGTTTAGGCAATTAAGAAGTAGCAGTGCTAGAATAAGATTTGATATCAGATTATCTGTAAGCAGGTCTGTGACCTCACATGTATGAAGATCATATTGTAATTCATTGAATATATATGACCGAAACTGGGAAGGCCTTACAACTCGACATGTAATGATTTTGATAAATTAATGATTAAGGATTTCTACTATTTCTTCTCTCACTCTTTTGTTTTTTTATCCGCATTGTGTTGGAAAGCTGGTTTGGTAGTTGGGAGAGCCGTTGGCCCCATTACCAACCTTGCCCTACGTCACCTATTCTCACCATTTTTTGGAATTTTTGAGAAAGCTTCCCAAACAAATTAATAAAATATTTATGGTTTCAAATATCCTTTATGTCCTTATAAAACATACCTCACAATTAGGTAGGGGTACTTTGGAACACAATCCCCAAAATCTACCGCTTCACTTTCCTGCCTAGACCTAATAGGTCACTTTTAGAAAGGAACCCTATCATAGACTCAATACCCCACCATTCTACTTTGCATAGAGTGTTAATATGGTCCCAAATAGAGGAATATTCATTCAATTTGGTTCTATTAGCTCCTTATACCTGAAAGCCCCAAATTGCTCCTTTTAGATCCTTAAAACTAGGGCTTTCTCAATCTCGACTCTCCAAGCACTTTCTAAACCAGCTAATGGTGGATTCATCTTTACCTTGACATGTGGGAACACAATCCAACATAAAATATAGCCCTCTAATTTCTAGAACTACTGCTGCTACACCCTTGCACCCATTTTAGTGCTCTTTCCATACAACAACTTGGTGACCACCCACTTTAAGTCACTAATCTACACATTTCAATGTTAGATCCATAGTAAAAAAATGATCATTCCATGAGAATCATATTAGTACATTCATGGAATGATCTTTTGTCCTCCATAATACTCAAAACAACTAAGAAATCTTAGAATTTAAGGCTCCGTCAGACAAAACAGTGATTGAATAGTCAAATGTGGACTCTCAGAGCATAATAATTTTTCCAAAGAGTGTTTATTAATGATCCTCAACCATTATAAAAGCATAGATAGTAAAAGAAATTTAAACTATCATGATAAATTCTAAAAAATAGAGGTTTTATTACAATTTCTGAGTGTAGTCCATACATTTACATCCTCATCGTACTGTAATGACCCAAAAATGGTCATCAAAACCCTAGACCCCAAATCTTAATCTCCTATCAAGAAACAATAATCTTGATTATCTCATGTCCTAAAGAAAAGCAATTCATCATTTTCAGTTTGATCTGACCTAAACCAAAATAGGTCCTAATCTATCATCACACTTGATTAATTAATTAATTCCTAAAATAAAAAAACATTGAAAAATAAATATTCTGTTATTTATTTAATTAATATTGATTAAATAAATTGCTAAGTTGTCAATTAAATTCAAAAAGGAAATAAATTAATAAAGTTGAGTTAAAATGCATTTAAAATCATTTAAATATTCAAAATGTATTAATATGTCATCATTTTAGTTAACTAAATATTAAAATAGAAACAAATCTGTTTTATTTAGTTAACCTATTCTTGTCTATTTCTCATTTTGGAAACAATCTACTTAACTAAAAATAGATTTTCGAAGTTTTCCTAAATGACTAATCACTCAATTTAGTTAACTGACTCTCTCAACCAATCATTCACTGTGCACGTGGATTGTGCTTCTTCAAATTGAATCATGTCCACTCTTTGGCTTTCAATCTCGACCATTGATTCGAGATAGATTTTCTATAAATTGAGCCCCTTTTCCTTCACAAAGGATCCTAATTCTTTTATTATCGTTATTATGTAGTTTTTGCACTCAAGTGTTTAGGCATTCTTAGCTTTCAATTGCTTAGCATTTTGTTAATTGTTTAAGTTATTTTCAAAGCATGCAAATCTTTTAATTTAGAGCACACTTTTGATTTGGGCTTAAAATCAATCATCATATTTCATTGGGTGCTTTAAAATCAACTCTTAATTAGCATTGGATTAACTTGCATTTTACAACTTGCATATCATTTAGATCATTCTCAATAGATTTTAAAATCCTTCATTTGTAATAGGTTTAGTCACTGATTCTTTCCATGATCTGAGAGCAAGATTCATAGTCCTACCTACTAGAAGGCAATGAGTTGATTTTGACTAATCTAGATAGTTTCTATTTTATTTCATATCCATTAGATTAGTGATGCATTGATTCATTGAAGTGTGTGTAACAGGCACACGATAAAAAAATCACACACATTTTTGGCGCCCACAATGGGGTAGAAAATCTTCTATTTTGTCTCATTCTCTCTTATTTTCGGTCATTTTTTGGATTTCAGACATTAGATGGTCTTGATATTGTTTCTTGTATTGGAACCTTGTGATTCTCGTATTGGAGCTTATTGTTTCTCATATTGGAACCTTGTGATTCTCATATTGGAACCTACTATTTCTTGTATAGAGCTGATCTGTAACTCATACGAGTTACTGCATTTCAGTTATTAAAAACAATGAATTTATTGATTTTTCTAACGCTAAAGGGTTTTTGGTTTTCTATTTCTATGTATTTTTCTGATTACAACTTAACAATGGTTTGCAAGACGCTGAATAAGAAGATAAAAACACATACTACTGGTGAATTGTCTTGCAGGTTGCCATGTTCACAGATCAACCAAACATTTTGTGTATTTTCTTGTTTTCATTAACTAGGAAACTCACATACAAGACATTTAAAATGAACTTTTGTTTTGCGTTTTAGGAATGACAAGAATGTTAGGAGATTATGCTCTCGCCCTTCTAAGGATGATAAAAAATCTAGAAACATTGTTGTCATTCTCCATTTGTGATAGGGGTGTTCTTCTCTTTCCAGAGTTTTCTTGACTCTCATCCAAGGTCCTTTTCCTAGACCTATTTGGGGTTTTACAAACCCCAATCCTATGGGTAAGTCACCAAGATCTCTACCCTTCCAACCAAGAACCACCCTATCAAAAGGAACTTTCAGTACGCACTGAACCTACAAGAGTAGATTCCACCAACCTAAGACAACACACTCACAGTGATTTGCAGGGTTGAATTACATCATATTTGGTCATTTTACATCTAGCTTGAAGACTTGGAACCATTCTTCATTCATCAATTCATTGAGTTCCTAGAAACTAGGAGAAAGCCTAATTGCTTCTTGTAGACCTAACCAGACACAAAAATTGGATTAATTCATAAAATTTTCTTTGGACACCCAAACCTAAACTTTGATCTAGATACCCTTTTCAGAGATACAAAATATTTTTGAGGTGTGGTTTCTCCACGCTATCCATACAACCCCTTAATGCTATTAGGGACTCCATCCTTAAAAATAGGGCTATTAGGTCCAGTCATTGTATTTGTCTTCACAATCTGATGAAATCAACTCACCAATTGCCAAAAATGCATAGAAGGTCATGTCACCTCCCAACCACCAATCTCCAACTATTCGATTATTGTTTTCAATCCAACCCTGCATATTGTGGCACTTTGTTTCTCTAATTGCCTAGCCAGGCTATAACCAAGCTTGCATAGGGAAAGAGCTCAAAAATCAACCCTAACTCCTCTGCTCCTAAAAAAAAAGAAATTTTATGTACAATGAATCCCCTTTCATTCCATCCAAGCCCATTTTACATTCCATGGAGTAAAGAACTCCGAGGAGCCATTTTATATATATAGTCTAGAATTGGACCAGTGAACACCAACTTCAAGAACATTTACTTTTAAGCTACAAAATGGAAACTATTTGCCAAAATCACTCCACACAAAATTAAGAAACACTCATAGGAAGCTAATTAAAATGGAAATAAACAAAATCTAATCCATTTATAATACTCTTCTATTGAAAAACTCAAAAATGTTGTTACAGTGCAAATCTGAAACTTTACAATGAATGAAAATTTAACCAAAATGAAATCCAACCTTTGAATTTCGCCATGGAAGTTCTTAAATAGTCCCCCTCTAACCAAAACAACCACTCAAACTGATTGGTAACTTATTTTAGGACAAAAGAAACTTTTCTTGCAAAGTTGTTGAGCAACTTTCAAAAGTTGCAAGATTGCAAATGTTGCTTTGAGCAACTTTTCATCTTTTTTGCAAATTTTGATTTCTCATGTTTTTACCTCCATGGATGGGTTGAAAAAGTTCTAAAATCAAACTGTAAGATTCAAAATAACCTCAAAATGATCATCTAAGCACCTTGGTTTCCCAATCCACATTTTGACCCAAATAGTCCTCTAGGACATTACATAGGGCAAATGGACAAAAAGCCTTTCAAAACAAACACAACAATCCTAAAATACTTCAGACCTATCCTAAAACTTCCAAAACCAAATAAGTAACTAGGAGAAAACACAACAAAAAAAAAAATGGAGGGATCTTATCCCTAGGTGATCCTGCACCAATTTGCGATTTTCTTATCCTTTAGAGGGCCTGTCCAAGTGGAAAAAAGTACTCACCCTTGGAGACCGACCCAAGTGAGAACAAGCTAATGCCAAGCTACTCTAACTCAATATAATTAAATGCCTCCTTGAGACCAAATAATCAAAATATAAGTGGCATTTGAGCTTATACTCGACTCTCACCTAACACATAGTAGGGATCACGGGTCTTAATCACGTATTGTGACTGCTGGTGCTAAGGTGCTCTGTGGGGATATACATCTGAATCGCGCTTGCGCAAACATAGAAAATGCACTTAAATAAAGATCCTTACTAAACACCATTAGAGTAATAGCCAAAATCTTTTCTACTTGTTGATACAGGCATTGTGAGACACACATGCCTAAGCAACCTCTCATGTACCCCTTATTTTGAGACAATAAATTTATTAGGATCCTGAGATCTTGAGAAATTCAAAGCTTGGTAGGCCCGAGAAGTGTGTGTCGTGGAGGGGAGCCAGCGCTGCCAAGATTCTAACTATCTGATTTAAATGGGTATTTTATTGTAAGAGGAATCAAACAAGTATTGTCCTTTCCAACCAAACAGGATTAGGAGTTTTCTTGCTATGATTGTCACTTTATCATACTGTGTTTGTAGTGTTTGCAAAACATCAACATCAACATCCAAAACTCAAAATTTCAAAACAAAAATTTTAATTTGAAACACTTCAACTTGGGTTTCGTCATACAATGGGTATCTTTCTAGGTTCTATACTATATTGTAGTTCCTCATAGCAAGTTCATACTAGTCTTGTCCCGGGGAAAAATCTTTTGATAAATCAGACTTTTTTTGTCATAGAAACATTGATACTATCATACTTATCAATAGATCAGTCCATAGCTATTCAGTTGTTTGTCCGCACTGTCATTATTCTGAGTTGCAAAAGTAGGTTTGTTAACCTTGACTCAAGATAGGATTCTTTGTTTCTCCCTCTCAGTTGGACATATCTTGTTTTCATCTTCATTTAATCCTAGACTTAGTTGACATGTCAGTTTTACTCTAGCACTTGTTAGGTGAGTCAGTGGATTAATGCCGATACAAACTAGAGGTTCTCTTAGAACACTCTACCTAAAATAATTATAGTGTCCACGAATTGAGGAAAACCATATATTTGAAGAACAGTTAAACACCGTGCATGAGTCAGTCCCTCCCTATGGCGGACTACCATAACAAAATATGTCTGGGGAAAATATTCATGACGCTGATAATCAACCCAATTTTCATGATCCTGAAGATCTTGAGGAGGAAGTTACCAAATTTCTACAAGGCCAAGCATTCCTCAAGGTAATGAAGGTTATAATGAACATAGACAAACAACAATACTTTTTAGAACTAGCTCAACAAGGAGCCCAAGTTCCTTCTCATTATAGAGCAAAAGCTATTATTTCTAGAGAGGAGGAAACTCCTATGACACTTTTGACAAAACAAATCCAAGCTCTACAAACTGAGATGCAAGCAATGAAATAGGAAAAAGAGAAACCAACGACAAAATTCTCTATGAACATCATTTGTCCATTTCCTTTTGACAAAGACTTATACTTATGTCAATTTCCATACGGAGTAGAAATTCCTATTTTTGACAAGTATAGTGGTCATTCTGATCCACAAGATCACGTTTGGGAATTGTGTGCCTTATGTACAAAGTTTATGCACGAGCATAGATATCTCATGTGTCTCTTTCCCCAAAGTTTAGGTAGTCAGGCTATGGAGTGGTTTTCAAAGTCGCCCACTGGAATACAATATTTTGATGAACTAATGAATCTTTTTTTACAACAATATTCCTATAATATACAACATCCCGTATCTATGATCGAACTATGCAATATCCAACAACAAATGAGAGAATTATTCTTGACTTTTCTTCATCGATGGAGAAGATTCTTTTCTAGATATACATGACTCATTCCTGAGTCTAAAAAGATGAATATATTTACCAACGAGCTACTCAAAGAGTACAATTATCCCCTTCAGATGCAAGATCTCTCCACTTTTGATCAACTTGTGAAGAGTGCACTAAGGAATGAAACCGCGCTTGTCAGGAAGGGTGAGATTGCCCTTTCAAAAGGAACTAGATTTAGTCCCAGTTTAAAAGATAAAAGAAAATATTGGAACAAAAACAAGCATGTGGTGAATGATGGAGTAGTCAATGATGTTTCTCCTCAACCCAAATTGATATTCTTCAACTTAACAAGCGACTCCAAAGCCATAAAAGCTACTGAAAACACCATGAAGACTCCCTTCAAAGGGGTTAGCAACCTCATGAAAGAAAAATCTTGGGTTAAACGCAAGAGGGATTTTGATCCTTTGGGAAAATATTATGAGTCAGATCTAAAGACTCTATTGGAAAATAAACTGATCACATTGCTAGATAACTCAAAACCATATGAACCAGAGATAAAACCAAAATGGTGGAGAGACAATTACTGCGCGTTCCATAGAAATAAATGACATACAATAGAGAACTGTATGAGGTTAAAGCATGAGATCAAAGATATCATTGACAATGAAATAATCGCAGTTGACAACCATACTACGGATGCTGATCACAAGGCATTCAAGAGCCCCTTGCCTGAATATGCAAAAACTTGTAAACAAGGTGCTAGGGTCAATCATACATACATCACTTAGGATGATAAAGTCATCCACATGGTTGAACCAGTCTCTCCTAATTATTGTAACCTCGTCATTGTCAAAAATGATAAGGAGTCCATAACGAACAACACTGTGACCCAAGCACAAGCAAAGGTCACCTTAGGTAGGGGAGGATCTTCCAACCCTTCCTCATCTAAAAACCAACCAATGACATCAAAATAGTGGGTGCCAACCAGCAAACAACCAACTGTTAGTACCTCTAAGGTGTCACAATATAAATAACTGGCTTCATCCCATACTGCAGACTATATCATTGTCGAGCAATTGCAAAGAACAATGCCCAGATTTCAATCTTTGAATTGCTTAAGATTTCTTCGACTCACAGAGAGATCTTAGATAAAGCCTTATCAACCTCAAATGTCCCCAAGGACTTGGATCTGGATCATTTTTAATCTATGGTGGGTCATTTGACATCGCCGCACTATCTATCATTTTTAGAGGAAGATGACAACTCTTTGAGTCACCCACATAATCCTCCCTTGCACATTGAAGTCATGGTCCATAAACATCGTGTCAAACGGGTCTTGATAGATGGAGGCACAAGGTTGAACATTTGTACATATAAAAGAAATGAACAATTGGGATTTTTAGAGTATGTCATTGATCTAAAGAAGAAAATCACTATAAAGGCATATGCTAGACAAGAGAGATCTTACAAAGGTCTTGTAACTCTCCCTATCAAAGTGGGACCATTCAAAAGAGAGGTCATCTTGCAGGTATCAAATCTTCCATTGGCTTACATCATATTTTTGGGAAGACCCTGGATTCATGAGATGCAAGCTATTCTGTCCACCTACCATCAGTGCATCAAACTTCCATTCAACAGTGTTGAAGTCAACATTCCTACAGACATCAACTATGCATGCAATGCATTGCAACATGAAATAGATACTCTTATCCCACATAACAGAGAGGATTCATTATCAACCAATGACTTAATGAAAGAAATGGAAAAGAAGCTAAAAATAAAGGACACTGGTATGGGTTAATACACAGTGGAAGCAGTCCTATAAATAACATCTCTTTCAACATCACCTAAATCCTACGGAAAACCTTTGAAAGAGATAAAACCATCCAAGACACCATATAAAGTAATCTAGGATGATGGTTTTGTTGAAGCAACTATACCATTAGAAGATGAGAAAGAGGAACATGCTATTTTAGAATGGCTATATAGAGACCTTGGGAACAATGAAGTAACAAAATGTGAAATATCTCTAGACATATATGGAGTGGGGTATGAACTAGCTCAAAAAATGAGTTATTCAGGAAAAGGACCCCTCGGATGGAACCAAAATGGAATACTAGAACCTATCTGATGCATAGTGGGCAGTAGGAAGCCTCCAAAGGCTCAATAGGGCAATATACCCCTTCAACTCCCAAATCAAAAGGGAAAGTGCTTCACACTTCTCAAAAATGTAGAAAAGTCTTGGTCCAAGGTTATCACAACCCAAAACCCAAGGGGCAACCTACTCACTAGGTCTCACCAAGCCTCAAACACCAACTACCATGGTTGGCCACTAAGTGTTCTAACCCCAAATTATCAACAATACCCCATGAAGTGAATTTCAGGACCAGGGGTGACCTATACTCAGGGATATGGTCTATTTAGGTCCCTAAAAACTTAACCAAATGGGTATTTTCATCCTTTGCAACTTTTGAGACATAGTTTCTTCACAAACCCAACACTAGGCTTGTAGCCTTTTCCCGAAGGATATTTGATTCTAAACAAGATTCTTCCACATAACCCCTAGAATGGATTAGGGATTCAGACACCCTTTATGGCCTAAGATCTTAGACTTAAGCATCAAAACATGAAGATGAAGGAAAGACAGGAAGATACACCAAAATGCTTATGTAATTAGGGCTAATTAGGCCTACATTTGCACTAAAAGTACCTTTTATATGCATCTAATGCCCCAAATAATGTTTGGATCATGTGAGGGTGTGTAAAAGGGTATCCTCCACCGATTTAGGGCCTTTGATGAATCCCCAAATATGAGTTATGATGACTGTCCTAATTCTGTGAATGGTGCATACATAGCAATATACACCTAGGACATCATGGCAAGCCCATCTCCTTGCACTTTGGTGAACCTATCCTGCAAATTCTTGAACAAAATCATGAAAAAACTCTTTCCCCCAAGGGTCATTGAATTCCCATGGTGGAAAAGAGAAATACACTCAATTCTTTAAGAAACCCTGATTTAGGGCCTATAAACCAGGTAGTGAAACTAAAAATTCAATAAATCTCAAAGTATGATTGATCAACACATGAAACCAGATGAAATTGGAAGAAGGTTCACATGGAAAACTTGTGGTGTTATAATTTCATGTCCTTCTATCCATACCAATCCATACTGATTGACTGTCCATGGGATTTTAAGATAAATAGTTATATTTTATTGATTCTTAATGCCAAAATTACATCATTAACCCACCACCCACCTGAAAGGGATTTTGTAGGCACTCCCAATGGTTAAATAAAATATTTAAACCAACTAGCCTTTTGGGAGTCATTTTACAAACTTTGACAAAAAGTTGTCAAGTTTTCTCAAAAGTTGGTTGATAACTTTTGAGCATTTTGAGCATATTTTGCAATTTTGCAAATTTGGTGACCAAACTTGGTCCCAACCTTATTTTTGTGATCCCTAGTGGATCAAAACATGAAAAAAATAAAAACAACCTATAAATAGGGTTTTGGACAATCATTGACCAATAGTTGACTAAGGGCTCATAGGATGCCAATCTTGGAACTATGGTCTTACAAAGGAGTCCAAAGATTAAACCATGGTTCTAACATAAATATAGGCCACTTAGGACATTTTTAGAAACCCTACATGCCATAGGAACACTTGGTTCATTTAGGGTGCTCCTACACCATACTCCCCATGAGATTTGAACTCAAGTTCCCACTTGAGGTTAATTGGTCAACAATGGTTCCATGTTGTTTGATCTGTTCCTCTGTCATCTAGGTAGCATCTATTGGAGGGAGTCCTTTCCATTTCACTAAGTACTACATGTACTTATTGTTCATTGTTTTCTTCAACACTTTGGATTCCAAAATTGTGTCTAACTCCATTGGTTTTCTCTGTGGGAGATTTGTCACATAATCTCCATCATCCTCATCACGTGGAACCTGCACATTAGTAACATCTGCAACACACTTGAAAGGGGTGATGTCTGAAACATTAAAAATAGGAGAAATCGGTAAATTAGGAGGCAAGGAAATTTTATATGCATTTTCACCCATCTTGTTGAGGATGGTGCATGGTCCAACTTTCTTCATGTGTAACTTTGAGTATCTACCTTAAGATAGTCTTTGCTTCCTTAGGTATGCCCATACCTTATCTCCAACCTTGAAATGAATCTCTCTCCTTCTCTTATCTTCTTGTGCTTTATATTTCATGGTGGATTGTTGAAGGGACTCTTTCACTTCTATTTGCACTTTAGAGATTAGTTTGGCCAGTTCCTCTCCTTGTGCACTAACTTTGAAATCAGAGGGTAGCTCCACCAAGTCTAATGGACCTTTTGGATGAAGTCCATATATAGTTTGGAATGGTGTCTTCCCAGTGGATTTGGTCATATAATCATTAAATGCAAATTCTGCTTGAGGTAGGATCATGTCCCAACTTTGGGTGTATTGTTTTGTAAGGCATCTTAGGAGATTCCCAAGGGATTTGTTTACCACCTCCATTTTCCCATATGTTTGTGGGTGGTATGCTGAACTATAAGTCAAATTGGTGCCCAATTTCTTGAAGAGTGTCCTCCAAAAGTGACCCTAAAACTTGACATCTCTGTCAGAGACTATTGTTTGTGGTAGACCATGGATTCTAACCACTTCCTTAAAGAATAGGTGTGCTATATGTGAAGCATCATTTGTGCTCTTGCAAGGAAAAAAATGCACCATTTTGCTAAATTTGTCCACTATGACAAAAACACTATCATAACACTGTTTTGTTTTGGTAAACCCATTACAAAGTCCATTGAAATTGATTCGCATGGCCTAGGAGGAATTGGTAGGGGTTGGTACAGTCCTTGGTTAGTGGATACACCTTTTGCTTGTTAGCAGATAGTACCAGATTCTACAAACTTCTTTACTTCATTTCCCATTCTTGGCCAAAAATAACTTCTTTTCACTAAATCTGTGGTTTTATCTATCCCAAAATGACCTCCTAAGCCACCACAGTGTTTTTCCTTTATAATATTTGTCCTCATGGAACATTTAGGTATGCATAATTGAGCACCTTTAAACAAGAGTCCATTCTGAATTAGAAAATCAGAAAAATTAGTATGATATTTACCTATCATCTTAGTGCATACTTCAAAAATTTCTCCAAATTCTGGATCATCTGCATATAGGTGTTTTAGGGAGTCAATCCCTACAATCTGAAGTTGTATTTCCTCAACCAATCCAACCCTTCTTCTTAGGGCATCGACCACTTTGTTTGCTACCCTCTTTTGTGCTTTATATTGAAGGTATAGGCTCGCAACTGCTCCATCCATTTGATGTGTTTGACTCCAAGCTTTTCCTGATTGTTCAAGAAAATCAGGGCATGGTTATTAGTATAAAAAAAGAATTCTTTAGGGAGTAAGCAGTGTCTTCACTTTTTTAGGGCTTGTACCATTGCATAGAGTTCTAAATCATATGTAGAATACCTCTTCTTTGCATCACTTAATTTTTCTGAGAAAAATGCTATAGCCTTACCTTCTTGGCTCAAGACTGCACCTATTGCCAAGTTGCTTGCATCTGTTTCAATAGTGAATACCTTATTGAAGTCATGGAGCACTAGGATTGGGTATTGGGCCACTCTATTCATGAGATATTGGAATGCATCTGCAACTTCTTTTGTCCATTCAAATCTGGTCTTTTTGCCACCCTTTATGGTGTCCAACATAGGAGCACAAACATGACTAAATTTTTTAATAAACTTTCTATAAAAAGTTACAAGGCCATGAAAGCTTCTAACACCACCTTGGTTCTTTGGTGGAGGCCATTTGACAATTTCTTGAACCTTTTCTAGATCCATTTTGAGGGTGCCTTAGGAGATGACAAACCCTAGGAAAACAAGTTCCTTCTTCATGAACATACACTTTTCCAAGTTAATCACTAACTTGTACTGATGGAGTCTCCTCAAAAATTGCTCAACATGATCAAGATGTTCCTCTTTGCTATGACTGTAAATCAGAATGTCATCCAAATATATGACTACAAACTGTAGACACCCTAAATTGTCCTTTTTCATTTCTATATTAATTTAATTAATATTTCCTATAACAATATAGTTAATTCTTATAGATTAACTATATTTGTTATATTCGACTATTTATTTAATTTTATTAAATAAATTCATCACCTTGTATTTAAATTTAATTTAAATACTATCCCTAATATATTAAAATTTATTTTAATATATGTTTCCTCCATATTTATTTTTAAATAAATTTTATTTATTTAATCCCTCCATTTTCTCTAAAATTCTTCTAAACCTCATTTAAATTAAATTAAATTAAATTTAAATCTT
>MU223304.1:2009717-2045901 GCA_018584345.1 Thuja plicata
CTTTGTCTCTTTATCCAATCAATCAAACACATCCAATCAATCAATCAATCAATCCTTTTATCAATCAATCAATCAATCAATCCTAATCGATCATAAGTCCAATTTGCTCCTAGTTTCTTCATCAAATCAAACCAATCAATCCAAATATTGATCAAAATAAATTGAATCCAATCATCATCAAATCAAAGCAACCTTTCAAGACCTATCCTCATATCAAAAAAAAAAAAAAATCCAAAAAAAATTGCTCCTAGTACAAGATCATTTCCTCATCACTTTCTTTTTTCCAAAAATCTCTCATTTTTCTTCCAAACTCATCCATCACCTTCAATCCTCATCTCCATCTACCTCATATTCTAATCCAATTTTAAATCTCATTCAATCATCATGAATATGGATTGGTTTCATGAAATGGTTAAGGACATTCAAACGTCAAACCATAATCCTTCAACCATACCTCAAATTCAACCAACCTATCAAACACTCCCATCAACCTCATATCTTCCTCAAAACTATTCACCTCCTAACTATCCATATTTTCCTCCTCAACACCAAATTCACTTGTACGACCTATACCCAAAATCCCCAAATTGCTCCTTTTAGACCCTTAAAACTAGGGCTTTCTCAATCTTGACTCTCTAAGAACTGTCTGAACCAACCAATGGTGGAATCACCTTCCCCTTGACATGTGGGAACACAATCAAACATAAAAGATTCCTCTAATGGCTAGAACTGTTGCTACTACACCCTTACACCCATTTTAGTGCTCTTTCCATACAACAACTTGGTGATCATCCACTTTAAGTCACTAATCTGCACATTTCAATGTTAGATCCATATGATACATTTGACAATATGATCATTCCATGAGAATCAGAGTAGTACATTCATGGAATGATCATTTGTCCTCCATAATACTTAAAACAAATAAGAAATCTTAAAATTTAAGGCTTTGTCAGACAAAATAGTGATTGAATAATCAAATGTGGATTCTCAGAGCATAATAATTGTTTCAAAGAGTGTTTATTAATGTCCCTCAACCATTAGAAAAGAATAGACAATAAAATCAATTCAAACTATCATGAGAAATTCACAAAAATCAGAGGTTTTATTGTGATTTCTAAGTGCAGTCCGTACATCTACATCCTCACCGTACTACCTACCTTCCATATTCTTTCTAGGGGTTACATATATGGTTTTACAACTTATCCAAACTGATTCTAATTGGTTAGAAAGCATTAGAATTGAAAATGACCCCTTAATCATAATTTCCCTGCAAACAACTACTAACCGTTAGAATTCAAATATTTGAATTTCTAACTTTTGTTTTATTGCTTTATTAATTATTTATCTGATCAAACTTATGTCATAGTTCATCCTAGTATCTATTTATCCTATCTAGGATCCTACTAGCCATTTGGATCCCAATTATGCACTATTGGCCCCCCTTAAAAATAATTTGGTCCTAGGGTCCTTATCAGGACCCTTAGGAATTTTCATCTTCTCATTAAATTCATCATTACAAATGGCCATGATTGGCCTTAAAACATTCAAATTCACTTTCATAGATTCCTTGGATTCTCTCTTCAACTCTTGATCCCTTAGGTGCTCAAATATCCTTCTATGTGCCCTTGCGCCACAATGGTACTTGTATTGTCATGTAAGCGAATAAATAATGTAATCATGTCATAGCCTCAAATTTTTGTGTTTAGTACTTTCTCATGAAATTGATTGTTGCATTTATGATAGATTAGACCAAATAGTGCTTATGGCTCATTAATTAAATTTGTTTCATGCCCTTAAACATAATTTTGGGGCTTGTTAGCTCTTTTTCTTGCAGTACAACCTTGATATGACTGAATACTAATGTGCTTGAAAAAAAACTCTTATTTCATACAAAACAAATGTTAATTGATGATGGTAATTAGATAATATTTGGGGATACTTATCATCACCTCCTTTTTTGAGATCCACTGGCTCAGGAAGGTTATTACCTATGTATGATTACTGATTTACAATATCTTTTAAGTGGATTATCTTCTTACTAATTTGCTGAATGCTTCAAATGAATCAGGGAAAAGATGACTTTGCAAATGATAAAGAACATCATAATACAGAGTTTAACAAGCCATACTAGTATTATGATTACAAAAAATAGTAAGGTAATAAGGATTCTCATCCTTCTTTTTTTAGGTTCTTATGAACTTTAGGAAGCATAACCTAGTTTGATTCTCTCTCAAAAGAATCAGTAAACTGAATTGTACTCCTTGAACATAATTACTTGAATGAAATATGTATGTTTGTAGTGTGAATGATTTGAATATTAAATTATTGGTTGGATAATGAACAACTACTCAACCAACTACAAAACCAGTGCCTTAACCATTGGGTTATGAGTCAGTATCAAGTATAACTCCATAGTAAGGTGATTACCAAAACATATGCAATAAAGATAAGATGCCTTACAAATTATCCTCCCTCTAAACCTATATCATCAGATCCTTGAACTATTGATAAGCTCTCTAGAGTCATCTGAAAATATTAATCCTTCCTTGAAGGAGCTTACAAATGACTGCACAACCACCTTGTGATCAGTATGCCTAAGAGCCTTACAAGTAAACATACAAGAGCAATAATAATAATGAAAAGAGACAATCCAAGATGCAGAATAGAGATTGAAAATATTTGTATTAATGTCTTAAAGCTTCAAATACATATAGATAGACAAATAAAACAAAGGCTCAGACAAATTTTAGTAGTCCACCTTGTAATACATTTCACTGATTTTCAATTACAATCTTCTCAACTTGTTCAAATCTTCCAACCCCCTAAAAAATGATAGAGGAGAGCTATATATATGCCTACACCATCTTGGAATCCTTAAAATAAGGATTCTAAAAGCTTCAGATGGTTTAGAATGCCTAACCCTAAAAAGAAAAAAAGACAAAATACAGGAATGATCCAAGCGGTGGAAGGACAAGAATGAGGAATGAAATCTGATCTTGTTTCTTTGTCTTCTTCTAGATTTTGATGCCTTTGTCTGTATGTGTTCAATATAGCATCTGATAGTTGAAATAAGATTCAGTGACCACTGATATAGGCTAACTTATACTAATCTCTTTAATATTTCTAACATCCTTGTGCTCAAAGAACAGGCGCAAAATGTCTCTCTATTCTTCATCAATGAGGTCAACGTGCTCTACAACAACCTTCTTCTTTTTTGGCTTTCTCAGTGTCTCCCATGCTGCTACATCATCTTCAATAGGCCAATTAAATCTCTAGATGCTCTCTAGTTGTGCTTTCTGCCTATTCCATTGAGTATCTGTTATACTCTTAACATCTGTTAAGAATTTATTGATGTCAGTCTCAACCTTAAAGGCTTCATCCAAAATCTTGTTGTAGCACTCCATATCTAATTTTTCATTATCATTAATAAATGCCTCTTTCTTAGGAAAATTGCTATCAAAATCAACTCTCCAAGCCTCCTAGGCTTTGATCTAACTATCATCTCCCTTGATTGGAGGAGCAAATCTATTAAAATCTGATCCAAAGAGATTCATTATGGACTCAATCTGATTTAACTTGCCTTTAAAGAAAGGCAAAGTTACATTTATCTTTTCAATCTCATCACCAACTTCTAAGACTATTTCTGGAAGGTCATTCCTATGTGGTTGCAATGATGCCAACCTTTCAAACAATAGTGTCCTACTAGACCATATTCCAAAATAGGGGTTTAAAATAGAAATATAACTTGTAACTTCAACATGTAAAATAAGAAGTTTATTATATGCATTCAAAATTAGATCAGCCTTATTCTTCAAAATATCAACCCTATGCTAGAAGATGCTCATTAACGCCCCTAATACTGTTTCATTATGCTCTATAATCTGTGGCTATGTTTCTGCATTCTCCCCTGTTAACTCTATTTGGGTTTCTTCATGAACAACCTCCTTAGGTGATGCTGGGATAACCTCAGGTTTCTCCATTAACTATCGAGTTAATTCTTTGATTGTTTTCTCTAAAGCACAAATCTTAATCTGACATAGCTCCCTATCTTTTGCAAGAGCACTGGTCTCTCCTATTAGAGTAATATATCTCTGAGATAGTTTCTCTATTTTTGACACATTCAATTGAGAAAAATGTGATAACACTTGTGATATCTCCATATCCTTGGTGTTATTCACAGACCACACCATCTGGCTACCTATCATGTTTTCCTAAATATTTTGTAAAGCTGGCTTCTGATCCTTAGGAGCAAGGCTCCACATAGAAACAGCCTGGATTTTAGATTATAACCAAATCCCTTTATCAATTCTCCAACCTGGACTTCTGATGACAATTTTAAGTTCGGTTGTTTCCTTATTTGATCAATAATAAATGCTGACGCTAAATCCCAACCCTCAACAAGTAGCATCCCACTAGTCTTAACCATTCTCCTTGCTTCCTCTAGAGAAATATCCTTTATTTCAGGATCATAATCTTGTATAGCATGTAAGGCTTCTGCTATTACTGGCTCTCCTCCATCTAACTGAATTTGTCTTCCAACTTCCTGTTACTTATGCCACCTAAGGAAGTCTTTAAATCCCTTGGTTTTTATGAAGTTATCATCATCTAGAAACTGTTGCTGATGAATTATCCTTTCATCAATGCACGCTTTAAGAGGCAATTCAACATTCTCCTCTTCATCCTGTTGCAACTTTTTTTGTTTTCTAATCACCTTTCTTAATAAATGATCATATGGCTTGTTGCCAGGTATAAGGGCACTAATTTTATCCTTTTTATTCTCTCTTCTCACACAGACCATTGCCTGGGAAGGCTCTCCAATTTCAAGTTTTTATTTTTTGAGAGGAAGTTCATTAGTAACCTCTATTTATAGGACCTTTGTCAAGTCAATAATACTCTCATCTCATGCTTGTTCTTCTTCATCTTCTTCATTTACTGGTGGGGCATTAGGTGAAGGGTAGCCTTCATCGCTGTCATCATCATACTCTGATTAAGAGTGCTCTGGATGACCTTTGTCAGGAACTACAAGTGCTTCCTCTAATTGATTGCACAAGAAAGTATGAGACTCAATCATACCCTCTATCCTCTTCAAATATGATAAATCAAGAAAGAAATCTCCAAATGATAATCCATTTCTCTTTACCTGCCTTTCCAGGTCCATTAATTCTTTTATTTTATTTTCTCTTGAGATCACCTCCTCATCCTCAAGAATATTTCTAATAGCATCTTCTTCTATGCATTCTTCATGTTCATAAGTGTAAGGAATAGTAGGGGTTAGGAACTTCTTGGAACTTACAATGAAACCCTCTGTATCAGTGTACCTATGAAATGCTACACCCATCCTGTAATGGCTTAACCAGTCATTCACTAAATCGATGGCTCTCTTGCCAATAGTAAATTGAAATACTTTGAACTTTTTGGGGGTGAATGTTCCTTTTATGTGAGGAGCCAGATGCTCCTTATCTGTCAACATAAGTTGCCACACAAACTCCATTGCTGCAATTCTGGCAGGGACATGAAATGGGAGTATGTGTGGTGGATGTGTACATCCATACACTCTGATCATGGTAAAATTCTACTCCAAGAAGAAGTCACCCCAGTTGTGATCTCTAGGCTACTTGTCTACATATTCACAAGGCCTTAATAATTGTAGTAAATTTGCTGGTAATCTAGTATTTTTCACCTCTAAGAACTGTAGTAATGGATAAACTATCCAATTTTCAAATGCATAGAAGTCACAATCCCTAGCAGTATAATTCCAAATTTTTATCCAAAACTGAATACAGTTGGGCTAACCTTGGTAAATTCTTTGTGGCCTCAAATTTTTTAAATCCATAATAGGGTGGTTGTAATACATTAGTAAATGTATTAGGATGGAGTAATGTAAAAACTTGGGCTCCTTTTCCTTTTTATTTATGGCCACAAACCCCTTATGCATCTTATTAATTATATACTGGATATAATCATATATTGTGTTAGTATGAATATCCTGCAAGTCTAGGGTAATCATCAAAACATCTGCAATGATTCTCTCTGAACCCCCATCCCTTCCTAGTACTGTGCAAAGTGCAAAAGCAATGTATTTGATATAATGGTTTAAATCCTTATAAGTATAAGGAGCAAGTCCTGGCATGGGGGCAATATAGTTCTTAGTCTACCTAGGAATGTGTCTCTATACTAGACCTTTGACTACCCCATCCTGTTTGTCATATCTAGCTTCCTATATCTTCAAGTCTATCTCTGCTTCCATAGGGAAGTAGAGATTGAAGGCTTTCATAAGCGAATTCCTTTTTAAGGCTAGTAACACGGTGCCAACACTTCTCTTGATTGTCATAGAAAGTTCATCATAATTATTCGCTAAAGCTAAAACAAGATCAATGTCTATGAATACATCAGGGACAATTAGCCTAGCTAACCCACAAGTCCAAGGGTTTAACATAGGTACAACTTCATCAGAATATTTATATAAATAATTGAAAAGAGAATAACTTGATGATCCTAGAGTTTTGGAATCTCAGATGTATGCTAGTTCATCAATCAAGACATCATTCTTTGAATTCTTGTTCTATGTCGATCCTTGCAATAATTGCAGAAATTCATCTAAGAAATTCCTCTTACCCTTTGCTTCTTCATCCATTTCTTCACTTCTCCCACTGGTGGAAGCTACACTGACTGCTCTGCTCATCTTGGCTATTTGTTTCTATCCGCCCTTTTTACCGATATTGAAACAAATCTATTCAATGGAAACTCTTATTGCTGTACTTTAATACACTGAAAATAATCTAGGCTATGAAAATTAATCAAATTCCTTGAATTCTGAACTGAGAACCTCAATTTGCTTGAATTTTCAAAAGCTGGTAACTCTCCTTTTGCAACACTGATAACTTGGTGATTTCTTCACTCTAGATTCTGAAGGCAATGTAAATGATAATGAAACTCATATAATCTATTTATGGAAAAGAATGATCAAAGTATGCAGCTCATAATTGGGTAATCCCATCAATTTTTCCTTCAATTCACCACACTGTGACTTTAATGCTTTCCTAGCCGTAGCCTCTGATTATGACAGGAAATCAAATTTCAAATGAGTATAGAATTGATGAAAATGCTTATTAATTTTGACAAGAGGTCAATTCTGTTATGATTGGCTGATTCTCTGACATCTCAGCTACATTTCCAAGCTGTCACAACTTTTCTGAATTCTTATTGGCTAATGACTTTTCCACTTTGGCATGTCAACTACTGTATTAACTTTATCAAGCTTAACTTTTATTTTTCTCGTTCAGTGACCTCACTAAAACAAATTATCTCCATGTTGCTGAGAAAAATGCTTAACCATTGTTGTTTTATGAGACTTGGCGACACAAGGTTTTATTAACTTTAGCTTGAATCCTGATTACCTTCTGGTGATCACGCGATTGTGAAAAGCTAAGTCGCTGAAAGATTTAATTTTACTCAAGGTTTAATCTAAGACTACGCAATCACCGTTGATCTCTTTTTAATCTAGCACTCTTTGCTAAGTCTCATAATATTTTGTTATGACCATAAACTTCTTTGAGACTTCGCGACATAAGTATTATACCTTTAATTTTACATTTAAATTCTTTCTAGAGACTATGCGACTAGAAATTGTCTCACTATTGCTGAACTAATTTCACTTTATCATATCCATCAAGAGATTTCTCGACCACCACTGATCTTTCTTATTTCAACATCTGACGGTTAGTATTAAGTATCATAATATTTATATCTTATCTTAATATGTCTTGAGTCTTGGCGACTAAAGTATAATTTTACCTTTATTTCCTTTTGTCTCTTAGTCACTGGAAGAAAATTCACTTAGCCATCTTATTTGGAGAATTTCCAACAACCGTTGGATCTATCTTGACAATATCTGATGGTTCCCACTAAATCTCATCAATTTTTATGTAAACCCTAAATCATCACAAGACCTAGTGACAACACTCTTTGTCTAATAATCGCCAAATGTTTTTATTTTATCAAACTTTAATCAGAGACCACGCGACTATACCCTTTATCTTTATCATACTTAACTACGTGTCTCAATGTTATTCCTTGTCTTCGGATCACTGAATAATTGTTGACTCTTCAAATACTATAAGCCACTTCACACTATCCATTAGATCTTATTTTGATCAGAGGACTATCTCCAAGTCTCGCAATCTTTTCTTAACTCATCTCTTGTTTTGAGACTAAGGGACAATAGAAGAATTTTAACACTTGAAATTAACTCATAACCATGGGTTATAATTGGAGACAACGCGACTGCATAAGCTCAAAGTCGCGAGATAAAATCACTAACCCTGATCTTATTTGGAGACTTCCCGACAATCGTTGGATCTATCTTTCAAATGTACGTTCGTCGCTAAGTCTCATAATCTTTAAAGCATATTATTTTCTATCAAGAGATAGTGTGACAAAGCCAATTTACTATGTCTCGTAATCTTATGGAATATTCTCTTTCTTTCATGAGACTTAGCGACTATCCTGTTAAGCACATGTAGTTTTTTCAGGACTTAAGTGCCAAAAAGTAACTTCAAAATAAAACCTATTTAAGAAAATCAGGGATTTTTTGCATTTTCAACTAGAAATGACTAGGGTTTAGGTTTTCTGGTATTTTCAACTAGGTTTTGAGCAAAAAAACTCCTGCAGTGGCATAAAAGCAATTTCAAACATGATTTTTAAGCTTCTGGGCATAATAATGATAGGCATCTTCAAAATTTTACAGGGCAAACTCAAAAATAGGAAATACAACCAACAGTGGCTCTCTCCGAGGATGGCTAAACATAAGTTTATGACAAGAATCAAAGAATCTCTAGTTGCAGAGCTCTTATTTGATAGTGACTAAACTAAAGTTGAAGGGAAACACACAACTGAAAGGGAAACCTACACATGTACATATGATACATACTTATTTGTGCATGAAAATTTAATTTTCAATTGAAAAAGGGTTTGAGGAATTTCCCATGCACAAGCAACTTATATTCTTCTCCATTCATATTCTTTAGGATATATGAATATTTACCAAAGCTCTGAGAGATGACAAAAGGCCCAAGCCATAATTTATTGTGCTTTCCTTTATCTTCTGCTCTTACATTCCATTGCAAAACTAGATCACCTGGTCAGAATTTTCTGTCATTTTCCCTTTTGTCAAACATATATTTCATCTTTTGCTGTAACTTTATATTTTGTTTCTGGCTATCCTTTCTAATTTCATCCAACTCTGTCAACTGCATCACTCTATTTTGCATAATGTCAGAAAGCTCTAATTGTTCCTCTTATATAAACTGGTATACTGGCAACAAATTATTAACAGGCAGTCTTGACTTCATACCATATACAAGTTCAAATGGTGATTTTCCTGTTGCTTTGTTTACTGTGATCCTATCAGCCCATAATGCTAGTTTCAATTTTGTATGCCATGCTCTCTTATTTTTCTCAAGAGTCTTCTTCAAAATCTTCAATATTCTTTTGTTACTAGATTCATCTTGTCCATTTTATTGAGGATGGTATGGTGATGAATATGACATCATGATACCATAATTTTCATAGAACTCTTTCATCTCATCTGACCTAAAACACATGGCATTGTCCATTACTAATTTCACAGGCACACCAAATCTGGTCAATATATTTTCCATTAGGAATTCAGTAACAAATTTACCTGTTGCCTTTTTTGTGGGGATAACTTCAATCCATTTTGTAAAATAATCTGTGGCTACTAATATCCAACTGTGTTCACCACTGTATTTTTCTGAGAATTCTCCTATAAAATCAATTCCCCACATAGAAAAAGGGGCTTTTGCACTTATAGGATTTAGCAACAGAGCTCCTAAAAACTTTAACTTATTTGTGAACCTCTGACATGACTCACATCTTCTAACATATGCATGAGTATCTTTAAATAAACTGGGCCAAAATTAACCAGCCCTTAAGATCTTATGGGTAGTATTTTTGGCATAAAAGTGGCCTCCACAGACCCCAACATACATTTTATTTAATATTTTCTCAGAATGACCTTGATCTAGACATAGAAGTAATACACCATTCCTGTCTTTGCAGTATAAATCTCCTTGTACTAAGGTGTATCTTTGAGCCTGTAATCTGAGACTTCTCTTTTGATTATCTGTCATAGCATTAGAACACTTGACATTTTTTAAGAAAAATACAATATCAGTATATAATGGTTGCTTCTCTATACTAGTAATTTTTTGATCATGCATATTTTTATCATTTACTTGTACTAGATCCAAGTTCTCCTCTGTCATGAGCTTTGCCAAACCTTGACCACTTACCAATTTTGTAATGTGGATTTCTAGGTTGAATTCCTGAATTTGGTTGATCCACTTACACCTCTTTCCAATTAATTCTGACTAGGTAAGAATGTATTTTACTATTGCATTAGGTACATATGCTAACACCTTAGCACACACTAAGTATGTTCTAAAAGATTTCAAAGCCTTTACTAGGGCATATGCTTGTTTTTCCATCATTTCATAATTCAGTTCTACAGCCTGAAGGGACTTACTAAAAAAGGCTATTGGATGTTCAAACCCTTCATCATATTTTTGTAACAAAACAACAACAATAGTGTGAAAAGATGCAAAAGAAAATAAAGAAAATGGCTTACTGTAATCTGGTGATTTCAAAACAAGTGCCTCTTGTACTGCCTTCTTTATTCTTTCAAATGCAATTTGAGCTTCCTCATTCCAGTAAAATTTTGCATCTTTCTTTAGCAATTTGATGATTGGTTTGACAACCTCTGCAAAGTTAGCTATGATTCTTCTGACAAAGTTTATCTTTCCTAACAAATATTGTACTCCTTTTATATTTTTTGGAGCATTGACCTTTTGGATAACCTCTATTCTCTCAGGGTCTATTCTGACTCCATCCTTGGACACAATATGTCCTAGTAACTTTCCCTCAGTGACTGCAAAATGACATTTTCTAGGGTTTAGTGAAACACTATACTCTAAAGCCTTATTAAAAATTTTCTCTAGGTGTTCACAGTGATCCACTGCCCTTTTAGAATATGCAGTCAAGTCATCTTGATAAATAACCATAAATAAATCAATAAATTCTTTAAATGCCACATCCATGGCTCTTTGGAAAGTTTTTCCTGCATTTATTAATCCAAAGGGTATTCTAACATAGACATAAGTTCCCCATGGAGTAGTAAAAATAGTCTTGAATTGCTTTGATTCTTTCATAAACACCTAGTTGTAGCCCGAGAATCCATCCATCATTGACAACAACTCATAACCAGTTACCTTATGCAACATTGCTTCCATATTTGGTAGAGAATAGTTATCTTTCAAGGAAGCAATATCCAAGTTTCTGAAATCCACACACAGTCTTATGTCACCATTCTTCTTTCTTACTGGTACTAGGTTTGAGACCCAAGTTGAGTGTCCGATTGGCTGAATGATTCCAGCATCTTTTAACTTCATCAACTCCTATTGCATCTTAGGAGCCAAAAAAGGATTAATAGGTCTTTTCTTTTGTCTGAATGGTTTTATGTTAGTTTTAAATGGGATTTCATGTTGGAAAAGATCCTCTCTATAAGCCTTAAGATCTTCATATGACCAAGCAAAAACATGCTTATGTTTTCTTAATAGTTTTATCAAGTTGGTTCTAACATGAGAATCTAATCCTTTTCCAATGTAAACTATTTGAGGAGTGGTCTGTGAACCCAAATTTATTTCCTCTAAATTCTCAACCTTGGCATTGCTTATTCCTGATGTTTGTTCACTTTGATTAGTAAACAATGCCTCTAGTTCTACCAATCCCTTAGGAATCTGGTTAGAACCAAGTTGGACAACCTCATCCCCCAATATATAATCCTTACCATAAATAACTTCAAGCAGATTATTGCAATCTATACGTTGGTCCTCATAATGGTCAAGGCATTGAAGAAATCTAAGGATATCTTGGTCATCCTCAAACACTTGCTAGTTGTAAATGTTGTCTAGGAAAACTGGTCTTCTTTTTAGTTCAAGAATGGATACCCCTTTAATGGTCATGTCATCAGTTTTCAAAGCAACATTTGCCAAGAAATATGCCATTATGTTTCTAGGCCTTTCTATCCAGTTTATAGTAAAGGCATCAAAGAATTCTATTTGATCCCAAATAGCATGTCTATACATTTTCAATCTGTCATTCTTTACAACATATTTGGATCTCACTTGGGCTACTACTAACTTTGAGTCACCATAGACTTTTAGACATCTTATACCATGTTTAGTAGCAATTTCTAGCCCTAGAAATAAAGTTTCATACTCTACTGTATTATTTGTGCATTGAAAAGATAGCAGAAAAGAATATTTGAAAGTGGTACCTAATGGAGATATAAATAGGACTCTAGCTCCCGACCCTTCTTTAGAATAGGCTCCATCAATGTACATCTTCCACAAACCTTCATTTTGTACAGATAACTCCTTCACCAAAGGATCAAAATTTTCACACTGGTGATCATTCCTTTTGATTCTAAAATTTTCCATGTCAATGTCAACACAGTAATTAATGTCAGTGTCTTCATGTCATTCAATCATATGAGGTGTCCTTCCTTCTCTAGACACTTTGACATTATTTCCAACAATATTGAATGTAGCATATGATAAATCACATTATATACTACCTCCCATTGAAGCACTCCACTTTCTTGACAATGGCATACCATAGTGTGGTGGAATGTCAACAACAAGTACACTCATTGTTAAAACTATATCATGGCATACAACTAGCTTATAAGGCATAGCTTCAATAGTACCAATAACTGGGAATTCTTTGGAATCCATTGCTTGACACCTCCCATGAGGAGTATCAACTTGTAATCCCATGGATTTCATGATTTCTACTGGCATAACAGTATTTGAAGCTCCTGAATCTATCATACAATTTTTTAGCTTTTTACCATTTATCACCAATGTTAGAAAAAATGGATCAACAAATTTTGGAGAAGTAGTTGTATCAAGAAAAATCTGACGAATCTCAGATATCATCACTTTAGGTTCTTTTCCTTTGTTATTTGTTTTCTTTTCAATATGCTCTGCACTTTGAATTTTTACTGAGGGCATACTGTTCAATACTGATAAAACTTTCTCTTTGTGTTCTTTTATTTTCATCATCTCAAGGAATGGGACCTTCACTGTCATCTGAGATAAGCACTGTCCCATGTCTATTGGAGTGTATTTTGTATCTGAGGCTTTTAGTTTTTCCATGGTGATCTTATTTTCTTCTGGTTGAATATGCACAACAAGCTCTTCCCTCCTAGCTTTCATATTTTCCATTTTAGGGGAAGAAGAACTTGCGTATGGTTCTTTAGCCTTTTCTACATGCACATATTTTTTTTCATTAGCTTTGTTTACTACCTTAACCTTAGGTCTATTTTCATTTTCCCCAGGCCCATCCTTTTTAGGTACATATTTGGCATCTATTTTGTTTTCTTTTATAAAGATGCCTGATGGTTGACTAATGACATTACCCACCACTCTGTTTCTTAAATGATAGTTGTTCCTAGCTTTATTCACTAAATTAGCAGTGATTCTGGCTTTTTCCTCATCAGAGGCTTTTATCACCACTAGAGTTTCTTGACTATTTTGGGCATAAAACCTTATGTTGTCATCCCTTTCTTCTTCCTCACTATCCGACAAGACTTGTTGTTAATGGACTTCAATATTTCCTTGCAAACCATATATGTCATGATTCTCAATTTATTCATTAGAATCCATATCATGACAAGAATCTGCATTATTCATATTATAATCACATGTATCATTTTCATCCTTATCTTGTTCCTTATTTGATTTTAAATCTAGGGAAACAACACAAAAATCAGGATCGTGTGGTGGCTCACATGCCTCACACCAGAAATCATCATTGTACATATGAATAGAACTTTTGTGTAAAGGATCAGGGGTCCTATTTTCAGTTTTCTCTTTTTTAAGTGGAGCAATAGGTTTACCATCCTTAAATTGGGTACCATAGGGGTAGTTTTGCATCCTATTTTGTGGATTGTAAGTATTATTATAGGATGGCTTTTTGTTTTGTGGAGCCCTATACTCTCTGTACTCAGGTTCCTTTTGATTGCTTCTATTAAAACTTGGATCCTCTCTTTTACCCAACTTCCCTGAAATCCTTCTGTTCATTTCTATGTACACAACTATTTTATAGGATTCTGTTAAAGTCCTAGGATTTTTATCCCTCAATGCATAGCCTATTTTTGAATCAAAGGTATTAAGATAAGTAGCTAGACATGCCTTTTAATCCAGCTTCATCTTTTGGAATAGCTTATGCATAGCTCGCTGAAATTTTGTATTGAACTCTGTCACTTCTTCATTTGAGTTCTTCCTTATGTTATTAAACTCTTTAAGCAAGAACCTTTCATTAGTCTTGTCACCATATTGATCCTTGAAAAGATCAATCAGTTCATTCATAGTTCCTACAGAACCATGAGATAAGCTCCTAAACCATTCTCTAGCATCTTCTACTAGAGATTTCACAAAAAATTTCATAAGCGCATCTTCATGATTGATATTTAAATCATTTATAACATCAAAGAATTTTCTCAAATGTTCTTCACAGGTGACAACATTATTACCTGAAAACTTTGGGAGCTTTTCTCCCATATCTTCTAGTATCACATTAGGATAACCTGAAATTTCAAAGAAAGAAAATTGTTTATACCTTTCTGCAGGAAGAGGCCTCCTTTAAAATTTGTCATTCTCCTTGGGAGCAAAGAATTTTCTATGGTCTTTGAAAGAAGAAGCTTTTCTTTTTGATGTTGTAGGAGGTTCTGTATCAGTAAAAGAAATTGTGGTTGACTACAAGAAGTCAATTTTCCTTTTCATTTCAATCGTGGTAGCTTCTGCTTTAGACTTTTCTAACATCTTGGCCATAGTTTCCTTTTCTCTTTTTATTTTTTCAAGGTCAATGTCTAATTTAGACATTTGGTCTGTCAGGTTCCTCTGAGTTTTAGGCTTCTCAACTTCTATTTTTGTAACTTTACTTTTCCCTTTATCTTTGAAATCTTGAGAACCTAAATTTTGGTGGGTATTGGGAATCTCTTGGTCTATATGAGACCTTTCAATATTTCTTGGAACTTGATGTCTTAAGGTTCTTTTCCTATTCTTGTCAACATCTTCCTGCTCATGTTTTTTCTTCTTAAGTTGTTTTTCGCTTTTCATTTGTTGAATAAGGACAAGATGTTTCATGAGGAGTCTTTCTTCCTCTACAAGCTCATCAGAGGGAATTTATTTAGAATCAAAACTAATTGTATCTATTCCTTCTCTTTCACTAGAAGTGCTGGTGACTGTATAGGTATCTAGTCCAATACTTGGGGCTTGTGCCTCTAAATATTCTGAGGCACTCTCTTATTGACTAGACTGGTTATTGTTTCTCCTTCTAATACTATTCTCTTCACTTCTTGGAGGAGAATCATTGATACTTTCTTGATTTTTCTTTTGCCTCCAAGACATCTTAGTTTTTAAAGTAGTGGGAATCCCACCATCCAATGCAAATTCTAGATTATTTCTCATTCTAGACCTAGTATTCATGTTTGAAAATGTACTTCACTGATCACAGAGATTTCACTTTTTGGAGTCACCACCCAATCTTGGGAAATACTGAATACTATTAGAATGACTTAGGCAATTTTTAACTGTAAACTTGATTTATCTTTTGAAAATAGGGATTCTTAATACTTTAAATCAAGACTTTACAAATCTTTATTCCCCAGCAGGGTCGCCAATTTGTTAGCTCTTTTTTGTTGCAGCACAATCTTGGTATGACTGAATACTAATGTGCTTGAAAACAAAGTCTTATTTCATAAAAAATAAAGGCTAATTGATGAGGGTAATTAGATAATATCTAGGGATACTTATTATCACCTCCTTCTTTTTTGAGATCCACTGGCTTAGGCAGGTATTACCTATGTATGATTACTAATTTACAGTATCTTTTAAGTGGATTATCTTCTTACTAATTTGCTGAATGCTTCAAATGAATCAGGGAAAAGATGACTTTTCAAGTGATAAAGAACATCATAATATAGAGTTTAACAAGCCATACTAGTATTCTGATTACAAAAAAATTGTAAGGTAATAAGGATTCTCATCCTTTTTCTTTTTTTAGGTTCTTATGAACTTTAGGAAGGATACCCTAGTTTGATTCTATCTCAAAGGAATCAGTAAACCAAATTGTACTCCTTGAACACAATTACTTGAACGGAATATGTATGTTTGCAGTGTGAATGATTTGAATATTAAAGTACTAGTTGGATAATGAACAACTACTCGGCCAACTAAAAAACTAGTGCCTTGACCATTGGGTTATGAGTCAGTATCTGGTATAACTCCACAATAAGGTGATTAACAAAAAATATGCAATAAAGATAAGATGCCTTAAAAATTATCCTCCCTCTACACCTATATCATCAGATCCTTGAACTATGCCAAGCTCTCTAGAGTCACCTGAAAAATATTAATCCTTCCTTGAAGGAGCTTACAAATGACTACACAACCACCTTGTGATCAGTATGCCTAAGTGCCTTACAAGTAAACATACAGGAGAAATAACAATAATGAAAAGAGACAATCCAAGATGCAGAACATAGGTCACAAATATTTGTATTAATGTCTTAAAGATTCAAATACATATAGATAGACAAATAAAACAAAGGCTCAGACAAATTTTAGTAGTTTGCCTTGTAATACATTTCACTGATTTTCAATTACAATCTTCTCAACTTGTTCCAATCTTCCAACCCCCTAAAAAATGATAGAAGAGAGCTATATATATGAATAAAACATCTTGGAATCCTTAAAATAAGGATAATACAAGCTTCAGATGGTTTAGAATAACTAACCCTAAAAAGCAGAAAAGAAAAAATACAGGAATGATCTAAGTGATAGAAGGACAAGAATGAGGAATGAAATCTGATCTTGTTTCTTTGTATTCTTTTGGATTTTGGCACCTTTGTCTGTATGTGTTCAGGATAGCATCTGATAGTTGAAATAAGATTTAGTGACTGCCAATATAGGCTAACTTACACTAGTCTCTTTAAGATTTCTAACCTCCCTATGCTCAAAGAATAGGTGCCAAGTGTCTCTCTATTCTTCATCGATGAGGTCAATGTCCTCTACTGTAGCCTTCTTCTTTTTTAGATTTGTCAGTGTGTCCCATGCTGCTACATCATCTTTAGAAAGCAAATTAAAGCTCTAGATGCTCTCTAGTTGTGCTTTCTGCCTGTTCCACCGAGTATCTATTATACTCTTGACATCTGTTAAGAATTTATTGATGTCAGTCTCAGCCTTAAAGGCTTCATCCAAAATCTTGTTGTAGCACTCCATATCTAATTCTTCATTATCATTAATAAATGCCTCTTTCTTAGGAAACTTGCTATCAAACTCTACTTTTGAAGCCTCCAAGGCTTTGATCTGATTGTCATCTCCCTTGATTGGAGGAATAAATCTATTAAAATCTGATCCAAAGAGATTCATTCTAGACTTAATCTGATTTAACTTGCCTTTAAAGAAAGGCAAAGTTACATTTATCTTTTCAATCTCATCACCAAATTCTAAGACTATTTCTAGAAGGTCATTCCTATGTGGTTGCAATGATGCCAACCTTTCAAACAATTGTGTCCTGCTAGACCATGTTCCAAAATAGGGGTTTAAAATAGAAATATAACTTGTAACTTCAACATGTAAAATAGGAAGTTTATTATATGCATTCAAAATCATTTCAGTCTTATTCTTCAAAATATCAACCCTGTGCTGGAAGATGCTCATTAGTGCCCCTAAGACTATTTCATTATGCTCTATAATCTATTTCTCTATTTTTTCATTCTCCCCTATTAACTCTGTTTGGGTTTCTTCATGAACAACCTCCTTAGGTGATGCTGGGATAACCTCAGGTTTCTCCATTAACTGCTGAGTTAATTCTCTGATTGTTTTCTCTAAAGCACAAATCTTAATCTGACATAGCTCCCTATCTTTTGCAGGAGCACTGGTCTCTTCTAATAGAGTATTATATCTCTGAGATATTTGCTCTATTTTTTCCACATTCAACTAAGAAAAATGTGATAAAAATTGTGATATCTCCATGTCATTGGTGTTATTCATAGACCACAACATCTGGCTACCTATCATCTTTTCCTGAATATTTAGTAAAGCTGGCTTCTGATCCTTAGGAGCTAGGCTCCACATAGAAACAACGTGGGATTTTGGATTATAACCAAATCCCTTTATCAATTCTCCAACCTGGACTTCTGATGAAAATTTTAAGTCCATTTGTTTCCTTATTTGATCAATAAATGCTGAGGCTAAATCCCAACCCTCAACAAGTAGCATCCCACTAGTCTTAACCATTCTCCTTACTTCCTCTAGAGAAATATCCTCTATTTCAGGATCATAATCCTGTATAGCCTATAAGGCTTCTGCTGTTACTGGCTTTCCTCCATGTAACTGAAGTTGTCTTCCAACTTTCTACTGCTCATGCCACCCAAGGAAGTCTTTAAATTCCATCATTTTTATGAAGTTATCATCATCTAGGAACTCTTACTGATGAATTATCCTTTCATCAATGTATGCTTTAAGAGTTAATTCAACATTCTCCTCTTCATCTTGTTGCAAATTTTTTCCTTTTCTAATCACCTTTCTTAATAAATGATCATATGGCCCATTGCCAGGTATAAGGGTACTAATTTTATCCTTTTTCTTCTCCCTTCTGACACAGACCATTGCCTAGGAAGGCTCTCCAAATTCAACTTTTTTTTTTTGAGAGGAGGTTCAGCAGTAACCTCTATTTCTAGGACCTCTATCATGTCAATAATATTCTCATCTCCTGCTTGTTCTTCTTCATCTTCTTGATTTACTAGTGGGGCAATAGGTGAAGGGTAGCCTTCATGGCTGTCATCATCATACTCTGATTCAGAGTGCTCAAGCTGACCTTTCTCAGGAACTACAAGTTCCTCTAATTGATTTCACAAGAAAGTATGAGACTCAATCATACCCTCTATCCTCTTCAAATATGGTAAATCAGGAAAGAAACGTCAAAATGATAATCCTTTTCTCTTTACCTCCCTTTCCAGGTCCATTAATTATTTGATTTTATTTTCTCTTGAGATCACCTCCTCATCCTCAAGAATATTTCTAATAGCATCTTCTTCTATGCATTCTTCATGTTCATAAGTGTAAGGAATAGTAGGGGTTAGGAGCTTCTTGGCAGTTACAACGAAACCCTATGTATTAGTGTACCTATGCAATGTTGGACCCATCCTGTAATGGCTTAACCAGTTGTGTACTAAATCTATGGGTCTCTTGCCAATAGTAAATTGATATACTTTGAACTGCCTGGGGGTGAATGTTCCTTTTCTGTGAGGAACCAGATGCTCCTTATCTGTCAACATAAGTTGCCACACAAACTCCATTGCTGAAATTCTGGCAGGGACATGAAATGGGAGTATGTGTGGTGGATGTGTACATCCATACACTCCGATCATGGTAAAAGTCTACTCCAAGAAGAAGTCACACTAGTTGTGATCTCCAGGCCACTTGTCTACATATTCACAAGGCCTTAATAATTGTAGTAACTTTGCTGGCAATCTAGTCTTATTCACCCCTAAGCATTGTAGTAATGGATAAACTATCCAATTTTGAAATGCACAAAAGTCACAATCCCTAGCAGTATAATTCCAAATTTTTATCCAAAACTGAATACAGTTGGGCTGACCTTGGTAAACTCTTTTTGGCCTCAAATTATTTAAATCCATAATAGGGTGGTTGTAATACATTAGTAAATGCATTAGGATGGAGTAATGTAAAAACTTGGGCTCCTTTTCCTTTTTTTTATGGCCATAAACCCCCCTCATGCATCTTATTAATTATATACTAGATATAATCATATATTGTGTTAGTATGAATATCCTCCAAGTCTAGGGTAATCATCAAAACTTCTGCAGTGATTCTCTCTGAACCACTGTCCCTTCCTAGTACTCTGCAGAGTGCCAAAGCAATGTATTTGATATAATGGTTTAAATCCTTATAAGCATAAGGACCAAGTCCTGGCATGGGGGAAATATAGTTCTTAGTCTTCCTAGGAATGTGTCTCTGTACTAGACCTTTGACTACCCAAGCCTATTTATCATATCTAGCTTCCTATTTCTTCAGGTCTATCTCTGCTTCCATATGGAAGTAAATATTGAAGGCTTTCATAAACAAATTCCCGTTTAAGGCTAGTAACATGGTGCCATCACTTCTCTTGATTATCTTAGAAAGTTCATCATAATTATTCGCTAAGGCTAAAACAAGATCAGTGTCTTTGAATACATCAGGGACAATTAGCTTAGCTAACCCACAAGTCCAAGGGTTTGACACAGGTACAACTTCATCATAATTTTTATTGAAATAATTGAAAAGAGAATAACCTGATGATCCTAGAGTTTTGGCATCTCGGATGTATGCTATGTCATCAATCAAGACATCATCCTTTTACTTCTTGTTTTGTGTCGATCCTGGCAGTAATTACAGAAATTCATCTGAGAAATTCCTCTTACCCTTTGCTTCATCCTCCATTTCTTCACTTCTCCCACTGGTGGAAGCTACACTGACTGCTCTGCTCATCTTGGCTATTTGTTTCTATCCACCCTTTTTACCAATATTGAAACAAATCTATTCACTAGAAACCCTTGTTTCTGCACTATAATACACTGAAAGCAATCTAGGCTCTGAAAATTAATCAAATTCCTTGAATTCTGAACTGAGAACCTCAATTTTCTTGAATTTTCAAAAGATGGTAACTCTCCTTTTGGAACATTGGTAACTTGGTTATTTCTTTGAGCTCTAGATTCTAAAAGAAATGTAAATGATAATGAAACTCATATCATCTATTTATGGCAAAGAATGATCAAAGTACGTAGCTCATAATTGGGTAATCCCGTCACTCCTGCCTTCAATTCACCACACTGTGACTTCAATTCTTTCCTAGCCATAGCCTCTGATTATGACAGGAAATAAAATTTCAAATGAGTACAAAATTGATGAAAATCATTATTAATTTTTATAAGAGGTCAATTCTGTTCTGATTGGCTAATTCTCAGATATCTTAGCTACCTTTCCAAGCTATCACAACTTTTCTGAATTCTTATTGGCTAATGATTTTTGCACTTTTGTGCGTCAGCAATTGTATTAACTTTATCATGCTTAACTTTTAATTTTCCCTTTCAGCGACCTCAGGACAACAACTTATCTCCATGTCACTGAGAAAAATGCTTAACCATTATTTTCTGATACTTGGTGACACAAGGTTTTATTAACTTCAGCTTGAATCCTGATTACCTTCTGACGATCACGCGAATGTGGAAAGCTAAGTCACTGAAAGATTTACTTTTACTTAAGGTTTACTCTGAGACTACGCAATCATCGTTGATCTCTTTTTAATCTAACACTCTTTGCTAAGTCTCGTAATCTTTTGATATGACCATAAACTGCTCTGAGACTTCACAACATAAGAATTATACCTTTACTTTTACATTTAAATTCTTTCTAGAGACAATGAGACTAGAAATTGTCTCACTATCGCTGAACAAATTTAACTTTATCATATCCATGAAGAGATTTCACGACTACCATTGATCTTTCTTATTTCAGCATCTGATGGTCAATATTAAGTATCATAATATTTATATCTTATCTTAATATGTCTTGAGTCCTGGCGACTAAAGTATAATTTTACCTTTATTTCCTTTTGTCTCTTAGTTTCTAGAAGAAAATTCACTTAGCCATCTTATTTGGAGACTTCCCGACAACCGTTGGATCTATCTTGACAACATCTGATGGCTCCCGCTAAGTCTCATAAATTTTTTTGTAAACCCTAAATCATCACGAGACGTAGCGACAACACTCTTTGTCTCTTAATCACCAAATGTTTTTATTTTATCAAAATTTAACTAGAGACCATGCGACTATACCCTTTATCTTTATCATACTTAACTACATGTCTCAATGTTATTCCTTGTCTCCTAATCGCTGAATATTTGTTGACTCTTCAAATACTATAAGCAACTTCACGCTATCCATTAGATCTTATTTTGATTGGAGGGCTATCTCCAAGTCTCACAATCTTTTCTTAACTCATCTCTTGTTCTGAGACTAAGCGACATTAGAATAATTTTAACACTTTAACTTAACTCATAACCATGGGTTATAATTGGAGACAACGCGACTGCATAAGCTCAAAGTCGTGAGATAAAATCACTAACCCTGATCTTATTTGGAGACTTCCTGACAACCGTTGGATCTATCTTTCAAATGGACGGTCGTCGCTAAGTCTCGTAATATTTGAGGCATATTCTTTTCTATTAAGAGATAGTGTGACAAAGCCAATTTACTAAGTCTCATAATCTTATGGAATATTCTCTTTCTTTCATGAGACTTTGCGACTATCCTTTTAAGCACATGCAATTTTTTTAGGACTTAAGTGCCAAAAAGTAACTTCAAAATAAAAACCGTTTAAGAAAATTAGTGTTTTTTTGCATTTTCAACTAGAAATGACTAGGGTTTAGGGTCTATCATATTTTCAACTAGGTTTTGAGAAAAAAAAACTCCTGTAGTGGCATAAAAGCAATTTCAAACATGATTTTTAAACTTCTGAGCATAAGAATGACAAGCATCTTCAAAATTTTACAGGGAAAAATAAAAAATAGGAAATACAACCAACAAGGCTATGTAGTTGGTTTAGCATATGTGCCTATGCTTTAACACCTCAACTCTATGGTCTAAGGTAGTTGTGGGAAAAAATTGAGTTTGGCACTTGGGATTAATTTTTGGTTCTTGGGATTGTATTTTGGCACTGCAACTTTGTTTTAGAACCTTTACATGTGTTTTCGTGCCTCAACACTTTGATTCAATACCCCATCTTAAAATGACATTACATTATGTTTAGGTACCCAATTTAAGGGGTAGACCCTATGAGATTATATAATTTTTGGGGTACACAAATTCTTACAAATTACACTAGGAATGAATATCTAATTTGGAGAAACTTTGAAAGAGAAATGTATGTTATCTTATCAAATCTTCAAACATCTATCCCAAATTTCTCCAATAGGTTACAATCCTCTGGTGTGGTTCAAACATCCCAATCCACTCTAACACCCAATTAGGACAAGAAGGCCTAGTAGCCCTATTCTCACTATTTTTTGGAATTTTTGAGAAAGCTTCCCAAACAAATTAAAATAATATTTATGATTTCAGATACCCTTTATGGCCTTATAAAACATACCTCAGAATCAGGTAAGGGTGCTTTGGAACACAATCCCCAAAATTTGCTACTTCGCTTTCCTTCGTAGACCTAATAGGTCACTTTTATAAAGGAACCCTATCACAGACTCAACATCCCATCTTTATAATTTTGATATAATTTTAATATGGTCCCAATTAGAGGAATATGCATTCAATTTGATTCTACTGTCTTTTTATACTTGAAAGCCCCAAATTGCTCCTTTTAGACCCTTAAAACTAGGGCTCTCTCAATCTTGACTCTCCAAGAACTTTATGAACCAACCAATGGTAGATTCACCTTCCACTTGACATGTGGGAACACAATCCAAGATAAAACATATCCCTCCAATTGCTAGAACTATTGCTGCTACACTCTTGCACCCATTTTAGTGCTCTTTCCATACAACAACTTGCTGATCACCCACTTTAGGTCACTAATATGCACATTTCAATGTTAGATCCATATAATACATTTCATAATATGATCATTCCATGAGAATCAGAGTAGTGCATTCATGGAATGATCATTTCTCGTCCATAATACTTAAAACAAATAAGAAATCTCATAATTTAAGGCTCTGTCAGACAAATTAGTGATTGAATAACCAAATGTGGACTCTCAGAGCATAATAATTGTTTCAAAGAGTGTTTATTAATTTCCCTCAACTATTAGAAAATAATACACAATAAAATCAATTTAAACTATCATGAAAAATTCACAAAAATAAGAGGTTTTATTGCAATTTCTGAGTGCAGTCCGTACATTTACATCCTCACCATACTACCTACCCTCCATATTCTTTCTAGAGGTTATATATGGTGTTACAACTTCTCCAAAATGATTCTAATAAGTTTGGAATGAATTAGAATTCCAAACGAACCCTTATCATACTTTCCCTCCAAACAACTACTAACTGTTAGAATTCAAATATTTGAATTTCTAACTTTTGTTTTTGTTAAGTTTTTGGATAATTGCAAATGTAATATCACTCTATGTTGTATGTGTTTTCCAAATACAACAATATCTCTTTCATTTATATTGGGAATGAGGCTAGGAGAGACATGTCCCTTCATGGGACATGTCTCTTCATTATTATTTATAAGAAAGGACATGCATCTTCTCATTAATTATAATTTAATCAATCTTATAATGTTTCATCAATCAATTATTAATTAAGAATAATATAAGAATTTAATATTGAATATTAAATTTCATATGATTAATAATAATATAACATATATATTATATTATTATTAATCAACATATATTATATGTATTCTAATGATAATACGACTGAAGCTACAAACTTTAACACTCCCTCTTAGCTAGGGAGGATGATCAAACAAAATGTGTAGTGGTCTCATGTGTCAACATTTATGAACCTCACCATAGCTGTACAAAATGCCAACACTCCCTCTTATCTAGGGAGTATAAATCAATCTAATGTCAACACTTATATGACACTTGATAACATCAATCATATGATGTAAGCAATAAAAGCATCATCCTCATGATGTAATCAATAGAAACATAGTCTCAAGATGTGGACTTCCTCCATCAACGATTCTATCCACAAGCTCTTAGGTGGATTGCCTCCATCAGCGATTCTATCCACAAGATCTCAAGTGGATTGACTCCATCGGTGATTCTATCCACAAGCTCTCATGTGGATTGCCTCCATCAACAATTCTATCCACAAACTCATGAGCTTTAGAGTGGATTGTCTCCATCAACGATTCTATCCATAAGCTCTCGTGTGGATTGCCTCCATCAGTGATTCTGATGAGACCATAATTTGTCTCTATTTTATGTTAATATTTATATTCTATTTAAAACATTACCAAGACTGTTTATATTTTCAAGGATAATTATAGTGAATGCTATGGGTTGATAGAATAGTTAAGTTTGTAGTTTTTAGCATTAACTCCATTAAGTAGTCATGTGTGTTTACTTTCCTGTAGCAATAGCGTAGGTCTCTTTCATGTATTTTTCCTTCCTGCAGCATAGGTAGTATGACTCTTTGAGAGACTTAGCGCACATATCATGATGTCCCATTTCAAGTATACATCCCTGGGTTGACAATTTAAATGCACTCTATGATAGGAAAAGTAATCCTTAGTTTGAATATAATATTCCTAGGAGAAGATTTGGCATGATTATTATTACCTATTGTGAGATGGTTCATTTTTGGCACCATTGTTGGGGATGGTGTCAAGCCGAGAACCGTATTGAGTCATTTTCTATTTTTAGATAGATCCTTGCTTTCTAGATAGTAGTATACAGTCCTAAAATTGCTTCACAAGTTTACATAATTATTTGCATGCATCGAAGAGGTAGAAGACGAGATGAATATGACAAATTTCTGTCAAGAGAGTCTACTAATCTAAACGAAGAAGTTGAAGAAGTTTAATTACCTTTTGTTGATGCAAGTCCTGAATTTCCTACAACATTTTCCTCTGAAGTAGAGCATTTTGATCCAGCTAGACTTTGACCTTTTGCTGAAATTTTGGCCAATTTTCTTGATAATTTCGCTCCAAGTGCACCTGTCATTCATAACCCTATGTCAAATGTTCCTTTCTAGCAACAACTCAATTTCCAAATACCTCCAGTAATGACACAACCTACATTTCCATTTTCTCTACCTAGCCTAATCAATAAAGCTAACCTCAAAAACATACCCATTGCTGCACTCCCAAAGTTCTATGGCCTAATAACTGAAGACCTTGACACATTTTTGTTTGAGTTTGACATTCTTTGTCAAATCTTTGACTAAAACATTGATGGACACAAGCTCAATTTTTTTCCAACAACATTGAAGGAATCTTTCCTACGATGGTATATGGGATTAGGAGCTAATGCAGCAACCAGCTAGGATGAAATGCATACTCTATTTCTACAAAAATACAAAGAGTATTGTAAGGGCGGTGGCCCAAGAGGAGATGAAATTTTTTTAATGTCGCAGAAGGAGGATGAAACTTTGGAAGACAATGTTTCACGCTTCATGTATAACCTATAGAAGAATCCACAACATGTCCTGGACGAGGATTCACAGAAACTCATTTTCTTGAGGGAAGTAAATGATAATTGCCTAGAAGCACTAGACCTCATGGATGGAGGAGATATATCCCAATATACTTGGGATGACATCAAGAAAATATGCCTTAACTATTAAAGATCAATTGTAAAGAAGGGCAGAGGATTTTTGTCTACACTTGCTAAAGAGAACAACTCGGGCATTTCTAAGTTGGAGATGTTGAACCTGCTGTCAGATTTAAAGAAAGATATAATCAATGATGTTGCCACACACCTAGATACCATGAATTCCAAGAAGAAGCATGTAGATTGCGAAGCACATCTAGCTAAGTATTTTCCTCACTACCGCAAACAAAAGAAAGATTGTGGATGCAAGATGGTGGAAAACTTAGAGAACCAACATCTTCCTACTGAGTACATGAAAATAGAAGGATACAACAAGAAAGTTTTCTTTGTTTCTCAACATCGACCATGGGCTTCAAGACAAGGTATGCATCAGGATCCCTTGAAATTTTCTAATCCTTATAATAATCAATGGAAAAACAAGAATTATCAAAATCCTTCTCAATACTCCCAACCTGCTTAGAACAACTAGTGGCCTAACCAACAGAAAAACCAATGGCCTAACCAACATCAAAACCAGTGGCCTAACCAATAGCAAAACCAGTGACCTCAGCCTCAAAACCAATGACAACCACCATAGGGGAATTGAAAACCATATAACCAATGGAGAGGGCCTCAGTAGTGGCCTAATCAAAATCCTGGTTATCCACCCTTACCACCTCCAGTGTCTCAACCTACAATAATGCCACCTCCTACAGCCACAAGTCCTAATCCAAAGAAAACACAATTAGGTCTGCTCAGAAATAGCTTAATCCTAACAACAAGCAACATTAGAAACCAATGTATGCCATTGATACTCAGCAGTACCCTGCACATGCACTAGAGATATCTGATATCCATTTGAGATTTGGTACTACTTTGCCTGCACCTGAACCTCTTGTTATAATGGAAGTTCCAGACATTCCTGCAGCATCAACTCCACTTCCAGAAGTTACTTTACCAAATACTATCCAACCAACTGATATACCATGTAAAACTGATGTTCACACTAGAGTTAATCCTCTGTTTCCACAAAGGCTTAGCATGGAAAAAATTATACCCCAAGAAGAAACACCATTTGATATCCTTGACCAGTTGAAAAACATGCAGATTCAAATTCCACTGTTTCAAGCTTTCAAAGATGTTCCTCTTTATGGCAAATACTTTAAGGAAGAATGCCTCAAAAATATGGATGTAAGAAAAAGGATCCTCAAATAGTACATGTTATAGGTCAACTTGCAAATATTATGTTGGGTAAAATAGTGATACCAAAATACTCTAACCCTGGAAACCCAGTTGTTGATCTTATAATTAATGACCAGTCTGTGAAAAATGCTCTAGTTGATTTGGGAGAAACTATAAATGTTATGACTAAGGATACCATGCATAGGTTAAGTATAGAGGGATTGAGAACCACACCAACAGTATTACAACTTGCAGACAATTCCACTGTAACCCTAGATGACATCATAGAAGATATAGAAGTCACATTGGATTCATGGGAGTATCCTATAGACTTCCTGATATTATCACCTAAGGTAAAATTTTCTGGTTATCCAGTTATTCTTGGAAGACCATGATTAGCCACCACTGATGCCCATATTAGTTGCAGATCAGATAGCATGATAATTTCAAATGGCCAAGCAACAAAGAAGCTAGCATTATACCCTCCTACCCAACCCCAACCAGATTTAAGTACACCTATTTGGCCAGATTTGGGAGATGAGGAAGAAGAGCTAAATTATGTTGCTCAACTATTGATGTTACACAGACAATCCTTCCTAAAATTACAAGAAGAAGATGATGTGATTCAAAGTATCCTTACAAATGAGTGTGTCATAGAAAGAGATATTTTTGAAAGCTTTGTTCTATAGTTATGTGCCTATGAGGTCTCTGTTTATCCAGTAGGTCCTGATATTATACATCAATTACTACCTCATGAGATAGATACAAGCCCAACAGCTCAAGTGTCAATGCTAGAGCTGACAACTAATGTGGAACTTTCTCCTGGTCACAATATTCACGTTAATAACAAGCTGTCATCACAACAATTGGCATTGTTAACTAAAATCCTTTGTAAGCATGAAAAATAATTTTATTGGGATTATGGAGACGTGACAGGCTTGAAACCAAATCTCTACACACATAGAATCTACATCAATGAAGGTAGTCTGCCACTTTTCCAACCTCAGAGAAGAATTAACCCAGCCTTAAAAGAAATAGTAAAAATTGAGTTGCAAAAGTTGCTGAATGCTGGTTTTATTTATCCAATCTCTGATAGTAAATGGGTATCACCTTTGGTCATTGTGCCTAAAAAGGGGGGTAAATGCAGAATGTATATATTATAGGGAATTGAACAATGCAAAAAAGAAAGATCAGTTACCCTTGCCATTTTTTGATCAAGTTCTAGACACCTTAGCTGGAAAGAAGTACTTCTCTTTTCTTGATGGATACATCAGTTATAACCAGATTAGCATTTCTCTAGAGGATAAGGAGAAGAAAAAATTTACATTCCCTTGGGGAACATATGCATATTCTGTGTTACCTTTTGGCTTATGTAATGTACTAACTACTTTCCAAAGAGTTGTAATCAAGATTTTTGCTGATATGTCACATGATTGCATGGAAATACACATGGACGAATTCACTACATTTGGTGTCACTTTTGAGGAGGCTTTGACGAACTTGGAAAAAGTGCTAATCATATGTCAAGAACACAACCTATTTCTCAACAGTGAGAAATGTTTCATGCTGATGCAGGCAGGAGTGGTGTTGGGACATTTCATTTTAGAAGCTGACATCCAAGTAGACCCTACAAAAATTGAGGTAATTCTCACATTGCCTACACCTACTAAGCAAAAAGATGTTAGATCCTTTTTAGGACATGCTGACTATTATAGGTGCTTCATTCAAAATTCAATCAGATAGCTATCCCTCTATACACCTTGCTTACAAAAGAGGTCAAGTTTGCATGGACATCAACCTCTGATGAATCCTTCCTGTAGCTCACATCACTTCTGACAACTAAACCAATACTTAGGAGGTCTGATTGGTCTTTAAAATTCCACATACTTACAGATGCTTCTAACTATGCAATAGGCGTTGTCTTAGGAAAAAAGTCTAATTACCTTGAAAATGTAATTTAATATATCAGCAAGAATTTACATGGCCCAAAGTTAAATTACACAGTTACTGAAAAATAATTACTGGCAGTGGTTTATGATTTGAATAAATTCCACCATTATGTAACAAGCTATCCCATCTTTGTTCATACTGACCATGCAAGAATCAAGTATCTTATGAACAAACCTTCCATCTCAGGTAGGCTAGCAAGATGGCTTCTTCTTGTATAGTAATTTGACATAACCATCATTGACAAGCCATGGAAAAAAAATGTAGTAGATGACTATTTATCCAGACTTCAGAATGCTGACAAAGATACTATTGTGATAGATGACATATTCCCTGATAAACATTTGTTTCATATTGTTGTCAAAAGTCCATGATATGCTGATATAGCTATTTACCTTGTAGCTGACAAAATGCCTACACATTTATCTCCTAAGGACAAAAGAATGCTTATTGAGAAAATCTTTCAATTCTCTTGGATTGAAAATACACTATTTTACATTGGTCCAGACCAAGTCATGAGAAGGTGTGTACGCAAAGATGAAACATATGATATCCTCCATGCTTGTCATTATGAGCCACGTGGAGGAAAATTTGCAGCTAAAAGGATAGCTCTGAAGATCTTAACAATAGGTTATTACTGACCCACTCTTCACAAAGATGCAACCAATTATATAAGAAAATGTGATAAATGCTAGAGGATGGGTCATCCAACAAAGTCAGATGAAATGCCTTTATATCCACAAGTGGTTGTCACACCATTTGACAAGCGGGGCATGGATTGCATTGGTCCTATAGACCCCCCATCTAATGGAAATTATTACATTTTGGTATGCACCGATTATCTAACCAAATGGCTGGAAGTAAAAGCCATGAAGCATGCATGAGATCATAAGGTAGCAGAATTTTTGTATGAGGAAATCTTCACCCGTTATGGTGTGCCAAGAGAGCTTGTAACATATCAGGGAACATAATTCACATCCAATTTGATCACAAAACTCATGAAGAAATACAATATCAGACACATGAAGTCTAGTCCCTCCCATCCTCAAGCCAATGGTCAAGCAGAAGTTACTAACATAGAGATATAAGAAATTCTAACAAAAAATGGTGCACATGCACCACCGTGACTGGAGCAGCTGACTCTTAGAAGTAGTTTGGACATACATAATAACATGGAAGACAACCACAAGGTTCACTCCATTTGAATTACTGTATGGGAAAGCATCAATGTTACTAATTGAGTTTGAGCATAAAACATTGTGTACTGCTTTAGAGTTAAACATTGACCTTCCTACAACATAGAGAGACAAACTACTACATCTCAACTCCTTGGATGAAATGCAAAAATCTACATTGGAGCATACTAAGATAGTAAAAAAATAGAGGAAGAAGTGGCATGACTCCCATATTAGGAAAAAATAGTTTCAAGTCGGTGATTAAGCATTACTGTATGATTCCAGATTCCAAGAAATACTAGGCAAGTTGCAGACAAGATGGCTGTGACCATATGAAATAGACCATGTCTTTGCCAATGGAGCAGTCCAGTTGAAAACTATTGACCCAGTACACTTCAAGCTCTTGGTCAACAGGCATTGGCTTCGTCTGTATCATCAGCCCCAGACCAAAGAAGACTTCCTGTAGCAATTCAGACATCCAAATCCAAATGAGCAGCAGGTAAAAATTCCTGCAAAAGAGGGTACAAACCTTCTCAGTGCAACTTCAGCATAACATTTCTTTGTGCATGTTCATAATAAACACTTATTTTCCAAATGAAGTTCCATCCTCCATTCATATTAAATATTCTTAATTTCAACCCATTGCATTTCTCTACCTTCCATCCACCAATCGTCCACATCACCACCTCTTTTCATAATTCTATATTCCAAATAAGAGCCACATCAACTAATGCATTCAACCATCGTACTTCCTCCACTCTTGCCACCTTTTATTTCTTGCACGTGCGGTAATCGAATGACAGGTACAACTTTTCAAATTCATTTCCACTTTTTGCACATAGATTTTGGTAATTATATCTAGTACTGCGATCAATGTATGATTAAGGCATTAAGCTAGTTCCTCACCCCGTGCCAAGTGTGACAAGTATGGACACTTGTCTTAATTTTTTAGGGGGCAGGGAAGTGTATTAAGTTTACATGTCATTTCTAGTTGTCCTTCTCACTTCTCGTAAGATTACCTGTCAACTCAAATCTATACTTTTTCCTTGTCTTAGTAAGTCCCTGTACTATCTTGCACAAGTGTCATACTATTATCCTCAAATTATCCCAAATTGTTAGACTTGATGTGACCCAAAAAGACATAATTATACTATGTTGTAACTTGTACTTAAACTCACACTTAGAGTTATAATTTCTTCTATAAAAATGCCATTATTATTGTTTATGACAAACACAACAGAAAGATTGGAAGAGAAAAATCTGTAGTTTCAATAAGTGCAGTTTGAAAGCTTAATTCAGCGTGATCAAAGAGGGAATAAGGTATTCAAAAATTGCAAAGCAGAAGAAATTGAGACATTGACAAGCTACAACAAAAAAATTCCAAGGAAAAAATTTGGAACAAATGGGAGCGAAACTTCAATGGCATGAGCTCGTGGTTCATGGCATTCTGATCACAGATATTGAAGCACTGCGGAGGTTCAATGCAAGTGGTTGGCTAGGGTATTTTCTGCAACTAACAGAATTTAATGATGAGGTAGAAAAATAATTCATGAGTACCTTTGAAGAGGGAAAGGCAACCGTATGGGGTTTAACAGGTGTTGTAACTTAGGAATGCATAGCCGAAGTAACTGGATTTCCAACAATTGGGGAGCATTATCCCAATGAGCATGACACTAGGTCAGCTCGAGCCTAGTTTACTCTGCCTACAGACCCTCCATTGGAGATTAACAAGCAAGGATGAAAACACATGTCACTCCCTCTGCCATTCAATGAGAAATAAACACACATTATAAGGTACTTGACCTATGAGGGAAGATTTTAAAATTTACATGCACATCATTTCAAGTTACTTAGCTATGTAAGACACAGTCTTCCAGTAAATGTTCCCAATTTCTTGTATAACATGATAAGTATTAGTGCCAAGGAAACTGAAAAGGGGAATGCAAATTCTGTCTCCCACCATGCCCTAATCAAATTGTTAGTTGAAAAATCCCTTAGGGAAGTCTCTCCTATGGCATGGTTAGAGTTTGTCCAGCTTAAAACCTTGCAACCTCAGGTTGAGCCTGTTAAGAAACCTAGCAATGATAATGAAACACCATTTGAGCTAGCTGTTGAACAAGCCACCCAAGAAGGGGAACCCAAAAAACTTGAAGAAAATAGACCTTCACCTTCACTTGAGAGCAACACCTCTACCTCTTCTCAGAAGAGAGGAAAATGAAAAGTAGGTGAAGGAAATTCTATTCCTACAGCTGAACCGCAAAACCCCATAGCTTTAAAAGGAAAGAAAAGGAAACTGTCTCCTACAGTAGCTACTTCCGCATTAGAGAGGCCAAATAAAGCTAGTAGAAAGAAGGATGTGGAGGTTGAAGATAGTCCTAGAAAGAAAGGACAAATACCTCAAGTATCCCAAGAGTGCCAATCTATTCCTTTAGAGAAAGCTTCTATAGAACCCCATGTGTAATACATTCCAGATAATTCCCCAACTCAACGTGGAATCTCATATATTTTGCAAAATTTAAATGAGAAATGTGACGATGAGCCTACAATATGTCAAAATGACCCTGAATAGTGTCATAAAAATGTTTCATAAATCAATGAGGAAGAAGGTCAAATACTTCAACAGTTAGCCCACTCACAGAATTCCCTAGTACTTTATCTGAGAACCTAGTTCACCATCTATTTAGAGTAGGCATGGAAAGAGCAGAGGAAACAAAACAATCAATTAGAGGAGTGTGGCCCACCTACATTGCAGTCCCTTCTCTTTGGCTTGTACAATTAATTTGTTCTTAAAAAATACTATGGAAGGAAGAAAAGAAGAAAATGAAAAGAGTGATAAACAACCAAGATGAGGAAATAAAAGACCTAAAGGAGCAATTGGAAAAGAAAAAATAGAGAATGGATCATGCCTTGAAGTTGGTTGAGAAGATTATCACTTGTAGACCTCCTCCCAGGGTATACACTATTTCTTTAAAAGAATAGTCCCTCTTATTTCAACTGATGATGACCTTGAAGAACATAGATTCTGAGTTCAAAATAGCCCAATAATTCTATGGCCTATATCAAACCCTTCCTACTTGACATCAGAACCTACTCTGTGAGTTATACCTGCACAATTGTATTATTCCCAAGGAGACTGAATGGAATCCTCTACTTTATATTGGGAATATACATCTGAGGGCATTAATGTCCTGGATGCATAATGAAGCAAATTATTAAAGGAAACTAGACAACTATAGGGACCAAGAGAAGAAAAAAAAATTACATTAAAGGGCTGAGTAAGCCCGATGTGTTGCTAAGAGATTGGTTCAACTTGACCTATGGAAGCATAAAAGTAGAGACTAAGAAGAAGATTTTTAATATCAGAGAAGAGGTTTATGTAGAATATCAGGGGATGTCCTATTTTTCTTTTTAGAGAGCCCTGGCTGGTGCCAGAAACAGATGGAATAGACTGCTAGACAACGAAAACTTTAGTGGCGATTATTCACCATTTGGCGAATGTTGCATGTCGGCGACCCCTGAATTGGAAAATATTTTTCACATGTTAGATTGACCCTATTTCCCAACATTTATTAATATTGAGTCCAAATCTCGGGCCTGTCACCCATCGGTTTATTTAATTTTTCCATTTCTTACACATTATCACCAATGGAATATAAATTTTGGTCTCCGTAAAATTAAAATATTCGCCTATAATTTCTAAGTGACCCCAAATAGATAGCCTATATTCACCAATAATTTTATACATATATATTTATAGGTAGCCCAAAATTCGCCTGGCATTTTATGGACACGTGTCTCTAACCGACGTAATTTTGCCAACTTTATTAATTGTGCGAAGGTATTGGACGACCCATAATCGCCTCAAAAATAACAAAAGACATGTTATAATAACGCGAGCTTCACCAAATATTTGTATACCTAATACCTCCCACCAAATTTTCCAAATAAGGATTAGTATAAAAACATTATGATATCTCTATATTTGATCGATAGCGAAGTTTTAGACTATTGAGTGCAACTGTATACTGCATTGGCGAGTCGCGACTGCATTGCTGCAATTTAATTTGAGGCAAAGATAAGTGATACTTATTCTACGACTCTGTGATTTTGAGTTCATTTATGTTATTCCAGAATAGGTTTGTAAAAATGGGGTTTCCTTTCCCTTTCATCCCGAAATACACCGCACATCATTGATATGTGCTCATCCAACGGTCGCTGGCACTGTCGCATTATTGCGGGTCCCATTAACTTTTGGCTTGTCATTTGATGTCACTAGGACATGTGTGAGTTCCACTCAATCATTTTAAATAACAACTTCAGCTTAGTTATTACATTTAATAAATGTTTAGTTTTACAGTGTAGTCAGATTTAGATTTTAATTCAATTATTTCTATCTGTATTATAATCAAAATTACATTATCACACATCGATATGAAACATCAGAAAATTAAAAATAGAAACTTGCTTTGTCTCTGGACTGATAAAGAAACTTAATCATTTTAAAAATCTAGAATCTCAGTCTTCAGATTTAAAAATGGAAGTACTAATCCATCACTTAAGCATACTTAAATGTCTAATACACAGGTAAATCAACTAATTAAAATATTGTAATCACAAAGAAGTCTAAGAGTCATTTTTTGTACCCATAAAAAGAAAATTGAAACGAACTTGGAAAATTTTTATTATTTTATTTCATAAAATTACATCGTATAGTAAAAACAGAAACCTACTAGGCAACTTCTTATTGGTATAAAAAAAAGTTAAACTTTGCATGTCCATTTTCAAAAGACTAGGGTAATGAGAATGGGTAAACTAGGGACCTTCATCTTCCCTTTTGTCTGAGTAGAATTTTCCAGAGAGGATAATCTCCGAGAATTATTCAAGCCATGTGTAATCTGACTCATCAAATTCATCAAGGTAAAACCATTTCCGGAGAAAATCCCTCCCAAGATGTGCCCATTTCTTGTGTCGTGTTAGTTTCTCATCATTTAGGTTCAACAGAAAGGGTTGTCTCGCCACATTTATGCCCGGCTCCAACAGCTTGGGTATATCTCTTGGCCAAGGGATCCCCACCCCTAATTCCGTAAAAACAACAACATTGACATCGTCCTTTAGGAATTTCTCTTTAAAAACCTTCCTCAACAACATCAGCATATCCACCTTCTCTCCTCTGAGGTCGAGGAGAGACGCAAAAAACTGGGACGTAATGTCCGTGGAGACATGGTATCTATCAACATTTTCAAGGAACTCTCGACCCAATAACATCAACACAACAAAATTTATAAAAGTGTCGCCGGGTAAAAGCACAATAATCTGTCACCCCTGAGGACAATTTTGGGCGCTCATTCGCGTCATACTCGGCCGAGTCAAACTCGGCCCAGTCTAACTCGGCCGAGTTTACGTGGCACCGAATGGCGCCTACGTGGCCAAGTCGGCTCGTG
>MU223304.1:2046445-2057632 GCA_018584345.1 Thuja plicata
TTACTTATAATTATTTGGCGGGAAGTAAACTCCCTGATTTACAGTTTTTTCAGAAAATGAAAAATTGACCTAAAAATTTCAAAAAATATATTAATTTTGGTTCAATTTTTTTAAAAAAAATTATAGGAATATAATTCATCCTATTTGACACATTTCATCAGTTTACATCATCTTCAAATTCTCAATATAAATGTGACTTTTATGCCCTTGAAGTTTTACAGTTTTGGTGTTGTTGTCCTTTTCCTTTGTAAAAGGGTGACAGATTATTGTGCTTTTACCCCGCCACCAACCTCCTTACAAACGGAAGTGAGGATTTCTTCCGAGACATTGCCCAAAAAGGACCTTTGGTCATCTGGGGATGTGCATCTCAAATGGATTGGTGTGTCCATCATTAATTCTCAAAAGCCTAAAGAACCAAAGGCAAAATTTCTACCACCGACAAATCTGACTCTTAATCTACCAAAAGAAAAATGAAGAAGAAAGAAGCCAGATTGTCTATAAATAGCCCCGATCCCTTGATTGATAGTAGTGATCACAAATACTTAGCAATTAATAATTATTCTTTATTTAATCATATTTAATGCATTTTGCATAAATGCATTATGCGTGTGAGAGATTTAAATCCACCGTCCTTAATATTTCATACCTACATGTAAATCTTTCCCATAAATGCATGCGTACTATTTGTAGTTAAAGATGACACTTAAAGAATGTCACTGACAAGGCATTTATTTCTTTTTGAGCTATGAGTTACAAGTTGCAGTTGCACTATCCACCGTCCACATAAAAAAATAACTAGTAGTAATCAACGATTATGGTTACGATGCACTATTTAAGGCTTGATATGTGTCACCATTCTGGTGACTTCCTACAAAACTCTGTTTCCTTCAAAAATTTGGCCTGAAACTAAATTTCAGCCATAGAACTAGGATGATCAAATGGTCTCAAATAATACATTTAACAATATAAAACAATGGATATTACTAATTAGGTTATGTGTCCATGTGTGATCAGTTATATTCGCAACAAATGAAGGTGATATTCGCTGGACGTGATATTGCATTAATTACAATGTTACGTGTCATTATCCCAGTGACTTCTTGGAGAACTCTATTTCCTTCAAGAAATTGGGCCGAAATTAAACTTCAGCCATTAATCTAGGATAATCAAACGGTCTCAAATAAGACATTTAACATTAGTTGGCATTGGCCCACATGACGTATTAACGAGTCTCATCTTTTAAAAATTGCCAAATAAAATATTTATTTTTCCCATAATTAACGATAGATTAGCCAAAAAAATAAATATATTTTCAAATGGCACATAAAAATTGCCAGTATAAATATATTTTTTCCCTTCAAAAGAAAATCATTCGCCTCATATATTATATATTTTCCCCCCTTATTAATGTATAATTCGCCAGGATTTTATGGAATTTTCATTTAGCAGGGGAAAAATCGCCTTCGCCTTCATATTATTTTCCTACTTTGGAAATTTTTTTTGCCATCATCAAGAATTTTTTTTCCCTAATTAATGTACGATTCGCTAGGATTTTACACTTTTTCTTAAGAGGGGGTTTCTTAAAGTTATCCCTGCTGCTAGAAGCATTCAAGAAATCAGAGCCGCATATTCCTATTAATCTTGAGGCAGCCATTCACAAAGCACCAAAGTATATCCATCTAGGCAGATAGATTAGGCGCGAGCTATGGTGTCCCCTTACAATCTAGCCACCTACGCTTCTATGGCCTCTTTACGACATCAATGCACTACAAAGTTAGATCAACTGCAGGAGGATTATAAGATGGACTTCTAGGAGAAAACCAAAGGGTTCTACTATACCTTTAAGAGAAAAAGAAGAGGAAAGACAGAGGTCGGGGAGTTTAGAGGAATCACAAAGAAATGCAATGCTTGAGGACAACTATTTTACTTGCAGGGGGGTAGATGACGAGACCACAATTTGTCTCTGTTTTATGTTAATATTTATACTTTGTTTAAAATATTACCAAGACATTTGTGAACCTTTTAGTATTTGAACTTGTGATAAGTACAGTTGGAACCACCAAGCATATGGGTAGCTATTAGTGTTATGTTTTGCTAAATATTATATACCTATCACAGTACTTCATATAGCTATTTGAATGTGTGTTCTAAATTTGTATTGAGTTGACTAGTTGACTTGATTATATATCCACATATGCTACTAACCTTCTAGGATGAAGGAGTGGCTTGAGAGTGGTCGACCACATTGAAGAGGAGGCATTGAAGTCCCAAGTGCGATGGGGAGAACTTTTATGGCCGCAAGACATGCCTGCTACAATGGAGGAGCCATCATCTTAGGTAATATAGGTCTCTGCTATATTTCCTCTCAACGGGTAATATCTTTATGAAATGGTTATCTAGACTTTATTACACTCTGTCGTGGGCAGTTGCAATCTCCTTCCTCTATGGCATGATTTAATCACACCTTATCTGTATGCTTTTGAAAAAAATCAATCCTCTATATAATGGTATTTGATGGTTATTTTGTAGGTTATAAGTTGGAAAATATATTGTTGTTGAATTTGCACAACAAAGTTACTCTTTCTAGTTCTGTGCATTGTTTTCATTATGATGTAATCAGTTTTTGAAAATATAATGGAGTGATTTTGGTTTACATTCTGTGTTAGTAGCTAATAGAAGCCAACCAAGGGGGCCCACTTGGGAGGTGAATTATATTAGAGTAGGTTAGATTTACTTTTAGCATTTACATCATTTCGAGTAGAAGTTTACTGTTTCATTCTTGCAGCATTAGACTCATGTATGTTCCTGCAACACTTGCAAGGATAATTATAGTGAATGCTATGGGTTGATAGAATAGTTAAGTTTGCAGTTTTTAGCATTAACTCCATTAAGTAGTCATGTGTGTTTACTTTCCTGCAGCAATAGCGTAGGTCTCTTTCATGTATTTTTCCTTCCTGCAGCATAGGTAGTATGACTCTTTGAGAGATTGTGCTGTCCCATTTCAAGTATAAGTCCATGGGTTGAAAATTTAAATTCACTTCATGATAGGAAAAGTAATCCTTAGTTTGAATATACTATTCCTAGGAGAAGCTTTGGCATGATTATTATTACCTATTGTGAGGCAGTTCAGATTCTATCCACAAACTCACAAGCTTTAGAAGTGGATTGCCTCCATCAGCGATTCTATCCACAAACTCACGAGCTTTAGAGTGGATTACCTCCATCGATGATTCTATCCACAAGATCTCATGTGGATTTCCTCCATAGGTGATTCTATCTGCAAACTCACGAGCTTTAGAGTGGATTGCCTCCATCGACGATTCTATCCATAAGTTCTTAGGCGGATTTCCTCAATCGACAATTCTATCCACAAGCTTCTCATGCTTTAATGTGGATTGCCTCAATCGACGATTCTATCCACATGTTTTATCTATTATGATTTGTTTCAGCCATCATAAGATGTGTATCACAATCGAAGGTCAAGTTATTGTAAGATCGTCACCTTCCAATAACTTTTACAACTACAAGTGATAATCATTTGGAATTCGTCACTTCCTCATGATGTAAACAGGGGGCAGGCCCATTAAAAATATTGAGTCACACACATGAAATCCATCATGGCTTAGCACAGAGGGTGAAAATAAGGGATTTCACCTTGAACTTCTCTCACAGAGAGGAACTCATTGAATAGATATCAATCTATTGATCGTCCAAGATTGCTTAAGATGAATTGTCAGAATCCCTCTGAGTCTGATATCAATCTTCTTAGCTCCTAGTCCAAAGTTACCTCTGAAGATTCAGACTCCCTCTGAAATTTTTTTCTTGTGCTTCTATCTTGAAGGTATATTAGAGAGAGATTACAAATAGCTTATAAACTAAACTATCTCATACTGAAATACCAAAGATAGAAGCATACAAGATTTTACTAGCCAATATTATAGCATAAATTTCAAACTCAATAATTCATGCACATTAATAAAACATGGAATACTTATATTAAGTTTCAAATATTTCATTTTGCAAGGTGAGCCCATATAGGAAATATCAATTCTCATCAAAATTTGAAGTTGTTTGCGGCGGACACGTTGCAGGAGATCATAATGTTGTTTGTGCTAGCCATATGGACGACCTTCATGCAAAGCAACAACCCAGAGTGGATGATCACCATTTTATCACTCTCCACTAAGGATGGTTCAAATGGAATGTAACATTGGTTATTATTCCCCCCATAATGTACAATTATCACTCTTATATTGTTGAACAATACTCATGTCTTCTTCTGAAATGACTTGATTGCTCTAAGAGAGGTGACACTCTATAATTAATTCTTTCTTTCTAGAAAGAGACACACTTCCTTGAATACATTCTTCTTTGTCAATGCTTGACCACAATCATAACAAATTTATATCTCTTTAATGAAAGTCGCTTTCAGGAATTTCACATAGACCCTACATAGTCCGTCATAACATTTGAACCCCATACTTTCTCTCCAATCGCTCTGGTGAGATTCTTCAAAATGTGTTTTTCACAAACATATCCAAAATTCAAAACAATCCAACCGTGGATGTGTGAGATATGGTCCTTGTTCTAAGACTATATTTTCTGAGATAATCACACATTCCCATCAACAAACTATTCTCTTACATTTGCAGTCTGACTCTGATACCATGTTAAGTTTTAGGATAACTGCAAATGTAATAGCACTCTATGTTGTATGTGTTTTCCAAATGCAACAATCTCTCTTTCATTTATATTGAGAATGAGGCTAGGAGAGACATGTTCCTTCATGGGACATGTCTATTCATTATTACTTATAAGAAAGGACATGCCTCTTCCCATCAATTATAATTTAATCAATCTTATAACGTTTCATCAATCAATTATTAATTAAGAATAATATAATAATATAATATTGAATATTAAATTTTATATGATTAATAATAATATAACATATATATAATATTATTAATCAACATATATTATATGTATTCTAATGATCATACGACTGAAGCTACAAACATTAACAATTTTATTACTTTATTGATTATTTATTTGATCAAACTTATATCATATTTTATCCTAGTATCTATTTATCCTATCTAGGATCCTGCTAGCCATTTAGATCCCAATTAGGCACTATTGGCCTCCCTTACAAATAATTTGGTCCTAGGGTCCTTATCGGGACCCTTAAGACTTTTCATCTTCTCATTAAATTCATCATTACAAATGGCCATGCTTGGCCTTAAAACGTTCCAATTCACTTTCATAGATGCCCTGTAGTCTCTCTTCAAGTCTTGATCCCTCAGGTGCTCAAATGTCCTTCTAGGTGCCCCTGCACCACAATGGTACTTGTATTGTCATGTAAGCGAATAAATAATGTAATCATGTCATAACCTCAAATTTAGGTGTTTAGTACTTTTTCATGACATTGATTGTTGCATTTATGATAGATTAGACCAAATAGTGCTTATGGTTCATTAATTACATTTGTTTCATGCCCTTAAACCTAATTTTGGGGCTATGTAGCTGTTTTAGCGCTCATGCCTGTGCTTTAGCACCTCAACTCTATGGTCTAAGGTAGTTCTGGGCCAAAAATTGAGTTTTGGCACTTTGGACTAATTTTTGGTGCTTGGGATTGTGTTTTGGCACTGTGACTTTGTTTTAGCAGCTTTACATGTGTTTTGGTGCCTCAACATTATGCTTCAACACCCTAGCTTAAAATGACATAACATTATGTTTAGGTGCCCAATTTTTGGGGGTAGACCCTATGAGATTATATAATTTTGGGGGTAGACAAATTCTTACCAATTACACTAGGAATGAATATCTAATTTGGAGAAATATTGAAAGAGAAATGTATGTTATCTTTAAGCATTATACTAGTTTTCGAGGGATGGGGAAAAATCAAAATTTTGGAGGACATCATTTTGGGTAATTTAAGACCTATAAATAGGGATAACTTTAAGAAACCCCCTCCTGGGAAAAAGCGTAAAATCTTGGCGGATCATACATTAACTTTGGGGAAAATTTTTATTGATGATGGAAATTTTTTTTCCAAATTAGGAAAATAATATAAAGGTGTGGGCGATTTTTTCCCTGCCGAATGAAAATTCCATAAAATCCTGGCAAATTAAAAATTAATGTGGGGGAAAATATATAATATATGAGGTGAATGATTTTTTTTTGAAGGTAAAAAAATATTTGTACTGGCGATTTTTATGTGTTGGTTGAAAATATATTTATTTTATTGGCTAATCTATCGTTAATTATGGGAAAAATAAATATTTTATTTGACAATTTTCAAAAGATGAGACTCGTCAATGTGTCATGTGGGCCAACGCCAACTAATATTAAATGTCTTATTTGAGACCATTTGATTATCCTAGATCAATGGCTGAAGTTTAATTTTGGCCCAATTTCGTGAAGGAAACAGAGTTTTCTAAGAAGTCACCGGAATAATGACACGTAACATTGTAATTAATGCAAGACTAATGACTGAAGTTTAATTTCAGCCCAATTTCGTAAAGAAAATAAAGTTTTTCAAGAAGTCACCAGAATAGTGACACATAACATTGTAATTAATGCAACATCCAATGAATATCGCCTTTATTTGTTGCGTATATAACTGATCACACATGAACACATAACCTAATTAGTAATATACATTGTTTTATATTGTTAAATGTATTATTTGAGACCATTTGATCATCCTAGATCAATGACTGAAATTTAATTTCAGGCCGAATTTCGGAAGGAAACAGACTTCTATAGGAAGTCACCGGAATGATGACACGTATCAAGACTTAAAAAGTGCACCGTAACCAGGTGATACCACAATAGTGGGTTACACTTTTTTGCCTAAACAAACATTGAAGTCTACATTTTGAGAAAAACTTTCTCATTCGGATGCATATTGTCGTTAAACTGTTTGAAATCGGAGGATGAAGTAAACTAGAGTCTTTTAGAATTTTCTGTCTAGATTCTAAATATATATTTTTTTAATTTATTTTTTAATTGATTTTAATGGTTTTTTTTTTCTCCCACTAAAACTGCTATGTTGCTGAAAACATCATTTTCAAAAAGGTACAATGAATTCGTACAACATAACTTTTTTTCTAAAATAGATATCAATGCGCTTCTTTCAAATTTGGTTTTGTAACATCCATACGAAGGGAATGCAATTGGTTTGACAACATTATCATGATTATTGCATATTTTATGAATGTTTGAAGTAGAGTCAACCGTAATTTTGACATACCTTGACTGCGTAGCTGATAACTTGTGTATTTATCGAAATTCAATTTTTTTTTTTGATAGAAAGAAGACTCGAAGCCGGAGGGCACTGTTATTTTTCAATTTTTTTTTCTATTTTCTACTATTTTTCATTGAACGTCAAACCTAGAAGTTTATATTCGATAAAAAACCTGCATCCGATGCACGTCAAAATACATAGACCTAATTAATTCAAAATTTGTCAAATCTATATTCATTAGAAAGCTCGTTCAGAGTACTTGTGCGATGCAAAATGAGGTGTCCCTATTCTTCCATTTGAGCCTTATGCTTTAGCCCCGAAGCCATGAAAACTGCATATTGTTGTTAGCCTTTGCAGATGGCCTCAATTTTGGGGGTTTCGATAGAAACTAATTTCTATCGAAAGTAGTTTCTTAGTTTAACATGCATATGGGTAAAAACCATAGAAAATTTTTGAATAGTTAGTTTCGATCGAAACTAACTTAGTTTCGATCGAAACTGAGTTAGTTTCGATCGATACTAAGCAAAAAAGGTAGTTTCAATTGAAACTAAGAATGTTTCGATCGAAACAATCAGGTACTTTCTATCGAAAGTACTTGACTAAATCATCCCCCTCATGGATTTCGTTAGGAATTCCTTCCTCTGAAAAAGTGTAACCCACTATTGTGGGATCACCCAACCATGATCGTTGATTACTATTGGTTATTTATTTACGTGGATAGTGGATAGTGCAACTGCAACTTGTAACTCGTAACTCGAAAAGAAATAAATGCCTTGTCAGTGACATTCTTTAACTGCCATATTTAATTGTCAATAGTACACATACATTTATGGGAAAAATTTACATTTAGATATGAAAGATTAAGGACAGTTGATTTAAATCTCTTACATGCATAATACACATAATGCATTTATGGAAAATGCATTAGATACGATTAAAGAAAGAATAATTATTAATTGCTAAGTATCCGTGATCACTACTCTCAATCAAGGGGTTGAGGCTATTTATAGATAATCTGGCTTCTTTCTTCTTCATTTTTCTTTTGGTAGATTAAGAGTCAGAGCTGTCGGTGGTAGAAATTCTGCCTCTGGTTTTAAGGTTTATGTTTTTAGGTCTTTAGGCTTTCGAGAATTAAAGATGGATACACCAATCCGTTTGAGATGCACATCGCCAAATGACCAGAGGTCCTTTTTGGGCAATGTCTCGGAAGAAATCCTCACTTCCATTTGTAGGGAGGTTGGTGGCAACACTTTTTATAAATTCTGCTATGTTGATGTTATTGGGTCGAGAATTCCTTGAGAATGTTGACAGATACCATGTCTACATGGATATCACGTCTCAGGTTTTTGCGTCTCTCCTCAACCTCGGAGGATAGAAGGTGGATATGATGATGCTATTGAGGAAGGTTTTTAAAGAGAAATTTCTGAAGGATGATGTCAATGTTGCTATTTTTTTAGAATTAAGGGTGGGGATCCCTTGGCCAAGAGATATACACAAGCTGTTGGTGCCGGGCAGAAATTTGGCCAGACAACCCTTTCTGTTGAGCCTCAATGACGAGCAACTAACGCGACATAGGAAATGGGCATGACTTGGGAGGGATTTTCTCCGTAAATGGTTTTACCTTGATGAATTCGACGAGTCAGACTACACATGGCTTGAGGAATTCTCAGAGATTATCCTCTCTGGAAAATTCTACTCAAATGAAAGGGAAGATGAAGATCCCTGATTCCCTAGTTTACCCATTTCCGTTACCCTGGTCTTTCGACAATGGATATGCAAAGTTTCACTTTTTTTTTATACCGATAAGAAGTTACGTAGTAGATTTCTATTTTTACCGTACGATGTAATCTTATGAAAAAAAAATAATAAGTTTTTTCCAAGTTCGTTTCAATTTTCTTTTTATGGGTACAAAAAATGATTCTTAGACTTCTTTGTGATTACAATATTTTAATTAGTTGCTTTAACTGTGTATTAGACATTTAAGTATATGCTTAAGCGATGGATTAGTACTTCCATTTTTAAATCTGAAGACTGAGATTCTGAATTTTTAAAATGATTAAGTTTCTTTATCAAGCAAGTTTCTATTTTTAATTTGCCAATGTGTCATAACGATGTGTGATTATAAGATAAAAATAATTGAATTAAAATCTAAATCGGACTACACTGTAAAACTAAACATTTAATAACATTTATTGAATGTAATAACTAATAAGCTAAAGTTGTAATTTAAAACGATTAAGTGACACTCACACATGTCCTAGTGACATCAAATGACAAGCCAAAAGTTAATGGGACCAGCGATCGTTGGATAAACACAGATCAACGGCGTGCGGTGTATTTCGGGCCGAAAGGGAAAAGAAACCCCATTTTTGTAAACCTATTCCGGAATAATGTAAATGAACTCAAAATCATAGAGTCATAGAGTAAGTATCACTTACCTTTGCCTCAAATTAAAATGCAGCAATGCAGTCGCGACCCGCCAATGCAGTATACAGTTACACTCAATAGTCTGAAACTTCTGAAACTTCGCTATCGATCAAATATAGAGATGTCATAGAGATATCAGAATGTTTTTATACTATTCCTTATTTGACAAATTCGGCGAGAGGTATTAGGTATACAAATATTTGGCCAAGCCCACATAATTATAACAGGTCTTTTGTTATTTTCGAGGCGATTATGTGTCGTCCAATACCTTCGCATGATTAGTAAAGTTGGCTAAATTATGTTAGAGACACGCGTCCGTAAAATGGCAGGCGAATTTGGGTCTGCCTATAAATATATATGTATAAAAAGATTGGCGAATATAGGCCGTCGATTTGGGGTCGCTTAGAAATTATAGGCGAATGCTTTAAATATATGGGGACCCAAATTTATATTCCATTGGCGATAATATGTAAGAAATGGAAAAATTAAATAAACCGATGGGCGATGGGCCCGGGCTTTGGACCCAATATTAATAAATATCGGGCGATATGGTCAATGCAACATGTAAAAAATATTCGCCAATTCCGGGGTCGCCGACATGCGACATTCGCCAAATGGTGAATAATCACCACTAAAGTGTTTTCGTTGCCTATAGATAGAGTAAGCAATATCTAAAATTTTTTATTTTCTTTTCAGTTGGTATTTGTGAAAGAGGAAGTTTACTATTCTTGATACTACATGATCTTAAGGAATAAATAGTCCTTAGTTACTTCAAATGATAAAGACTAAACAATTTACAAAAGTCGATAAACAATCTATATGATAAGAAATTTCTTCTTAATAACTAAATAAAAAATATACTAGCACTTGCACCTTTGAGGAGTACAATGGTTACACCAATATATATATATATATATATATATATATATATATATATATATAAGATGATATTATAGCGCCCTTTGTAAAAAAGTACTTTTTTTCTAGGAAAAAATAGTACTCCCAAAAATTCATCCCCACATATTGGGAGCTCTATGCAACACTACTTTCTCTTAATATTGGCAACTTTTTTAATCATGCATAATCAATGTATAAAGTGGTAATCCCATTTTATAGAATGATGATTTCAAAGGGGGTAAGTCATTAATGTTGCCTCTTACCAAAAGCACTATTTACAAATCTAATTACTTTTTGCCTATATTTCTACTAAATAAATCATATTTTTTTTAAAATATAAAAATAACAAAATTATCTACCCTTGTCTGATTCATAACTATGCAAGAGTACTTATCTAATTGAAAATAAAATTCTACTGTATAACTATTTTAAGCTTAAACTAATATATTAGAAGATGGAATTCATCAAGGGCCCGTTTGGACGTAGGCATACGGAATGCCGGATATAGTCAATTCTGGAATATGCTGCAATTCTGGAATATCATATCCTCAAAATGATATCCGGAATATGTGTTCGACCCGTTTGGACGCACCTGGAAGATGACCGAGAAG
>MU223304.1:2074044-2085611 GCA_018584345.1 Thuja plicata
AGTATTGCCCATTACTGAGAAGAGATAAGGTTTTGGAGGATTACAGAACAATACATGATGTGTTCTGGGGGAAATTGCGTCAAGAACTTGCTGGCAGGCCGAACCAGAGGATTTCAGACAATGCTCAAAAATTGGTCAAAGTATTTGGTAGCTTTTACATTCAATTTCCCCGCTTCACTTATATTCGGGTAGGAGGATTCGAAGAAGAACTGTTGAAGCTGCCTAGGTACGCTTTCGACTATTTTATTCTTGCAGAGGTTTGCAGACAGCTGTTCATTGTTATCAAAACCGCTCTCCTGGAAGACAAGTGGAACTCTTTGTTCCCAGTGAAATTAGGCCATCTAATCTGTAATAGTATGTTGGACGCATCTATCGTGGGGAGTAATTTACTGAACTTCCACATGCCTTTCTATGAACCAAGGACAGGATTTGATAGCAAAGGTTTTGCTAGGCAGACCCCGGGGTTAGGCAAACGCCCGTCTCCAAGCTATCATCTTGAGGATCTGTGGGAAAATCTCGGTGATGAGAAAATGATTTGGGAGCGAGATCGAACCAGGCTTACGGTATCTCAGATTAGGCTGCTGCAATTGAAGTTCGATATCAGAAATATAGAAGATGATAGTTCAGAGGTTCCTCGTCCATCCGCCACCTTTTCTGAAGAAGAAGCTGTCCCGATCATCGATTGGAGCAGAAAGGAATCCAGTGATATCAGACTCCGGTCCCGTAGCATTTTTGAAGAAACAGAGAACTGGATCATGGCAAGGAAGAAAGGAGTTCAACTCCTGACAGATACAAGCCGTGATACTGGGTCGCCTATTAAAAATGTAAAACAAGCTCTTGCTAATAGCTCTCCTTTGTTATCAAATGCAGGTGAAAAAATACTATTGAAGGAGAAGACAGCCTCAGTGAAACACCCAACCGCGCCAAGGTCAAGAGCAAGGACGAGGTCTGAGAAGAAGAACCGGATGGCCTCAGAAGAACCTGATTATCTGGATGACGTCGGTGACCTCAATGATGAGGATCTCTCATTCACCCCCGACCACAAAGGGAAGATTCAAGAAGCTCTCATACACTGCCAAGACCTATCTCAGGCTACAGATACACTTGTAAAGACCCCCGATAACTGAATGGTGCCTAGCGCAGTCCCACCATGGCTCACTAAATCGGTTAACAAGAGGAAAAGCTTCAAGCCTCTGTCTATGCCAGTTAAAGAAATCGTTACGAGGTATGCAGCTCGCACTCCGAAAGCTAAAAGGATGAAGAGCGACGCAAGGTTAATAACGGACCCTTCTACAGGGAAAGTTACCGCTGAAATTGCCACAGTAAGGCCTATGGGAGAAACACAAGATCCAGAGCCCGAGGATTATGAGATAACGAAGATGGAGTTGGGGGTGCTGAACAGAGATTCCCGCGATCACATTTTCAAATTCTCCGCGGATCGTATGCTCGGACAGTCGCAGAAAGATGGCAGAGAGAAGCGGGAATTGAAGCAGATAGTTTCAACCATGGCGGAATTTCTCTCTTCATTGGCTGAGAATGGTGCGATACCTCTAGCATAGGCTCATCAGGGATTCGACCCCAATTCGGCAGAAAGTCAGAAGCTGGTCAAACAGGTGCAGCAGGGTAGGACCTGGATAGAGGTAATGAAGGCATGGACAGACGGCATTATAACAGAAGGAAGCACTTTCATAAGGGAGTTCGTGAGCACCTGTGTAGACGGTGAAGTACTCCTAGGGGAGATCCAGACTTTGATCCCAGTCTGGGAAAGTGAGGCAAGAAATTGCGCAAAGATTGTGAAGAGAGTACAAGAAATCAAAGATTATGGAGTGAAACAATTTTTGACTGAGAACCCCATGAAGTTGGTCGACCCGTGTATGTTGTTCATCCTAAAGAAAAACTTCAGCTGGAAGAACACATTGTCCAAAATAGCCATTTCTCAGATGTGAATCATGGAAAAAGCAGTGAAGGAGATTCACTCCGACACCATGAAGGATATCAAAATAGTAAATCCCTCAGGCATTCTACAACTGGAGGACGGGGATTAGGGAGTCGATGCATTAGTTAAGTCCTTCGTGGATGAAATGAACACTTTCAAGGAGAGTGAAGCCCCAATGGTTCACGAACTCACTAGGACCGCCAACATAGAAGCCATGCTAATCTTAAACCGGGGGCAATTGCCGAAGCAGGCGGAGAAAATCCAGAAAATGCGGTGGGAGAAAAACGCAACGCATGCCAAGTTGACCGCATTGAAGAACTTGCACGCCCCGCCTACTCAGGAGCTGCTCCGTGTCTTCCGGTCATGGAAGCTGGTAAAGGTAGCTACATCAGCGGATGCACAGGAAAACTGAATCAGATTCAGTTTTGTTTGCTTAATTTACCCTGCTTTAAATCTTTTTTGGAAACTTGGTTGTAACTGATAACTGTTTCTTGCTTTGATTGTGTCTGAGAAGCCGGGTTTTTCGGGAGGCTTTCTCAGACCGTTTAAACTATTTAAGCTGGAGCTTAAGACATTGCAAGGGGTTAGAATAGATTAGAATAGAGGGAAAGATAGAATTTAAAAAAATAGTAGCATAAGTTCTTTTCTGTTTTGCAGTAGTTTGAATGACTGATGATAACTGGACTTTGAGCCAGTCTTACCTGAATACTCGTGCATGAATTTATTTTGATCTTTGAATCAGATAGTGAAATATATATGTTCTACTTTGAGAGAGTTATATATCGATCTTGTGCATGTGTGATTCCGTTTCAGTCATTTATCGTAATTCTCTGAGTTATAGTTTTTTTGTAGATGAGCATTCAGTTATTCTGAATTTCTTGATCAGTCGCTTAGTTTAATTTTCCTCCGCAAGGTAGTTTAATATTTCATTGCTTAGTTTTGCAAGTTTCTTTTGCTCTACCTCATCTGTCCAAGAACAGTTGAGAGATCTTTTATTGCTTTTCAGTTAGAAGCTTATATGTTAGATTGCACTATCCATTCATTGAATATCTTTAGAAGGGAGCTGTACCTTTTGTAAAATTCAGAGGGAAGCAAAGTAAATGCTTACCCAACTGTTGTGTAAATGATTTTTTTTCAAAGGAATAGAGTTAGAAGATAAATATCAAAGTATAAAGAGAACAAATCTGTTAGCCAACAGAACTAAAAGCACAATTTTTTATATCTTTGATAGAACTAGATATGCCATTCATAATAAACCCTTCCTAAATAAGAATTCACTGAACCTTAATGTCAAAGATACTAGTCAGAATGAGAAAACCCTAAAACATTCCCTACTTAGAGTTTCTTCTAGGACATCACCACAAAACAATTTGGAAACTGAGAATGAGTGGCATCCTTCTCATAAAAAAAATGCACAGAGATTCAAACAACATAAATATAGGAGTACTAGGCGAATTAAAAAATGCAAGGATGTAATTTTGAGATTTCCACCTTTAATTGATTCAGGCATCTTCAGATAGGAAACTACATAGAGAAAGAGAAAGTAGAAACTTACACTCCACCCGATAGATGGAACCTAGAAAAAAATTCAACTGGAAAAATTTTCTCTGATAGGGTTTACTCTTTGTCGCCCCAAAGATCTACAATATTAATTAACCCTAATAGTTTTATGGAGGACCTAACCATTAAAGGTGATTTTACTTTCACAAATGGTTTGAGGAACTACTGTGCAACCTCCAGGATTTACGAGAAATGGTATGGTCACGAGCTAAAAGATAACAACATTAGGGTTTGGTTCTACGAAACCCTCGGGGAACAGGTAAGTATGACTTTTCTAAATAATAATTGCTTTTTTCTGGAATGGAGAGAAGTATCTATTAAGGCTAGATTATTATCTGATGAACATATATATTAGTTAGGGCACGCAGTTAAATTTATAGAATGGAAGCCAAATTTTAAATGTAGTATGTTTGACTGCATCTTTGCACCTATTTGGGTAAAAAATGTAAATATGCCCGTGGAACTTATGCATAGTAAGATTATTTCACAAATTGGAGGAAGCTTAGGAAGATTGGTAGGTTTAGAACTTAATCTACTCAACTCATCATATGTTAAAATGCTGATATAGACAAATGTTAAGAATGCCTTTCCTCGCAACATCAAATTTGAAGCAAACCAAATTACATATAAGTTTAGTCTAGAAAAATTCTATGGAAATATTTCTCATAAAATTTGGCTTAGTCCTAATAGAGATATAAAAAATAATATAATAGATTATACCACAGACCTTAAGGAGTTTTTTAAAAGGGACATTGATAATATCACATCTCCAAATTATGTTCTCATTGAAGAGGGGGAAGTTTGTATGTATCCCATATTTCCAAAATCTATGAATATCACTCCTGGAGTATCCTTTCTGGAGGGTGGGGGTTTTGTAATTAATAATGAATCATATTATGACAAGGAAACAAAGGATCAGGGGATTCAAGATAAGTTAAGATGTGAGACCTTACATTATATGAATATAAATCATGAAGTCAATTTTTCAGAAAAGCAATCTGTGAACAAAATAGTAAATAATGGAATCATGACAGAAATAGGCAAAAAAAAGGATGTCTTGATAGATAATAGATATATAAGCAAAGAGAACTAGAACTTTGGAAAGACTATTAAAAGCCCAATAATTAAAACAAGAAAACCTTGGACCAAGAATTAGGGTATGCCAGATTTATGGGTTTTAAGGCATAATAAGAAGCCAATATTTATCAATAAAGATTTGACTGATTCATCTGATGAAGAGACTATTGATATTGAAGAAAATAACAGAAAAAAATTAAAATGGATAAAAAAATAATGGAATTAGATTAAAACATAACAGTAGAAGATATTCTCCAATACCAAATTGATGAGGAAGTGATAACAACAAATGAGAGTGAATCATGCAAGAATGCCCTTCTAAATAATGATCAATATGAATTAGAAGGCGAATATGAACAATATAGGTATTTTAGGCCCAAACCATTACAACTTATCCCTAACCAGGTAATAGATGATGTAGGGGTAAGTAATCAAGAAGAACAGAGAATCCCTAATATAGACAGTAGATTTAAGGAAGATATAGAGGAGAGTGAAATAGGAGAAATTAATGATTTCTTAGGACTTAACGATAATTATGAAGATATGCTCATTATTAGAGTTATTGAATCAATCAGTGAAGGAAACCTAGTAATGAACACTCATTTGATTGATGAAGTTGAGGGCAGTAAGGATAGGAATCTAGGCTTGGCTATATCCTGTGTAGGCAAGGAGAATCCAGAGTATCCAAAATAGACAATTAAAAGGGGAAGAAAATTCCTTAAGGAATTAAGAAAGAAGGATGGATCAACTTTAGGACAGGTTAAAATCACATCCATTCTGAATGTAGGGAAGGGGAAGGTCCTTCCCAAGGATCCATGAAAATAATTTCATATAATGTTAGGGGTTTAAATGCCCCTAACAAATAACACCTTCTTAAGAGAAGCCTTACTTTTGTAGAGGCACATCTTTATTTAATACAAGAATCTAAACTAGGAGAAGAGGGGTACACTAATCTAAGTCAAAAATTAGGAATATGGGAAATTAAAGGAGTAGATTCGGTAGGTTCTTCTGGTGGACTTGCCTTTATTTGGAGCCAAGGTTTATCTCACCAACTTTCTTGGTCTCTAACCCTCAATGGATGGCAGATAAGGTCAAGAACTTTAGTAGTAGCTTAGAATTTATTATTATCAATATATATGGACCAAATTTCCTTCATGAGAAAAGAATAGTATGGAAGGAAATTGACACTTTCATTCAAAACTACCCAAATATGAATATTTTTGTACGAGGGGACTTTAACTCAATCTTAGATATAAGAGAGAAATCGGGAGGTTCCAAGGGTATTACTCAAACAATGATAGAATTTAAAGAATGGATACAAATGATCAATGCAATGGATATTCCCTTAGGAAATGACACATATACTTGGTCAAATAAGAGAATTAACTCTGAACTAATCGCTGAGAAACTAGACAAATTTCTACATATTGGGGACCTAACAAAATTAAAAGTAAATCTTAAAGCTAATATTGTTGCACATTCAGGATCTGATCATTATCTAATTAAATTGGAATTAGAAGAATATTTAATACCTAAAAAGAATCCATTCAAATTTGAAAAAATGTGGCTTAAAGATGAGGAGTGCATGCTCAAAATAGAAGAATGGTGGAAAGAAAAAAGTTTTAAGGGATCTAAAACCTTTATTCTAAATGCAAAACTGAAATATTTAAAACATAGATTATTAGAATGGAACAAAGCTCATTTTGGAAATATTTTTGAACAAAAGGAAGGAATAGAAAAAGACATAAAAGAATTAAACGAGGTTATCCTTAGAGAAGGGATGAATATAGAAACATATAATGAGGAGAAAAAACTGTTAAGTAAGTATGAGGATATATTTACAAAAGAGAAATCATACTGGAAATAGAGATCTAGGGAAGTATGGTTAAATGAAGGAGAGGAAAATACCAAATTCTTTCATAACAACTCTAAATCCAAATGAAACTTTAGCAAGATCAATAGTATTAAGAAAGATAATGGGTCCATACTCAAAAATCTAGAGAGCATTGCGGAAGAGACAGTTAGATACTTTGAAGGAATGTTGAATAATTTGGAAGGATCGAACATAATAGCCCAAACTGAGATTCTAAAAAATATTCCCAGTATTATTATTAATGAACATAACAAAATACTGAATGCTAAATTCACCAAATATGAAGTTGAAAGTGCTTTGAAACAACTACATCCTGACAAGTCCCTTGGACCTGATGGGTTTCCAATTTTTTTTTATCAACGATGTTGGAACTTCATAGGGGATGAAGTCATCTCGGCATTAGAGGGCATGAGAAATTCAGGCAGGAGTCTCCAAGAAATAAATAATACATTTATAGCATTGATACCAAAAAAATTTAATCGAGGAAGTTTGGATGATTACAGACCTATATCATTATGTAATTTACACTATATAAACTATTAACTAAAAATGTGGAAAACATGCTTAAAATGTTTCTGCCTATGCTTATTTTTGAGGAACAATCTGGTTTTATTCCTGGGAGGTCCATACTAGATGGGGTGATTATAGCTCAAGAAGTCATACATACTATTCAACATAACCATAACCCAAGCATGCTTATAAAACTTGATATTAGGAAAGATTATGATAAGGTAGATTTGAGATTTTTGTGCAAATGTCTAGAATCCTTTGGTTTTTCTAGACAATGGATTAACTTAATATTTGAATGCATTTCATGGCCAAAAATATCTATTATGGTGAATGGTAACCCTACTGGCTTTTTAAATATTAAATAGGGTATTAGATAAGGTGATCCCCTATCCCCCTTTCTCTTTTTCATTATGGCAGAAGCCCTAGGCAGATCACTAACCAAAGAAAAAAATGAGAACTTGGTATGTGGTATAAAGATAACTGAGGAAATGGAGGCATGCACCCAGCAACAATTTGTTGATGACAACCTCCTCTTTGGTCAGGATAATGTTATGGAAGCTAGGGCAATTAGGAATATACTAAATTTGTATTCAACTGCCTCGGGCCAACAAATAAATAAAGATAAATCTGAAATATATTTTTTAAACACCTCTAGAGATGACCATCAGAGAATATGTAGGCTTCTAGAATATAAAATAGGTGAATTTCCATGCAAATATTTGGGGCTACCCTTGGATAAGGGTAACAGATCAACAAACTTATGGAGTAAGGTATTAGAAAATATTGATAAAAAAGCTGAATCATGGAAAGGGAAATGGTCAACAAGTGCTGGGAAACCTACCATGATAAAATTTGTACTCTTAGCTATACCTATTTATTAGGTGATGTGTCTAAGTATGCCGAGAGGAATAGAAAAGGATATTAATAAAAATTTAAAAACTTTTTTTGGCAAGGATCTAATGACAAAAAGAGATTAGCTTTAATTGCTTGGAATAATATATGAAAACCCTTAGAGGAAGGAGGGATGAATATAAAGCATCAAAAAACAAAACATGGCTTTAGGAGCTAAACTAGTCTGGAAAATGTACAGAGATTTGGACGCAAAGTGGGTTAAAATTATTAGATGGAAGGGACCCATTGAGTATTTTTAGACATTACTCTCCTCCCAAAGGATCAAGGATCTAGAATTTCATACTGGAATGCTGGAGTGTTATTACAGATAATGTTACATGGGATATTGGGAATGGTAGCAAGGCATTATTTTTGGAGGACTCATGTAATGCATGTCCATCTCTTAACACTATTCTTAATGATGACCCATAAATAGAATTGGTCAAACAAGCAAGGGGTATATATGTAAAGGATTACATAGAGATAGTTGATAACAACCTAGCCTTAGGTTGGAAGTGGAAATCCCTCAACAACCTTGGAATATCTAAAACTTTTAAGAATAAAGTGGAACAGGCTATTAAGAATAGGAAAATTAATCCATCAATGGATCCAGATAGGATTATGTGGGATAAATGAAAAAATGGGGAATATAGCACAAAATGCGGTTATAATTCTCTGAATAAAGTTGAACAAAACCAGACAAATCTACCTATTGATCTATGTTGGAGCAAACAATGTCTGCCCAAGATCAGAATGTTCACTTGGGCTGCAGTTCAGTACAGGATTTTGACTGCTGAATAGTTTCAAAAAATAGGGTATAATGGACCATCGAGGTGTGTTTTTTGTGGAGTGTGAGTCTATAGATCATATTTTTAGAAATTGTGATTACTCATACAAGTGCTGGACATGGCTGGCCAATAAGTTAGGGTGGAAAAATGCATTACCTAATAAGTTGGTGGATATTCTCACATCGTGGCCAAGAAGATCAGACTTTGGTTTGTATGGGAAGATATGGATTATAGCGCCTTCAATAATGATATGGGAATTATGGAAGGAGAGGAATAGAAGGATATTTAAAGATAAAAAAAATATACATAGACCAAGTGCTAAATAAAATAGAAGCAAGTATAGTAGAGGTAGTGAACAATTAAAATATGAATGGTAGAAAAGATATGGTTTTTTCACACTATGGTGAGAAAATATGTAAACTATGGTATGGATTAAAGATTCCTCCCTTTATAGGCCAAAGTAATGTGGATAAGGAAGCTTTAAGATGCAACTACACATGGAGGCCACCCATAGATGGATGGTACAAACTAAACTTTGATGGGGCCTCTAAAGGAAACCCAGGTAGAGCAGGGGTGGGATGTTGCAATCATGATGAGTCAGGAAAATTTATTGCTTCCAAATCAGATTTCTTAGGATTGACAACCAACAATGAGGCTGAAGGGAGTGCCTTAATAGAAGGATTATTGATGTGCAAAAGTTTGAATCTAGATAGAATAGAGATAGAAGGTGACTCATCACTGGTTATTAATGCCATCAGAGTAGGAAGTACACAAAATTGGAAACCTAATGGATTTATTAAGAGGGCTTTAAACATATTAACATTATTTACACAATATACTATTAATCATACTTATATAGAGAAGGTAATCAAACAACTGATCTTTTAGCTAATAGAGGGGTGGAGGGCAGGAATGAAGAAATCATGAATGGTACAAACCTAGAAGTATAGATGTAAAGTTTAAGGGAGATTAAGAATTATAGAATATAGATCCAATATGGAAGTAAATAATTAAGGATAAGAATAGCTGAATCATTAATGCAAACATAAGATATTAAGGTAGCATAGGTGTAAATATATTTTTGCCCTCTAGTGAGAATTAGGAATAACCTAAATAAAAAATTAAAGGACATAAGTAAAGAGAGGGATAAGAAACGAGAGGAATGTAAAAGACCAACCGCTTCATTTTTGCAATGGCCATAAAAAGGAATAATCTTTAGAATGATTATATAAGGAAGAGAGGTATCAATATGAGATAAGGCTAGCAAATAAGAAGGCTAATGGCTACAACAATAAAATTGAGATGCACTAAACTGCAGCTAGCCTTCGATGGGAAGATAAATCTTAAGAGAATTAAAAAGATGATGCTTGTTACCTATGATATAACTGTAAGAGCGGTATATATTATTCTAGGAAGTGAATACATAAAAAATGATAATAGTTACAGGGTAAAATCAGACATTCCTGCAATGTTTATTGCCTTAGCTCTACATGCAGATCATGATATCAAGGATATTGGGAGGCTGTGTAAGAAAATTTTTAAGAGGAAATATTTGGTTAATCTTGGGAAGGTAATTGCGAGCATCAAAGATGACTTGAAAATCCCTTAACCAAGAGATTATCAACAATACAGGGGAATTAATAGTAGCATCCAATCCTTCCTAATAATGATGGTAGAGGATAGGAACAGGTACATTACACAGCTACCAGCCATAATGAGAAATCTAGGTTTTATGTTTACCTTCATGCATATCAGAATCACCAGAGACCTTGACTGGCTTGATAAATTTGTAGTAGGGGATGAAGTGGGATTGTGTAAATTCAATGTGATGAAATGTATGAAGAAGAGTAATAATAAATTTTGTATGACTAAATCTGTTATGCTGTCACTCAAGAAACCAAAAAGAATTGCATTTATAAGGGGAAAATGAATAATCAGTTATGATTTAACGAATATATTGAATGTATGTATGTGTTAATATGAGACATTACTGCATATTTATATATGGATATGTTTAATATAGGAGGGAAGTTATAAATGATTTTATTTTCCCATTATAAATGATAGTTGTAAGCATCACAAATTTATACACATGTATTTAGAATAAGCAAAGCACAATTATTAATGATAAAAATTAATGATAAGGACTAAGGAATAATGATTTAGGCAATCATCATGCCACCTTCAAAAATTAAATTAAGGCATATGAAAAACACACTGAGAATTAATCACAAAGTAGAACACATGGAAGAATCATTAAACAACGAAATGAAACTAATATCACATTACCGATCAGAGATAACAATTATTAAGACAACTAAATGAAACTTATTAAGTAATAAATGAAAGTACTCGAGCTAAGGAGTAGTGAAGAATTAAATTTATTTTAATTCTGGTAGAAATCACACTAGGGCTATAAAGAGAATAACAAAACCACCATTAATATCGACATAATCATTTACCTTTGATCTCTTGATTAAAATTATTTAGTATTCCACCAATGATCGAGCAGCTTGAAATGGAGAAAATACAAAGAAACCCGCCAATCTTCATCAAAAAAGGATGGCTGAGTAGAACCACGAAAGCCAAATCTAGACATGGACATGACGAGGAAATGAATGATGAAATAATGATCATCAAACGAGGAGAATGAGGCATCAAGAACACATATGAAGGTTTTTTGGTTTTAATATCATAAAGAAGGATATAAGACTGATAATACTCTTAGTTATGTTCCTTTTAAAGTATTATAGTGAAGGATAAGATAGCATAGGATGAAGACTTATACATTGATTAGATGTACAGAAGATAAGGATACTGTGAAAAGTATGGTAAAATTTCAATATGAACATTATATGATAGAAATCTCTTTACTAGAAAATCAGAAGCGGCAAAAATATATATTCAGTCAAAAATTATATATATATATATA
>MU223304.1:2093075-2132072 GCA_018584345.1 Thuja plicata
TTGGAAAACAAGGCTGTAAAATGTATCTTCATCGGCTACAGTGTTGGTGTGAAAGGATACAAGCTTTGGGATCCTGTGATTGGTAAGGTGTTGTATAGAAGAAATGTTATTTTTAGAGAGCTAACACTTTCTCCTATTGTGCTACAACCAGATGAAAAAGAAATGAAAGAAGATGTTGTTTAGTTGCCTCCTACCCCTGAGAAAAATGAATAGAGAGACCGTGATAGATTTGATGACGAGGAGATCTCTAGCAGCTCTGAAAATTTATAAGAAGAGGTAGAACAACCTCAACCTCAGTCCTTGAGGAGATCCATGAGAGAAAGAAAGCATCCATAGAGGTTTGGATTTTATATGTTAGATTCCAGTTGTGCTTATGCCTTGATTACAAACACTGATGAGTCTATATCTATGAAAGAGGATATAGGTTCCTGGATTGAGGCCATGGATGATGAGATGGCTTTATTGGAGAATAGAAAAACTTGGGGCCTAGTACCTTTTCCTAAAGGACGGAAACCTGTTGGAAGCAAATGGGTGTTTAAGAAGAAATTCTATGCAGATGGCAGTGTTGAGAGGTACAAGGCCAGATTGGTTGCAAAAGGGTATTCACAAGTGGAGGGAATTGATTATGGTGAAATATTCTCTCCTGTTGCAAAGCTAACATCCATTAGATTTCTGTTATCTCTAGCAACATCGTATGATTTAGAGGTAGAACAGATGGATGTGAAGACAAATTTCCTTCATGGTGATTTGGAGGAAGAGATCTATATGTCACAGCCTGAGCACTATATTCAGAAAGGTAAAGAGTCTTTGGTTTGCAGATTAGACAAGTCTCTGTATGGTTTGAAACAATCTCCTAGGATGTGGTACCTTAAATTTGATGCCTTTGTGTTGTCGATTGGTTTTCTGAGATCTAAATTAGATCATTGTGTTTATTTCAAAGTTGACAATGATCGCCTTCTTATTATTGCATTATATGTTGATGATATGTTATTGATTGGGAAGGGTATGAGTATGATTTCTGATTTGTAGTCTCAATTGTCAGCACAGTTTGAGATGAAAGATCTAGGGGCAGCTAGGTGTATTTTGGGAATGGAAATCAGCAGAGATAGATCTAACAGAAAAATTTGGTTGAGTCAAAGTAAGTATGTGAAGTCTGTGTTGGATAGGTTTAGCATGGCAGATTGTAGACCATTGTGTGTTCTTGTTTCTATGGGACAAAGTTATCTATTGACGATTGTCCAAAATCTCCTAGTGAGGTGGAGGACATGAGAAAAGTACCTTATGTGAGTGCATTTGGAAGCCTTATGTATGCTATGGTCTGTACTAGACCAGACATTGCCCAAGTAGTGGGAGTCCTGAGTCAGTTTATCGCTAAACCTGGACGGGTACATTGGGATGCAGTTAAGAGAGTGTTCAGATATTTGAAGGGTACATCAGAGTATTCCATATGCTATCATGGAAATGCTTATGGAGATCCACATTCAGTTTGTATTCATGGGTTTGTGGATTCAGATTGGGCAGGTGACATTGACACCAGGAGATCCATCAGTTCCTATGTGTTCACTATGTTTGGTGGTGCCATTAGTTGGATGAGTAAGCGACAACCTATGGTCACTTTGTCCATGACAGAAGTAGAGTACATGATAGCTACTAATTCTTGTAAGGAAGCCATATGGCTTAGGAGACTATGTTCAGATATTGGTGTTGATGCAGGACAGATTACAATTTGTTGTGACAGTCAGAGTGCTATTTTCCTTGAGAAGAATCCAAATTTCCATGCTAGAATGAAGCATGTTGATGTGCAGTTTCAATTTGTGAGAGATATGGTAGAGGATGGAAAGGTAAGTTTGGAGAAGGTAGATACAGTAAAGAATGTAGCAGATGCATTGACAAAACCTGTGGGCATAGAGAAGTTCAGATGGTGTTTGGAGTTTATGGGCCTCTTAGCCTATAGAAGTTAAATCTTGTTATTTCCTTTAGATCTTACAAGGTGTTTGACAAGTGGGAGAATGTTAGGAATAAGGTGTCTCAACCTTGTATATTTCCTTACATTTGATATAATTTTTTTGCAAATAATGTATTTAAGTTTGATATTCATTCTGTCATTTAGTTGAGTGAACATGTTGTGTTTTCACTCCACTTGGAAGATGACAAAGATGATCAAACTTGGTCTAGGTGGATCTAGGCATCCCTTTCTATGGTAGAGGTTATTTTCCAAATGTCAAGACTTTAGAAAATGTGTAAGGTAATCATGACTGAAACGGTTATGATGGATTCCTATGACAGTCATTAATATTTGTAAGAGCTAATTGTGAAAGATTTGATGATGGGTGAAGACATGCAAGACATGTGGAAACTGATCATGTTGAGTAATGTACCTTCTTCTACAATGTATAAAACCCTAATACGGTTGTCTTTGGAAATTTCCCTAAAAATGGAAGCGCATGATATAAACATTTTTAGGGTTGCAAATCGTAGAGTGAGAAGTTAGTGTATTGTTGGAATGTTGTTATGCTTCCAGATTTGTCTTCAAGTGTCGATTATCTCCTGAGAGAACTTGCATTGCAAGTGTATTGTAAACAGTAACAATTTTGGATTAATACATTGTGCAGGTTTTGGAGTGCTAGGGTTTTTTACCGAAAGGTTTTCCCTAGGGTAAATCATTGTGTCATTCTCATGTTTTATTTATGCATGTTATTGCAACAACATCTAAGTTAATTGTATTATCATTCTGTAATTGATAAGGGTTAAATCTGAATTTGCATGATCCTCTTCTTGGGAGTTTAGCATAGGGAACTATTTTCTACACACTTAGTTTCCTTTCAATTAACAACTTTTCAAATAAATGTTGCCATTTAGCAACTTTTGTAACAGTATTGTTGACAATATTTTGTAATTGTTTTCAAAACTTTACAAACTGACTCCTAGGGTCTACCCAAGGTGGATCTAACCTATTTTTCTTTTAACAACACCAATCCCACCTTCCCTAGTACATTCTACCCATCCAATGTCCTATCAACCATAGTGAGCCATAGAATTTACAATCCATCCCAGGCCACTAGGTTTCACAATTTAGGACTTATTAAAAAATTTAGGATCTCTTGACCCTTCTTGGCCCTTGGCCAACCAATTCTACCTAAGAAAAATCATGGAGGCCTTCTTGCGACTTTCTTTTTCTTTGTCCTTGTCAGGGGATCTTGCACCATACTCCTAGGGTGGATTGATCTTAAGTCCTCTTGAGATAATTTCTGCCAATGAAGTGCCATGATTCTTCATCTCTGCCTCATCCATCCACACTACCTCTTATTCAGGGTGCCCAACCCACTTCACAAGGTATTTTTTATATTCATTGTTCCTAGTCTTCTTGATGAACTTAGTGTCAAGGATCTTGTCAAGTGTCTTGGGTGCATGAGGAGGTAAATATGCAAGGTCTTGCTGCAACTCTTCAATATGAACCTATGTACCTGCATCATGATGACCTTTATATGGGGTTAGATTAGAAACATTGAAGATAGGAGATATACCTAGAGTAGAAGGAAGTTCTATCTCATAGGCATTCATTCCATTCTTCTTCAAAATTGCACAAGGACCCAATTTCTTCATGAGTAACTTTGTATGTTTTCCCTTTGGATACCTTTCCTTCCTTAGATATACCCAAACCAAGTCACCAACTTGAAATTGTACATCTCTCCTCCTTTTATCTACACTTTCTTTATACTTCTCTGAACTTCTTTGTAGAGTCATCCTTACTTGATCATGGATCTCCTTCATACTGTCAGCAAATTTCTCTCCATGAGCACTCACCTGCCCATCCTTTGGAAGATCTCTAAACTCCAATATGCCCTTTGGATTCTTCCCATAGAAAATTTGAAAAGGACTCCTTCTTTTACTTCTATTCACAGAATCATTGAAGGCAAATTCAGCTTGTGGGAGGATGTTGTCCCACTTCTCTCCATAGTGTTTTGTTAAACATCTTAATAGGTTTCCCAATGACCTATTGACAACTTGAGTTTGCCCATCTGTTTGAGGATGATAGGCTAAACTAAAGTTCAAGTTTTTCCCCAACCTTTTCCATAATGTTCTCCAAAAATGTCCAATGAACTTCACAACCCTGTTAGATACAATAGTTTGATGCTAGGTTCTTTGAAAAATAGATTTGCTACATAGGTTGCATCACTTTTACTCTTGCATGGAAATAAATGTGCCATCTTGCTAAACTTATCAACCACAACAAAGATACTATCAAACCCCTTTTGAGTCCTTGGTAGACCCGTCACAAAGTCCATACTACAACTTTCCCAAGGTCTTGTAGGTATGGGAAATGGTTGGTACAATCCAACATTGGTTGAAGTACCTTTGGCTTTCTGACATATAGTACATGTTTCCACAAACCTTCTAAGATCTCCTAGCATCTTGGGCCAATGATAATGTTTTCTTACTTTTTCTAGGGTCTTATCCAACCCAAAATATCCACTCATGCTTCCATAATGTTTCTCCTTCACAATGTTCTCTCTCATGGAACACCTAGGAATGCATAGTTTGTTTCCTTTGAACAAAAAACCATCTTGAAGCAAATAATCAGAATACTCAACATGATATACCTCTGAAAAATTAGAACAAACCTTTTATATCTCATGAAATTCTTCATCATTTTCATACATACCTTTCAAGGAGTCAATACCTACACTTTGTAACTTCACTTCTTGCACTGTCATGGCCCTCCTACTCAAAGCATCAACCAATTTGTTAGAAACTCCTTTCTTGTGCTTGATTGAAAAGGTATATGCTTGGATTGATTCAGCCCAATTCATGTGTTTGTGACTTAATTTCTCTTGGCTATTCAAGAAACTAAGTGCTTGGTTGTTAGTAAAAACAATAAACTCCTTTGGAAGGAGATAGTGCCTCCATTTCTTCAAGGCCTGCACTAAAGTATACATCTCTAGGTAATAAGAGGAGTACTTCCTCTTAGCCTCATTCAACTTTTCACTAAAAAATGCAATGGGTCTCCCCTCTTGGCTCAAAACAGCCCCTATAGCCACATTGGAAGCATCACATTCAATGAAAAAAATATTTTGAAAATATGGAAAAGCCAGTATAGGCTGCCTTGATACCTTTTGTTTTAGAATTTGAAAAGCCTCCTCAGCCTCCTTGGTCCACACAAAGTTGCATTTCTTCCCCCCTTTAATAGTCTCCAAGATTGGTGCACAAATATGAATGAATCCCCTTATGAACTTGCTATAAAAAGAAGCCAAGCCATGGAAAATTCTAACCTCTGTCATGGTCCTTGGAGAGGGACAATTCAAGATGCTTTCTACCTTTTTCAGATCCATCTTTATGCTTCCACGTGAAACCACAAAACCAAGGTATACCAATTATTCTTGCATGAAGACACATTTATGCAAATTTATAAGGAGCTTTTCCTCTTGCAATCTTTTAAGGACCAAATTTAAGTGCTCTAATTGCTCATCCTTAGTCTTACTAAAAATAAGATGTCATCTAAATATACAATTACAAACTTGCCAAGAAATTCCTTCAACACCTCATTCATGAGCCTTATGAATGTTCTAGGGGCGTTGGATAACCCAAAAGGCATTACTCTCCATTCATATAGCCCTTCATTAGTTTTAAAGGCTGTATTCCATTTATCTCCGGCCCTTATTCTGATTTGATGGTACCCACTCTTCAAGTCCACATTTGAATAGTACCTTGTACTCCCTAGATGGTCCAATAGGTCTTCAATTCTAGGCATAGGGAACCTATACCTAATAGTGATTCTATTAATGGCTCTAGAATCTGTACACAACCTCCAAGTCCCTTCTTTCTTAGGTGCTAATAGGGAAGGGACAACACATGGGCTTAAACTTTTGGTAATCAAACCTTTCTCCAAAAGCTCTTGGATTTTCTTGGACATCTCTTCATTTTGTTAGGGTGTGAGTTTATATGCTTCTTTGTTTGGAAGTGTGGCTCCAGGGATTAGATCAATATTATGGCTTATCTCTCTGATTGGGGGTAAGGTATTTGGTAACTCCTTGGTTACAATTCCCTTATACATCTCTAGAAAATCTACTACCTCCTTAGGAAATACTCTCCTAGGTTCCTATTTTATCTTCAATACCTTCCCCTCTTCTTGTTTTGGAAATACAATCAATGCATAACAAGGAGTAGCTTTCTCCTTCAACACCTTTAAAAATTCTTTTTCTCCTACAAACAAAAACTTGGAATCTTTTTGTTCTTCACCATTATCAGGCATGGGTAGTAAAGTTACCTTCTTACCTTGGTGTCTTATGGAGTAGGTGTTCTTCCTCCCATCATGGTGTGCCTCCAAGTCATATTGCCATGGCATCCCCAAGAGAAAATGACATGCATCCATAGGTACTATGTCACAAAGTACTTTATCCTTGTACTTCCCAATCTGAAACTCTATCCATGCTTGCTCTTCAATGACTGTATGCTACCCTTTTGTGAGCCATGACACCTTGTAGGGTGTGGAGTGTGTAATCCTCTTTAGTTTCAGCTTCTCAACTACTTCAAGAGACACCAAATTATCAGTAGAACCAGAATCAATAACCACTCTACATACCTTGTTTCCCACTTTGCCCGTAGTTCTGAAAAGTGTCTTTCTTTGGGGTGGCTCTAGTGCACTAGGTGCTTTGATCAAAGTCATTCTCATCATGAGTGAATCTCCTTTTTCAGGTGCTACAAAGGATTCATGTGAGTGTACACTGTGTGTCTTCATCCCTCACCTAATTTTCCCTCCTTTTACCTTGTTTGTTCCCCTTTTTAGGACACTTTGATGCTAAGTGGCCGGGTTGATGACATCTAAAGCATTTGATGGTGTCTGTGCCTCTTTCCCCAAATATTTCTCTAGAGTTTGATCTCCTTCCCCTAAAGGATCCCCTAGAGCTTCTTTCTCCTTGGTTATGTTCATGGTTTGATTCTCCAAAGTCCCTGGGACCTTGTCCTCTTCCACTAGACATGCCTCCGCCCCTGTTTCCAAAGTCCCTTTGTCCTCTCCCTCTACCACCTTGTTCTTGTTTCCTCTTGATTTTTTCCTTAACCTTCAATGCTAATTGATAACATTTTTGTATTGTGGCAGGGCTACTCAAACTGAGTTCATCTTGAATTGTAATCCTCAATCCTTGCATGTACCTTGCAAGCTTCTCACATTGAGTCTCTTCTATCTTGGATTTCATGACCAGCCTCTGGAACTCTTTAGTGTAACTTGAGACATCTAATTATTTATGCCCCAAACTCATCCTCTTCTTATGAAGTTGAACTTCATAATCTTCAGGGACATAAGACTCTCTAAGCAAGGCTACCATCCTCTTCCAAGTTATTATTTGTCTTTTTCCATTCTTCACCCTTTTGTCTTGAGTGAAATTCCACCATGTGAGTGCAGGTCCTTTCAACTTTGACTTGGAAATATTTACCCTCTAGTTCTCAGGGATATTTTCATAGTCAAAGAAACTTGTGAAAGCATCAACCCAATCCATTACTGCTTCTGGGTCCATCTTCCCATTATACATGGGCAGATCTAGTTTGGCATCCATTGTCCTTCTCTCCATGGACTTTAAGGTCTTCACGAGTAGTCTTTGATCTGCATGAACCTCTTCCTCTTCCTTCTCAAGGGTCTCTTCTTCACTCCCTTCCTCATTTACATCAGAGTCTCCACCACCCTTCTTATCAACCTTTCCTTTGAGTCTTTCCAATTATTTTCTCAAATCTTTGTTATGTGCCATCTTCTCTTTCACAATCCTTGCGAGTTCTACATTGGTGACCCTTGATGGGATCTCTGAGTCTCCATCTATAGACATGGTTCTCAATCATTTTTCTAAGGATCTTTCTTGCTCTGATACCACTTGATGCAGAGGTTTGGTCCCCTAGTGAGTTAGATCCACTTCACTAGTTTGTGCTTGTACAGATCAAGTCCTCCTACCCCTATTCCTTGGGTATCCACACCAAAGCCCTACACCTTCAAGTGATTCAAATTATACTCACCAAATCATCAATTTTGTGACCCCATAACCCCTCACTAAGTTGATCCTTGTTTCATTCTTCTCCTTATGGTGATGCACCCATATGCACCAAATGCACCCAATGCACCCAAATGCACCTTCCTTACAAGAAACCACTCCAACCACTTACCAAACCTTTGATTCCTTCAAACATGTAAATTATATTCCTTTGACACCCCTCAGACCAACCAAATCAATCCCTTGATCCAATTTAACTCAAAACTCAAAACTGTCCTACTTGACCCTACCTCTTACCAGTCCTTTCTACGTTTTGGGGTTTTGTGAGAAACATCTCCAAAGGACCTAGAAACTGATTGCACAATATTATTTTAAATATTGGGGCAGCACTTTTCCCAAGAGGACAAACCTTGAATCCTAGAAGAACTCCAAATCCTTGGGATTCCTCTTTAATGGTGAAGACGCCTAAATGAGTGACTTAATGAAGGAAGTGCAATTTAAAATTGGTCTTCTGCAAAAAAAAAAATGGGTAAATTTAGGAGCTTGCAAATGAAGTCTAAATATCCAATTATAGCCTTTGATTCGAAGCCCATCAAAAGTTATGGGGTCTGCACTATTTTAGTTACTCCTCTTTGCCAGCCATATGGAGTTTCCCGACTAGATTTTTATGCATAAATCTCTGTATCTACAACCATTCAATCCAAAAGAAATTGAAAATGAAAGTAGACTCTCATATCTCTCTTTCAAACCGGGTTTTAAGTATTTCCCATGGTTAAAATGAGAGATATGAGTTCTGCAAGTTGACAGCCCTAGTTTTATGCAAAAAAATGACCTGCAGTTGTCCGTCACTCGATTTCTCCCAAATAACTCCACTATAGAACCTCTTGTTGGATGCAAATTAAATCTAAGAAAATTCCTCAACTTCCTATGGAGTCAAATTTTAAAAATCAATCCGTACAAACTCAAGCATAAGTAAATAACAGTCAAAAATCATGAAAAATGTAGTTTTTTTCTCTTCAGTTTTGCAAAATTTCAATACAAATATCCTCAAACACCTTTGCAAGGATTGTTGACATAATTTTATACGATGTCTCACCATTTCCAACTATTTTGGTTGGTTGTGGACATTTATTAACAACTTTTCAAATAAATGTTGTCATTTAGCAACTTTTGTAACAATATTGTTGACAACATTTTTCAATTTTTTTCAAAACTTTACAAACTGACGCCTAGGGTCTACCCAAGGTGGATCTAACCTATTTTGATTTTAACAAAAAAAATCCCACCTTCCCTAGTACATTCTACCCATCCAATTTCCTATCAACCATAGTGAGCCATAGAATTTATAATCCATCCTAGGCCACTAGGTTTCACAATTAAGGACTTCTAACAAAATTTAGGATCTCTTGATCCTTCTTGGCCCTTGGCCAACCAATCCTATATAAGAACAATAATGGAGGCCTTCTTGCCACTTTCTTTGTCTTTGTCCTTGTCAGGGGCTCGTGCACCAATATCTCCTCAAAATGTTGTACAAATGTATCCAAACTCATATCAATCTATGAGGAATGATCATGTAGAGAATGGAGAAGAGGGTCAAAAGGTTCCCTTTCAACAATTGAAGAATAACCTTCATCAAAGAGAAGATTGTATGCAATCAATACTGTTCATTAGATCTGAAATGAGATATTCTACAAACAAAAATGAGATGTTTGATAGAAATTGATCTCACTGAACTGAATCCAGAAGACATAAATGATCTTCACTGCAAAGAATCATTGGAAGCTTTCAATGAAGCAACTCTAAAATCTGAAGAAACAATAGGTGCATATGGGTTATCAATAAAATGATCATCCAAGAAGGATGTGTCCAAACAAGATGGGGCAATACAAATCTTGGTATCATCCATAAGAACCAGACCTTCCAATGAAACATCACTTTCATATGAAGATACAATGTCTCCATACAATTTCTGGATGATGGTCCAAGAAATGAAAGGGCAGTCAGTGTGCTCTATATGATGTAAAATATCCTCAGAAATACTAAGACACATTAGTCCATAGACCATATAATTACTATTCAACCATGCATTTTTGTGTTCACAATCTCTTGGCTTAGAAACATGTCCATAGAGATAGGGAAGTAGATCTTGCTCAACATAGTTTTTCTTTATCCCCTCTTCCCAGGATAAATAGTTCCTTGAGATTAGCTTGACAATAGAAGGATGAAAGTAACTTCCAAATATGAATAATCCTCTCATAAATGGAACTTTATCTCATTTCGTGATTACCCAAAAAAATTATGAGACAACCCCAAGCTAATGAACAAATTTCTTTCTGTCTAAAACTATGGTCCACAATAGTTGCAAAGAAAATTAATGCTCCTTGTTAGCTCCCACGTGGTCTGATACCATGTAGAATTTTGTAACTGTAGCTACACATATCTAGCTATGAAGAATATGAAGAACAAAAAAAACAGAGTTTGCAAAATAAAACAAAACGAAAAAATAAAGCTGCTAAGAATGAAATTCTATGTATTACATTATGCACATATTGCATGATTTATACAATACTAAACCATTGTTTAAAACTAAAATGATGGTGAAGAGCAACGGTTCTTCCTTAGTTGGGATTAGCATGAGTGCGATCATTCCCAGTTACATAGATCAAGGATGAAAAGAAACAGTCTACCACCCGTGAGTCATGGATCATATGGAGTTGATTGGAGCTAATGGGATGAAATGAGAAATTAACGCTATCATTTAGATGGTCACTCTTCAACTGTTAGAACTTCAAATCTACACACATGGAAGAACAAGAAAAATGTTGGGGGTTGTTATAAGGAATAATTTCATTTAAACACTCTTTCTGGTCTTTCAACATCCACAGAAAACCAAATTGGATTATTTATAGACAATTGAAATACAAGACATCAAATAGATAGATGAGTGATAGAAAAATCACCCTTATTGGGGAGACCCCTATCATGATAAATAAATGTACTTAGATACATATATTGAAAGACAATTTTCCAACAGTCTCGTAGCTTCTCCCTTGAGACAATATGATATATTTGATAGTACAAATGACGTGGAGGAGATTAGACTAGTAGTGTTGCAAGTTGAGAGTATTTTGGAAGAGTCTCCTTGCTTGGAGCGGGAGAGAGGAAAAGCGAGTTAAATGTTGTCAAATGAGTGAAAGAAATGGGTTTTGTTTCGGCAGATAGGCGAGAGGATCTATTACATTCCCATTTGGTCGCTAGGACATGCATTGTGGACAAAACATCTAGAATATTCACATTTGAATCTCAAAAATTTGTGAGAGACTAGCATGCCGCATAAACATTGATGCATGAAACTGTTGTTTGAGAGAATTTTATTGATTTTTAAATTGTAAACTATGGATTCTAAATTTTTCTACCTAAAATGTTGGAACTGTTAAAGTTCGAGTAAAGGATTTGTTATAAATTTTATGGGAATAATGCAATAGAGTGAAATTTCCATATTGTGCAGTTTCCAATACTACAATATCTTTATAATCCATTTTCAAAATTATATCCCATGATTTAAGTGAGGATTGGGAACTATTTGTTGCTTCTATGCATTCGGAAAATGGTGTTTCAATCTTGAACATTGAAAGGAAAATATAGATAAATGAGTGAAGGGTTGCAAGAGGTATTTATGTATAATTTATTATTGTAAATCTTGACTCTTTATTACCAAGTTATATGTATAATGGTAGATATTTTGTGTGCTCTATTTTCTCTTGAAGGCAATTCTTTCTATGAGGGCATTGTTGTTGAACATATCGAATACCTGAGAGAAGGGGAGGGGCTTAGAATCAGTTATTTAAATTTTTTTATTGTAACTTCAATCGGTAACATTGATAAAGCATTCTAATAATTCTAAACATATGTAGACATGAAAAACATAGAATAACACCATGCACATGGAACACCAAATTTTTATGTGAAAACCCAAGGTGGGAAAAACCACAAAGAACTATTCTCAAGTATAATAGACCGGTTAAGGAGATTTGTATAATGCTCACATAGGCGTAATATGCTACATACACCAAGTTATGAATAGACCAATGAAAACAAAACAAAGGACACGACAAACCACTTACAATACATTAGCAATAAACTAGTAACCTACATCAAGAGTGGGCATAAATTTCACCCACAACTCGAGAAAGAGTTTGGGAAGAGGAGGAAGAACAATCTTTCTATAGCCAATAAATGACATTATAAGAAATACTATCATGTGGAGCATAAAAATGAAAGGTAATATGAGAGGTAATACTCTTAGAGGGTCTATTAGCACTAGGAGAGTGTTGACTAGGAGAAAAATCATCCACGAAAGGCTGGAGAGGAAGAGAAATAGGTAGAGTAGGGTCCATGGGGCATGATGAGGCTAAACCAATAGCAAGAGGTAGGGTAGAATTTATGGGGCTAGAGGAGGCCACATCAATATTAAGAGACACAATGTCAATCTAGAGGATGAGTCATCATAGACTTGTGAAGAGCCATCAGAAGAAAATCAGAAGCCCTGACAATCAAGTGATCACCATTAGCAACCTTCATGTGAGGTTTTTTATTGGTTTGGACCTCTTAAAAAAATTAACTATGTTGGGGATAAATCTCTGAATTTGGGGTTCTATAGCTAAAGATAAGTGATATAAATCAAGAAAGATACTTAAAGATTTGAGATTGTTATAAATCATGTCAATTAATCTTTTGTATGTGTTTAAATTTATTATAATTATATTCAAAAGTTAATTTTATGGATCAAATTACAACATACCGATAGAAACCAAAAGGAGGTTGATAAGATGATTTTCTTTATGAGAATATAAATCTTGAAACATGGTCTAGATATAACATTTGCATATTAGGTAGTAATAAAACATGTCAAACACTTCTATAATGACTCTTCCTTCTCGACAAATTCAAATGCATGCAGACAAAGGTCTCCTATGTCTATGATTGCGGTTAGGGCATCACCTTCTCCGCTGATTACATTGTTTATTGCTAAGATGGAGGCACTGCTCATGTTGGAATTTTATAGTTTTTTTGTTTTTCTTCCTATGGACCCTTCTAATGTCTCTTCCTGTTAAAAAACGATGACCTCTACAAATTATTCACTAGCTACTACCTCTCCTGCAACGGTTGGTGCATTTTCTCTGCAAGTTGGTGGAGTTTTTGGGGGCTCTAGCGCTGGGCTGCCACTGTTTGTGGGAGCTCTTTTCTTTATTTCTATGGGAATGAATCCCTGTGGTGCCCTTGGACCCTCTCTTTTGGGTGCTAGCCTTGGTCTCGGGGATTCCTCTGCTCTTCTTGCTGGGCATGATTCTACTGCCTCTGTACTTGGGTTGTAGGATGCTACTTTGGCTCCTAGTGCTGGTGGCTTTGGCCCTAGGGATGACAAGGAAGGGGTTCCCCCCAAAAATCTACTGGTATTGGTGGAAGGAGCTACATTCGTGCTGCTAAATTTACTGCTACTATCACTTGAAAGGTGAAAGATCAACCCTCCCCTATGGTGGTTTGTGGCTCAAATGTGGTGGACAATGTGGATTTCTACCAAAGTCGTAGGCTAGTTGGTAGATTTACAATTCTTTGGCCTCTCTTTCAAATCTACATTGTTGGGTAATAAACTCTTGGATACCCTTAGTCTCTAGTGACATTGAGCTCTACCCATGTGCTAAGGGTCTTTTTATTGGTTCATTTTCTTCTTTTGAAGATCATGATTTGGTTTTGAACAAGTTGTGGGCTTGGGGGAATCACTCCCTTTGTGCCAAAACATGGACAATTTCTTTCAATCCTCTTAGTGAACCATTCAATGTGCGCTTAGTGTGGTTTCACCTTCTGAATCTCCCACTCCATTTCTGGGAGATGTATAGCTTTGAAGCAATTGGAAACTCCCTTTTTCATTTCCTAAAGGTAGACGAAGCTACTAATAAGTTATGAGCCATTCTACTTTTGCTTGCATTTTGGTTGATATGAATGTCTCCCAACCACTTTCGGGGGATGTGGTGCTCATGATTGAGGAAGGATATGGGATGAAGCACTAGATTATGAGGGCCTTCCCTTCCATTATTGGTGCTTCTCTGCTAGGGAAATGGCTACTAACTACGCTCTTCTACGTTTAAAATGTGTTACTCCTTGGTGTAAGGATGCAACTAGTGATCATTTGACAGTATGTGCTTTTGATTCTCTCTTTGATTCCTCCTTTGAGGATTCACAGGCTACTGACAATGATGAAACCCTTGCAAAAAATATTGATGATGCCCCTTACTATGAATTGGGGTTAGGCTTCTGCTGCTAATCCAAGTCTTTCTCCTACCGAAATTCTTGTTTTTGCACCTTATTCTACTGGTGCAACTCTCTTTGTCCATGAGGACCTTTCCGCTCCTACTTCTGCTTCTACACTACACCAAGACTTAGTTGACACTCCTCAACTTCTATAACAGTATGGATGTTGTGCTGACAATTTCCCTAGTGGAGTCTCCTTCATTGGGGAGCCTAAGGATAGTATCACCTAGAAATTTATCTGACGACGTAGGAATAAATTCTCTTCAAACTCTCGCTCTTCTTCTCTTGTGATCTGAATTTGGCCCTTTTTGTTAGGGCTTAACCTTTGTGCTTTGAGTTTTTTTTCATAGTCATCAGCTCTTGTTCTGGCTATGTGCTGATTGATGGCCTAAATTTTCACCTTCAGGTCTTGAATTTGTAAGGGTTTCCCCCCTTTTTTGGGTTCTTATTAATCAAAAATATTTTCATGTTAAGTAATTCTTTTTCTTCTCATCAAAGCTTATACAATTTATTTCTCTAGGGTCACTTTTGTCCTAGAGTTAATTAAGTATGTGTAGTAGATTGAATAGATCAATTATTAAAGTTAACATAATGGCACGAGGATGATGGTATGTAATATAAAAGGCCATCCACTAAGGTTCAAACTCCCTAAGGCACATTTGGGCTAGGTTTAATCCTTAGTTGAATTTGATGGATTGGACTCCCATGCACATGGATGCCTAGTTGGAGGAGGAAGAGATGTATCTACATCAAAACTCAATAAATACATAATCAATAATTGAATATGTAAATATTGAATATTTATACTTCATTAAATGTATTAGTTTCTTCTTTGGGTTCATAGACCTCTTTTACCTTTATTTAGGTTAACAAACAATTTCAACACAATCATTTTTCCTATAAAAAATATGATGAGAATATATATACACATACTTCTTATAAGTGTAGATGTCTAAAATTGTCCATGCACACTTATATTAATTTAATTAATATTCCCTTAATATTATAGTTAATCCTAATTAATTAACTATTTTTGTTATATTTATCTATTGATTTAATTAAATTAATTTTTTATTCTATGGTATTTAAAGTTAATTTAAATACTCTTTTGTAATATATTAAATTTACATTTAATATATGATTCTCCACACAATCCCCCTTTAATTAAATTTTAATTAATTTATTCCCTCCACATTCTAATATTTTACTAAGCTATGATTAATCTAAACCTAATTTGGATTAATCCTAAATCTAGCCTAGATTCCTAATCTATACCCATCACTATCCCCCCTAAACCTACTCCTCTAATTAATCTTAGATTAATTAGACTAATTTTGTAATTCCTACAACAATTAACCTCCTAATGGTTCTCACACATGTATGAGCACCCTCCTATGGGAGTTGTCCATTCTCTTTGCCTAAAATGGCCCAAGCCATTTCTGTTACATCTTGTCTCCCCTTTCCTCTTTAGAAGATGCTCAACATGTGACTCACTTTGGGTCTCCCACCCTCTTACACTTGTCATTGAGCCATTAGTTTAAAGAGTTTCTCATGCATGCGTGAGAAAATCTCCCTCTTCCATGACAATTACTTTATCAAATTTAGAATCTACGTGGATGCCACATAAGATCCACCTCATCCAAGCCCTCCAAAAATCTATAAATAAGAGGCCTCACTCCTAGAAAATCATCTTTTATTTTATGCACTGTTATCATGTTAGTATTGCTTTAGAATTTCATAGTTTATTTTCATGCTTTTCATGCTTAGTTCATTGTTGAATCTAGAAATCATATGCTAGGTTTATAGTGAATGAATCTTAGTTTCATTTGATCTTGCATATCATTCTAGCTTAGTTTTGCATTTTCATCTTCATCATGTGGTGAAGGCTTGAGACAAGTTCCTCATACTTGTTCCTGAGCTCTTCATCACGTCAATAATTTGCATTGTAGGATTCACTCCATAGAAAGAAAGAAATCAATAGTGGGATTTATATTTTGTGTTGGGAGAGTACACCCACATTCCTCTCTAAGAGGAAATCAAACAAGTCTTGGGTGCACTTGTTTCAACTCGTCTGAGGTTATGTTGGAAGATTTGTGTAGGAACTAAGTTTTTCATATGTTAATAGTGGGATTAATATTTTGTGTTGGGAGAGCACACCCACATTCCTCTCTAAGAGAAAATCAAACAAGTATTGGATGCACTTGTTTCAGCTCATCTGAGGTTATGTTGGAAGCTTTGTGTAGGAACTAAGTTTTTGATATATTAATGTAACTTGTATGCTTTTTATCTCAAATGTTTGCATGTCTCAACTTTCTCCCCAAATGTAGGTTTTCATCATACACATATTAGCATGCTTGGTGGGACCCATGTCATTGAAAATTTTCATTTTAAAATTTTTTTGTTGTTTTCTAGACTTATTCATGCATTATCATTTGAGATTTACACATAGTCATTTGTGACATAGAAATATCATCTCTGACCTTGGATTGTTGTCTCTTCCGATTGTCATCTATGCTCTGAGATTGTTGTCTACTCAGATGATGATTTTCTTAAATTGTCATCTTTGCTCTAAGATTGTCGTCTACGTAGATGATGATCTACATAGATTATCGTCTGCGCTATGAGATTGTCGTCTGTGTAGATCATCATCTCGGTAGATTGGCACCCGCGACTTGTCATTTTTGTCTCTGCCCTATTTGTTTTTCCAACTAGTTTTGGCAACTGGGTATCTTTTGGATGATTTCTTGAGGATTCTTTTGTGCCCTATAGGCCAAGTTCAGCATCATGAGCATACATAAAATGTAAAATTAAAGTATAAGTTACATACTCTTCCTTTCTTATACTCAAGTTACATTTTATGTATATACTTTTAGGATGTTTGAGAGTGGTTTCAACTTAATAGGAGTTAAGATAAAGATTCTAGTTTTTGAGGGTTTTTAAGAAATTTCAGACTAAGTCAAATTTTAGGAATCAACATATTGTCTCCAACATGATTCTATTGGACTATTGATTATAACCTTATGTCTCCACCCTGTCATAGAAATTTTTTTTTTTTGCTGCTTTCAAGTGTTACTAATATGTTGGCCTTTTTGCAACATTTTAGGGTTGAAGACTTTAAGATTATTAATATTTTTCATGCAGGTTTCCTTGGATTTTAATAGATTTTGGGAGTAAACTTGTATTCTTTAAATAATAGTCTTTGAATTCATGTTGCTTAAAGGAATTAACCATATCCAATCTTGAATTCATAAGAGAATGAACCTCACAAACTCTTGAATGAATTAAGGCAAAACAATCACACCTTTATTACATGCTAAATCCTTCATGATGTGTGGGAAATAAATTGAACTTTCATGCTTAACCATACTATTGTGTCTTTTTCTTAGGTAAATCACACTTAGTTGCTTTAATTAGGTTCAATTTGGAAAACAAACTCTTCTTGGTGTGTTTGAAGAAGTGTTTTTTGATACTTCTTTCAAGCTATTTTTCATTAGATAGATCCCTTAATTTACATGAATCCAAGATTAAACTATAGCTGTATCCTCTGCCCTCACCTTTGTGGAACTTGGGTGAAGAGAAAGCTTAGCTTAATCTAGCTTCTAGAGAGGCTTGTCTAGAGGGTGAGTTTCCCTTTTAGAGGATGAATTCAAATTGGTAAATACCCCAGCCAATATGGAAATGAGACACTGAACAAAAACTTACATCTCAATCCCACCAAGCTCGGGCGTGGTGTGTGGATGATAGTTCGGATCAGGCGAATAGTGCCTAAGGAGCCGACGTGGTCCACTAGAAACTTAAGCATCTTACAAGCGTACAAACCGATTGGGGGGACTCCACAAATCTTACTAGAAACTATAAATAAGTAGCCTACCCAATTCACCTTCAAACGATGACTTATTATAGTGCAAGGGGAGGGAATATTATCCCCCCAAGATTCCCATCATACATGTCCCAGGGTATTGTGTTGTGAAAGAGATCTTCGTAGCATGGCAACAATAGCTTGGAAAAGGACAAAACATGGGCCCACTTTTGGGGGTGACACTGCTATGTGAGCTGAAGGAATACCAAGCAATGGGCCTATAATATTTCATACAAAGAAAATTTCTTAAGGTAGCTACAATTTATACTGTCTTCATTGTGTTAAACCACGTAAAAACATATGTGTCTTGAAATCCTCACTTGAACATACACAAATGAAATATCAAAGTTGTATCAAAATTCCCCAAATTCACAATCGCTTGTCTACTACAAGGTTGCTTTGTCCCTTATAGGAGTGATTTCATATGCATGTCTTCAATAACTATTAGTTATGCCCAAAATTTGAGTTAAGGTATACATAGCGTAGTCAATTCCTTTGATGTATGTTGAAAATCAATTCTTGCCAATGAATAGATTGACCTAAAATAGTCCAAAATCAGCCAAAATCCTATTCATCATCTCCTTAATCATCCATAATATTGAAAATCATCTCCTTAATCCAATTCAAACATCCACCATTTTATCCCAATCATCTTAATCATCCTTCATCTTAATCATTGTCCATAGTTATCCAAATCGTTCCCTTCATCCTAATCATCACTTCACCTAAGTCACTCATATTCTTCTTAATCATCATAAACATCTTTCATTCTATCTTAGTCATCCTAATCATTCCATCATCTTCTTAAAATAATTTAATCAAGGTCCTAATCTTCATCTTAATCATTCTTCATAATCCATATCAACATCTACTTTCTTAATCCAATCCCATCATTCATTCTTCAATCTAATCACATCATTATTCTTCTAATCCAATACACTTTCCAACCTCATATAATTCTATCTAATCCTAATCCAATTCATCTTCCTCTTCATCTAAAACCAATTACCCCTTAATTGTTCGCTTGTCTTCAAACATCCCTCATTTGTCTTCTAAAGTTTATCCATTCTTCATTCAAATCTTCATCCACATCACCTTCTAATTCCAATTTTCATAAAATCTTCTACTTTTGGCTTTGGAGCACCATCAAAATCCTCAAAGTTTATTCATATTTATCTTGATTGACCCACATCCAACCATAGTCAAGCTTAACCCACATAAAATCAAACTTCATTGTTCACACCTTCATCAATATTTTAACCTTAAAGATTAGGTTGAAAGATTTATCAAAGTGTTTCATAGGCCCTCATCATTAGAAAAATTCTATTTGAATCATATTGCTTTGAGAACATCAGTCCATCTCAAGTAGTTAATTATCTTAGTCATATCCTATTTTTCTTGGGATCACCAGTCTATCTCCAAGTAGAAGAAGATATCATCATCCAAATCAATCCTTTTTTTGCACCATCATAGGGTCTTGTTTCACCTAGGTTTTTCTCAAAATTTTAAATCCAAATCAAATCAAATCAAATCCAACCTTGAGGCCCTGCCCTCATATCCAAAAAATTAAATCAAATCAAAATCCTTGAGGCCAAGCCCTCTTAAATCAAAACAAAGTCCAAGTATTTCTCCTAGTCCTAAGTTCATAATTCATCCATCCTCAAATATTTCACTTCATCCATTCTTAATCTAAATCTTCAACCACATCATATTCTAATCCAATTCCAAAACCCCTTATTCAAACATCATGAATATGGATTGGTTTCACAAAATGGTTAAGGACTTTAAAGTGCTAAACCCTAATCCTCAATCCATACCCCCAATCCAACCCACCTACCAAATTAATCATCAACACATCATATCCAATCCATATTCATCTACTATTTCTTATCCTTCCTCTACCTTTGACAATGGAAATTCATCGAGCATTATCCTTAACCAGCACATGATTCCCTCCATAGCCACCTTGCCCAATAGATTCAAGAACTCCAAAACATTATCCTTAGTTTGAAAAATAGGGGTCAAAAGAAAAAGTTTGTCTTTGAAGATATATGTCCTTCCCTATTTTTCCAAACTCATAATCCCCATCTCGCAATTAATCCCAATCCTACACCTAATTCCCCACATTTTGAGCTTCATGTCCAAAATCATAATCCTTATCCTCTACATAATTCTAATCTTCCAAAACCCACATCATACCCACCACACAATAACCTTTCCATTAATTTGATCCAAGGGCTAGCAGAGAAGTATAAATCCCCAAACCCGAATAAAGTTGTCCAATCATCCCAATTCATGCACCCACCTCCATCTCCTCCAAATAAAGACATACCTAAATCTCCTAAGTCTCACGAGCCTTCCATCCCTCCATCCACTCAAGTTGAAGTTTCTACCTCCTTCACCACATCACCCTCACAAGTCCAAACATGTCAAGACCTTGTTCCAAAGCATGCTAATATGGTTTCCTTTTCTCCTCTAGATCTAAACGTCCCTCCATCTTATGAAACCTATCCATCTTATCACACCTTTCCATATGAAGATCCCCTCCTTCCATATCAAGATCCACTTATCCTCCTTAACCCATCTTATGATCCTATTCCTAATCGAGATCAAGATATCCCTTGCATTCTATACCTTAATTATCCCCTTCCATTTCAAGAGTTAACATCCAATTAAACTCCACTTCATGAAGTTATTCCTTGTATCCCATCCACTAATCCCCCTCCATGTCAAGATCAAATTTCTGCATATCATGATCTCACCCCCTCCACCCCTTTTTCTGATCCAATTCCATATCAAGAACCACTCATTCCTTCCATTCCACCACATAATCCTCCCCAAAATCAAGTAATTGCCCCTTCAAATCTATGTCATGATCCCAATCCATCTCAAGATCCTATTATCCCTTATAATATCCCTCATAATCCCTATCCTCCACAAAATCCCATCACACCTATCCAATCAATCCATGAACCTCATACATCAAAGCCCAATTCTTCTACCTCTATCCAACATGGGTTCCTTCAAGATCCTATCATTCCTTCCACCTCTCCTCCCCATTCACATGGACTCATATCTTGTATTCAAAATAATAAGTACCCCCTTGGAAAGAGAATGTCTCAAGATGTTGGTAAACCTTCCACCCCTTCCAAACCCAAAATCCTTCCATCTAAACTCAAATGTTCCCACCCCCCATCCTCCACATCCATTTTGGACCTTTATGTTAAAAAATCCATCCCTTCCTCATCCACATCCATTTTGGGCCCTTATGTCCAAAACTCCATTCCTTCCTCATCCATGTCCATTTTGGGTCCTTATATCCCAAAATCAAATCCTTCATCCCTTCCATCCATTTGGGTCCTTACATACCTTCATCCACCATATCCAAGTCTACCACTCCATAACATCAAATCCATAATAAAAATCAACAAAGGCACACATCATTTTATTCCTTCCAACATTAATCTTCCATTATTCCCTCCATTAACTCTCCAAATTATCTACCCTCATGCACCCATACCATTGCTATTGGAAGCAATTTGGATGCCAAAGATAAAATGCGTAAAATCTAAAATCCACAAAAAATCAAGGATCAACATGTCCCCTCTAAAAGACATGTTCAAGAAAATCAAATATGATCCAAAAGAAAGAAAAGTTCAAAAGGCCACAAAGGCTCGAAAAGAAAAATTCAAAATCACGTGAATTCACAAGATACTCATTGAAGCAATGCATCTCAAAGAAAAATCAAAATGGGCATCCAAACTTACTCATCCAAAATTTTCTTCCGCTCATGAGTTTTCTAGTCCTCCATTTAAAAATCCCCCATCTTCCAAATCCATTTTGGGTACTTATGTCCTAAAATCCACTATCCTAATTTCATCATCTCATTCATCTATTTTGGGTCCCGACATACCAAAATACACATTTCCTCTTCCACCTCCTTCACAATATCCTCCTTCAATACTCCACAACCCTTCAAGGTGTGTGCCAATGACGATCTTTCCAACTCCTTCATGCATTTATTCACAAGTCTTCCAACCTCCCATCCATTGTTCACCAATCCTTCCCCATCCTCCCATCCCATTAATTTAACCCTATGAATAAAACCTTATCCCTCATCCATCCCCCCTCCATTGCCCCATCCATTTCATCTCCCCTCCCACCATTCTACCAACATCTATGAGCATATATTCAAAATTACTTCATACATTACAACAATTTTTTTTACAAGGGATACAATCCATGGAACTTGATTCTTGAGTCCTTCCACCATTTTCCTACCACATATTCATTTTCTTTCAAATCCAATTATCTATCCATTCAATTATCCTCATCCCCTTTCACTCTACACTTGGGGGAAATCTCCATATATACTATTCTACCATACATGTCTTCTACAACCCCTATCCACCATCCATCATACTATCTAAGTCTATCATCCTTTTCCCTTTTTTGATCTTGTATTCCTATCCATGTCATTCATCTCATAGTCCTTATCTTATACATTTCCTTCATCCCCCTTCCATAATCCTATATCAGTCCATCCACTCTATCCATATTTGATCATGATATCCTATCCATATACTCCATCTCATAGTTCTTGTCCTATACATTTCCTCCACCCCCATCCATAATCCTATATAAGTCCATCCTCCTTTCCATGTATTTGATCTTGGTTATCCCATGCATTTCTTCCATACATTATCCATTATCCATTAGCCATTATCCTATTCCATCCATATCCTCCTTATCCTTATCCCCTATCCATATCATTTCTCATCCTATCCAAATCCATTCCACTTTCATACTTCTTATCTTGAATAAAAAACTAGAGGCACTCAAACATCCATGCATGCTTTGGACAATACCATCATTTATCCCCTTCATTCATAATCTTTATACACTATCCATCCATCTCATTTAGCCTTAATCTACCATCTCTACATCCTTCATCCTCCCACCTCTCGTATGATGGCATCCTTTGCAACATAGTCCTTGGATCCCAATCCACTTATTCCCCATCCTTTAGTACTCAAATCCCATTCTTAGACACCCTCCTTCCCTTTCCTACATCCTTTATCACCCATTTTTCCCATACTTAATTTTCCTCCCTTTAGTATGGGGAATTTCATTCCTTGACCACATAGTTCTTGAATCTCTATCCTTTAATCCCATATTACCTATCCATCCATTCAATATTACCTATCCATCCATTCCATTCATTTATCTCCCATCCAAGCCATCTTCACCATTCCTTGGCTTTCCCTTGTCATTTTCCCCAATCCATTTTATCCTTCATCCATCTTCCAATTCAATTCTATCCAATCCCTTTAGCTTCTAATCCAATCGATTCATCTTCCTTGCATCATTTTCAATCCATTTTATCCTTCATACATCTTCCAATCACATTATATCCAATCTTTTTATTTTTCCTTCCAACCTTCAATCCATATTATCATCCAATCATCTTATCTTTAAATTGAGCCATTCTATCCCATTCCTCTTATCTTCCTTCCTATCATATCCAATATATTTATTCTTCTTTCCTATCCAATTCAATCCATCCACCTTCCAATCTCATTCCATCCAATCCCTTTAGCTTCTAATCTAATCAATTTATCTCCCCTCCATCCTTTTAATCCATTTTATCCTTCATCCATCTTCCAATTTCATTCTATCCAACCCAAATCTCTTCTAATCTAATCTATCTTATCCTCAAGTTCTATCTTCTAATCCAATCAATCTTATCATATTCTCCACTTCCTCTTATCTTCCATCCTATCCAATCCAATCCATTTATTCTTCCTTCCAACCTCCAATTTATCTTATCCTCCTTGATTCTATCATATCCAATTCCTCTTATATTCCTTCATCCATCTTCCAATACATTTATTCTTTGTTCCATCCTATTAAAACCATCTTATCTTCCAATTCTATTTTATCATTCATCCATCTTCCAATTCAATTATATGCAATCTATTTATCTTCTAATCCAATCTATCTTATCTTCCAATCCTATCATATTCTCAAAATTCCTCTTATATTCCTTCATCCATATTCTAATACATTTATACTTCCTTCCATCCTATCAAAACCATCATATCTTCCAATTCCATTTTATCCTTCATCCATCTTCCAATACATTTATTCTTCCTTCCAACCTCCAATTTATCTTATCCTCCATTTCTATCATATCCAATTCCTATTATCTTCCTCCATCCATCTTCCAATACATTTATTCTTCCTTCCATACTATTAAAACCATCTTATCTTTGAATTCCATTTTATCCTCCATCCATCTTCCAATTTAATTCTATCCAATCCATTTATCTTCTAATCCAATCTATCTTATCTTCCAATTCTCTTATAATCTCAAAATTCTTATTATCTTTATTCCCATTCTATCCAATCCACTTATCTTGCTTCCATCCTATTCAAACCATCTTATCTTCCAATCCCATTCCATCCAATTCATTTATCTTCTAATCCAATCAATTTATCTTTCTTCCATCCTATTCAATCCATCTTATCCTCCAATCTCATTTTATCCAATCATGTTCCTCCTTCATCATCTAATCAAATGCTATTCTACCAATTCTAATCCTATCAAACTGAGTTTTATCCCATCAAATTGAGCTTTAGCCAATCACATTGAGCTTTTCCCAGACACTTTTCCCACATAAGTTTCATCAAATCAATTCAGAGATTGACTTTTGGTGTTCCTTGTTCATTTCACAGCTATTGCTAGTGAATGCTTGTTTCAACATCAATCAATCTTTGTCCGTTAGGATGCATCCTTCCAGCATTAGCTTATCAATCCTCCATCACATAATCCCATTCATGGAAAGAACTTTGGACTGAATGACTATTTGGTCATGATGTCTTTTTGTTGATTTTATCTTTGTGTTTCAGTAGACCCTACTCACGATTGCCTCAATCTTCAATATCTTGGTGTATCTTGGATGGTGTATATTGGAATATGTGTCATTTGTGGAATGATCTATTTGTGGGTAATTTAGTGTATCTTTCTTGGTCACACAGTTATGGTTATGTATGCCTCACCAGGGGCAAGGTCTCGTGCACTTCCACCAAGTCCCTAATCAAGATTTGGGTGTACCATAGCTTCCTCATGAGTCACTGCAATAGTTCCACCATGATTGTTGATCTACATCTATGCTCCTAAATCTTACTCATTTGTCTGAGAGTCTAGTCCATGCAAAGGAACCATTTCATCCACACTGTCTAGCTTGTGATGCATGCCTCCTCTTGAAAAATCAAACAAGGGCGTGCTCTCAAATATTAATACAATACAATCCCAAAAATATCTTGTAGTTAGGTTTCATTAGATAGTTTCATTTAGCATTCTTGTAATTTGCATTATGAGGATCCTATTTACTCACTATTCCCCATCCTGATTGGTGCATCATGTCCCCGACCTACCTTGACCCCCCAAGGAAGCATCTCGCGACACTAACCCATTTCTCCTTTTTTTTTCTCTCTTCCTCCTCATTCTTCTTCCTCCCTTCTGTCCTTTTCAAGAAAATTCCACAAAATTTATTTTTTGCATTATTTTATCGAGGAGTATAATCTCCCACTACAATTAATTTTCTCCACTAGAATTACTTTTCTCTCTGTGGCATCTCATTTTATTTTTTCTTTGACGCAATGACATCCTTGATGCCACATCAAAGAGGGGCAAAATGTAGACGTCTAAAATCATCCCTGCACCCTTATATTAATTTAATTAATACTCCCTTAGATTTATAGTTAATTCTAGTTAATTAACTATTTTTTTATATTCATCTATTTATTTAATTAAATTAATTCATTATTCTATGGTATCTAAAGTTAATTTAAATACCCTTCCCTAATATATTAAATTCACATTAAATATATGATTCTCCACATATTCCCCCTTTAAATAAATTTTAATTTATTTATTCCCTCTACATTCTAATATTCTACTAAGCTATGATGAATCTAAATCTAATTTGTATTAATTCTAAATCTAGCCTAGATTCCTAATCTATACCCATCACTATCCCCCTAAACCTATTCCTCTAATTAATCTTATATTAATTAGAATAATTTTATAATTCCTACAACAATTAACCTCCTAATGGTTCTCACACATGTGTGAGTACCCCTCCTATGGGATTTGTCCATTCTCTTTTCCTAAAATGTCCTAAGACATTTCTGTTACATCTTGTCTCCCCTTTCCTCTTTGGAAGATGCTCAACATGTGACTCACTTTAGGTCTCCCACCCTCTTACACTTTTCATTAAGCCATCATTTTAAAGAGTTTCTCACACATGTATGAGAAACTCTTCCTATTCCATGACCACTCCTTTATCCTGTGTAGAATCTATGTGGATGCCACATAAGATCCACCTCATCCAAACCCTCCAAAAATCTATAAATAGGAGGCCTCAGTCCTGGCAAATAATATTTCATTTTATGCATTGTTATCATGTTAGTACTGCTCTAGAATTTGATAGTTCATTTTCATGCTTTTCATGCTTAGTTCATTATTGAATCTAGAAATCATATGCTAGGTTAATGGTGAATGAATCTTAGTTTCATTTGATCTTGCATATAATTCTAGCTTAGTTTTGCATTTTCATTTTCATCGTTTGGTGAAGGCTTGAGACAAGTTCCTCATACTTGTTCTTGAGTTCTTCATCACATCAATAGTTTGCATAGTTGGATTCACTCCACAACAAGAAAACAATCAATACTGGGGTTTATATTTTGTGTTGGGAGAGCACACCCACATCCCTCTCTAAGAGAAAATCAAACAAGTCTTGCGTGCACTTGTTTCAACTCATCTAGGGTTATGCTGGAAGCTTTGTGTAGGAACTAAGTTTTTGATATGTTAATGTAACTTGTATGATTTTTATCTCTAACATATTCATGTCTAAGATTTATCCTCATAGGTAGGTTCTCATCATACACAATAAGCATATATCCCAAATTTACAATTGCAAAAATTAATGATGCTTAATATGATATATTCCAACTTCATAAATTTATCTTATCATGCAATCTATTTTTTTAGTATTAGATATTTTAATATGTAATTTATGTAACGAAAGAAAATAGGTTTGGGGTTGGTTCTCACTATCTTGTATTATAAAACAAATAATCTTAGACCTATCATGATGAATAGTATTCCCCTTATTCAACAAAACACACACAACACAATAGAGAAATAAATAGAAAATTGCAAGAACAAAAATATTTGCTTTCTATTATCTTCAATAAAATGACATTACAATATTCTAGAAAATTAATTTCTATAGGAACATGAGCCTTCTTATTACAATAATCTACAAAGAAGGGCCATAGTCTACACTTCTAGGACTTAGTCCCAAAACCCTCCTTCATCCCTGCATATGTAGCGCTCATAACCGCTTTATAATATTATAGAAAGTGAAAATTTCCTCTTTTGGCACCCAATGCTTCATTAGTTCAATTTCCTCTCTCTCTCTCTCTCTCTCTCTCTCTCTCTCTCTCTCTCTCTCTCTCTCTCTCTCTCTCTCTCTCTCTCTCTCTCTCTCTCTCTCTCTCTCTCTCTCTCTCTCTCTATTTGTATCAAAACTTGCGCCTTGATGACACAACTTTTAGAAGCCATAACTTTTGACTTGGGCATTTGATTTGCTTATATAATATATTGTTGGAAAGCTTGCAAACAGATCTACAACAACACATATATTTAAAGATTTATATCTTGGCATTTCAAACCTTTATATGGCCTCCAAGGTATTCAAATTTTAGTTTTAAGTTTCATTGGAGAAATTTACCAGGACAAAAACGTTAATTTATTTCAAACCTCTTAGGATATTGAGGTGATTCTTTTGCCAATCATCTAATTTTTCAAGTAAAATCCTTGGGACCAATTTTTGTATCCACACAACCACAAACTATAAAAAGTCTTGAAAATAACTGTGCATGAATATTTATTTATTTATTTTTTCTATTTTTAGCTTCTATACATCTTATATAGTGCAAATATCATAGTGAGCTCCAAGAAAACTAAGAAAAGATTAAAAAAGAAGAAAAAATAATATTTCTTTTTGGGTGATGCAAGATTGCTCCTACACCCTGGATGCTCCCGCATCATATCACCTCCCATACATTGGAAGGAAGATGATCAAATAGGTTCGAGAAGGCTCAAGCGCTAAGTAAATGCAATAATCCTTTGCTACATGGACCATGGCTGTGCAAATGAAATTAAAAAATGCAAGATCTAGGGCTAGATGGAAAGAGATGTATTTCTGCATGCACATGGAAATTGGTGATGGACAAACAAATTATGAGACCAAATATGAGAAGTAGAGATTGTAAAGGACCTACAAACTAAATTTTAGGCTAAAATAGGAGGTCAGGGGTGACTTTCTCTCCCCAGAGAAGGTTAGGGTCGATTTTATTTCCCTTGACCCTTTTTTTTTTTGGCAAAAGTAGTCGCAAACTGTATCCCTTCTCCTGTTGTCTTCGTACCTCTTCCCACATGTGTACCACCTATTCTTGACATAGAAAAAGAGGGAAAAAAAGTTGTGGAAATGGTTTTTCATAAGTCAAACCCAGGTTTTAGAATCAACCATGAAATCAAAATGAAAAACTTGTTAAAGTAGGTTAAAGTAGCGTGTAAGATTTTTTCCACATTTTCACCATGTTTTGAAACCCGATTATCATAATAATGACCTTGTCATTTGATTTTAAGGATAGATTTATGATTATGTTTGATTATGTTATAAAAATCTTGTGTTTTTTATTGCAGTTAGATCACTTAGTTGATTTCATTTAGATGTCAATCCCGATAGGCTGATAGAATAATTTTTTTTTCCTTTCGGAAGATCTAGAGTTAGGAAAGTTGATGCGCTCAAGATGAACAAGTATATAATAGGATTACTAATTTGATTGACATTAGATGATTCAATTAATAATGTTCATTGATTGAACTACACTTTATTTTCCAAACATGTTTCCTTTTGGAAACTACAGGTTAGAGGTCCTTATCCTTGGCCCTTCGACATGATTGGGGATTTTTTTAGTCATGAGATGAGTTATTGGTCGGTGTGGCTTATGGTTCTTGCTTGAGATGCCCCAGTTCTGAGTGATCAAGGGTTTACTAACTGTTGTGACTGAGCGATGAAACTCAAACCACAATACCTTCTATTTACTAATGGGTGAGATGACTCTCATCCCCAATTATGTATACCAGATCTTACACATCTCAACAATGGGTGAGGTTGTTTACTATGATTAGGTTTATAATGGAGAGGCATGCATATGAATATTACAAGATCCTACTATTAATTATGATAGTACTCCCTAGATATAATTGTTGGCTTATGATCCTCTTCCTGGCATGCTTGCTAGTTTCATTAGAGAATTTTTACTACCAGATCAACATGGGCACAAATTTGTAGTAGGCCAAGGCCACATTGTAGAGGAAATGATTACAAAGCCACACAAATTTGCTTGCGGTTCATGTGTCTTGGTACAGTTATACCATGACCTACATCATTTTGTTTACATACATAGTACTACACTTTCTGCTGGTACAATCCTCTTATAGATTTGGAGTTGGGAGCACCTCTTGATTATGAGATCCATTGCTGCTAGGGTTCAGACTCTTGATTGATTGTACATATTTATATTTGCTAGAGTGATTATCCAGACCCATCTAGGAAAGATAGATTATTGGAACCATATGTTAGATAAGATAGATCAAGTTTGTTGGCATCCTTACTTAGGTTGTGAGCCCGGGGATGAGGATGATACTGAGGTTCCATTTATGTTTAATCCTCATTGGTAGATTAGATAGACACCATCGGTATTGGAGAGATTCTATTGTATGAGAGTTGTGAGACAGTTCAGACACACACATGGTATACCATAGGTTTTGGTCCTCTACGCACAAGTACAAGAAGAGAGGTCTCTATGAGGACCACATGTGGAGTACATGGTTTCTCATGATGAGTTCTTGGGTCTTCATCCTTTACAATGGGATTATACATATAATGTGGTCGATGTGGGTGTTACACCTGACTATGCACAATGTTTGTTAAAATATCCATTTCTTAAATTTAGTGATCTTACTGAGCCAGTGCTAGATATTGTTGAGAGATATCTTTATGATGGTGATGATGGAGGTGATGGGGATGGGGATGGGAGAGGATGTCTTCAGAGAAGGAGAGCTCATATGAGAGGAGGGAGAGAAGGAGGTAGGATGATTCAAGGGATATTGTTGGAATATCCGATGCAGAGATGGTAAGTGTGCTTTGTAGATCTAATGATTATATTTGATTACATGATTATCAAATATTATGTTGTCATTAATTTCAATTATTGGCTTTGTGTTCTTAGTGTGTTTCCAAGCATAGTTGTGATGAATGAAGGATTGCGGTGAGTTTTAGTGGTTTCTATCTTTGGGGAGACTTAGGTGTGTCTCTGGCTGTGTAATGCATGACCACTACTGCTAATGTTAATGACAAGTGTAATTTCTAGAACCATTAATGACAAGTGATAGATGATTTAAATGTCTTGTCAAAACTATGATGTATCTTGTGGAGCGGTTACGAGATATGGTGGTTGACAGTATTCAGATGCTATAGTTGCAACCACAACTAATTTGAGTAACCAGTGTGCAAGATAGGTGATCGGTGAGAAGAGACAAAGTTGTTAACATGTTACATTATTTATGTTCTTGAGCGATAAGTGATAAATATTTGATTCAGGATCAGTGTTAAGGTTGTGGTAGAATCAATTGCATTAGTCACAATCTGATGATGAGTATTCATGATCGGAGGTGATGATATGGAATCAAATTACTCAATGCTAGAGTGTGGAGAAGATTCTTGAGGAAGCTTGTGTTTGGTCAAAATGTGTTTGACTCCTTGACACACCATTCTATGTAAATCATTGTATTGGCTGACACGGTTTTGGAAATTTTTTTTATGCATTTAAATTTTTTATGTGGCACATTGGATTTGAACGAGATGTTTTGAAATTATAATTTAGGGTTTGATTAAGGTGGTGTAATTAAAATTTCAATATATAATGGATGAAGTTGAAGGTTAAGAGTGCTGATCGTGTGTTGAAGAAGTGTGATGAAAGGTGCATGTTGCAAACAATATAGGGAAGAGTTAAGTGTGTTGAGAAAAGATTGCATTCTTTAGTGGATCTGATCAAGAAAAAGTAGTGTTTTTCTACAAATCATTCTTTATGTTGTTTCCTCACAGTTGTAGCAGGTTAAATCCCTTAATAGGGTAGATCCCAACAGATCTTTTTTGTAAATCCTCTAACAAGGTGACACTTTTTCAAGTGTTTAAAGTCCTCTAACAAGGCTACTGTTAATAGGGTAAAGGTCCTAACAAGCCTAAGGTAAATCCCTTAACCGGGTGCACCTAACAGTGTTGTTGTAAAATTTTAACAAGGTTAAGCTCCTCATAGAGCGTACTTTAGAAGAGTATATCATTTAGTGGGTACTAATCCCCATCATGGTTTTTCTCCCTATTTGGGTTTCCACAAGATAAATATGTGTGTCAATTTGTGAATGGATTTGGATGCTTATGATTTTCATTTTTTGTTATTAAGGTTAATCTTGTACATGTTGGTTTAAGTTTTAAGATAGAGAAGTTTGGATTATTTGGTAGATTACTGATTCTCCCCACTCTCATTAATCTAACCTCAGGACTAACAATTGGTATCAGAGATTTGGTCCTATGTTGTGGTGAAGCTTAACATCTTGAGGTAAAGATATGAGATGATGAGAAAGGAAGGTCCTAAATTCACAAGAGAGAACTACTTAGTATGGTGTGGTCGGATGAAGCTCTATCTTAAAGGGATGGGTGATCAATATTGGATCATGTGGTTAACAAGTATACTGTCCCTTCAGGAACCCTGACTATAGATCAACTCAAGGAAAGGTTAGAACATAATGCTACTATGGAAGCTATTGGTAGTACTCTTTAAAATGTAGAGTATGTTGATATCAAAGACTTGGATATTGCTAATGAGATGTGGGAAAAGTTGAAAATCATCTATGGTGGGGATCTACATATGTAGAAGGAAAAGGTTGATAGTTTGAGAGGAAAGTATGATGATATATGAGGAAACGGTAAAATGAGAACATTGAGCAATATAGTCAAATAATCAAAGAAGTTGTTGCTGCTATCTGAGGTGCTAGAGGTAATCTTCTTGAGGAGGATGTGGTAAGAAAAATGTTGAGAAATTTATTGCCTCAGTATGCTATTAGGATTTTAGCTATACAAGAGATGAGATCTCTAGGAACTTTTACCATTACTCTTGATTCATTAATTGGGAAATTAACTACATTTGAGTTAAACAATTATGATAATAGTATACCTAAAGTTGAAGTGACTTTCAAGTCATCATTGACTCTTGCACCATCTAGGAAAGGAAAGGAGATGTCTAATAGTTCTTCAACATGTTATCCTAATGATTATGAATCTATCTTATCTGGAGAAAGAGAAATGGAGGAATTGGAATCTTTATTTGCTAGAAGGCTTCCTAGAGGGAAAGGTAAATATAAGGGTAAGTTACCTTTTAAGTGCTTTGCATGTAACAAAATTGAACATATTTCTTCTAGATTCCTTGAAAATGATAAGAAGGAGAAGTCAAGAAGATTCAAGGATAAAAACAAGAAAGTATTCTATCTAAATGAGGAATGTGTTACCTATGAGGAATATGATGGAAGAGATGAAGAATAAATTGTGTTTTTTTGTAGTAAAGGAAGAACCCTCAGAAGAAGGTGAGAAAGCATTGGTTTCTAAAATGAATCATAGTGGTAAATGGACTATTGATAGTGGGTGCACCCATCATATGACCGGTGATAGAAGAAAATTCATCAATATGGAAGAATGTGATGGAGGCTCGGTGAGTTTCAAGAATGATGCTCCCTATATGGTAAAAGGTAAAGGATCTATCACTTTGAATGATAAAAAAATTGTGATGATGTTTACTTGGTTAATGGTCTAAGATACAATTTGTTAAGTGTTTCTTAGTTGAATAACAAAGGATATATATTGGAGTTCAATGGAGGTTGTTGCAAGATTATTAGGAAATCAAGAGAGTTGATTTCTACCGGTGAGTAAACTAGAGGTAACTTGTTCCATATGGGTTCTGCTATTAAGAGTTATCTAATTGATAAGGTAGAAGATTGTTGGTTATTACATTAGAGGTTTTGTCATGTAAATTTTGATTACCCGATCAAAGTTAGTAAGATGAAGTTAGTGAGAGGTTTGCCTAACCTAGTGAAACTAGACAATGTAATGTGTAAAGAATGTCAGATTGGGAAGTTAACTAGTTCTAGTTTCATCAGTAAAAATTATTCTTTTGGAGGTATATTATATTTGGTTCATACCATTCTATGTGGTCAAATGAGAACTCAGAGTTACTACGATGATAGATATTTTATGTTTTTTGTTGACGATTATTCTAGAATGATGTGGGTTATATTTTTAAGGGATAAATATGAATCTTTTCACATGTTTAAGATCTACAAATCCAAAGTGGAGAAGGAGATTGGTAAGATCTTGAAATGTCTTAGATCAGACATAGGAGGTGAGTTTACTTCACAAGAATTTAGTACATATTTTGAAGAATAGAGAATTCAAAGGCAGATGTCAACTCCTAGAAAACCTTAGAAAAATGGTATTGCTGAAAGAAGAAATAGGTCTATCATTGATTGTGCTAGGACATTAATGATTCAGAAGGGTGTTGCACAAACATTCTGGAGAGAAGAAGTGAGCACTACTATTTACATATTGAACAAAGCTCAGTTGAAGAAAGGTATGATAAAAAATCCCTATGAGTTGTGGTATGGTCGATCACCGTGTGTAAGTTATTTCAAAATTTTTGGGAGTAAATGATACATAAAGAGAGATAAAAATATAAGAAAGTTTGACCCAAGAAGTGATAAGGGGATATTCTTAGGATACTCCTTAAAGAGAAAATCCTACAAGTTCTTGAACAAGAGAACACATAAGATAGTGGAAGGTGACAGTGTAAGAAAAGATGAATTTTCTAAGAAAAATGATGAATCTAGAAAGAAGGAACTTGAAGACTATCATGGGTTTGTTTATGTGCAATCGGTGGAGAAAGATGCTGAAAATCAGGATAGACAAGTTAATGAGGAGGAACCTGTACCAGAGGTTGAAGAAAATCCTAGATTTGAACCGATATTTCCAAGGTATGTAAAGTTAAATCATTCCCCTGATCAAATTATTGGTGATAGAAATGCTATTGTGTTAACCAGAAGGAAGGCGAGATAAGGTACTTGTTTGTTATATGAATTTGAACCTAAAACAATGAAAGATGCATTGAAAGATGAAGGTTGTGTGAAATCTATGGAAAATAAATTGGAGAAGATTGAGAACAACAATACCAAGACATTAGTGCCCAGACCATCAAAAAAGAATGTGATCCATACAAAGTGGATTTTTAGAAACAAGATGAATGAGACAGGTGAAGTGGTAAGGAAAAAGGAAAGTTTGGTGTGCAAAGAATGTGCACAAGAGGAAAACCTAGACTGTAGTGAAACATTTTCACTTGTGGCCAAACTTGAAGGTGTAAGGATATTGCATGCATATGCTTCTTATAAAGGATTCAAGGTATATGAAATGGATGTTAAGTCAACTTTTTGTAATGAAATCTTGGAAGAAGAAGTATACATTGATAAACCTAAAGGATTTTCTAATTAAAAAGGAAAGAACATGGTGTGCAAATTATAGAAACATTTGTATGTGCTAAACAAAGCACCTAGGTCATGGTATGAGAGATTTCATTCAAATATGATTCAAATTGGTTTCATCAGGGCCAACGATAACAGTAATGTGTATTTGAAGATTAAGAAAGATGAAAGATTGCTGATTGCAGAGTTATTTGTAGATCTGATCCAATATAATGAAGAGATGAGTAGAGTATTTTCAAATGAGATGAGGAAATAATTCGAGATGTCTAGGATCAGTGAGATCAAATTATTCATTGGATTGTAGCTTCAATAGATGAAATGGTATCTACATTAGTCAATCCAAATATGTAAGGGAAATCTTGAATAATTTTGGGTTATATGGCTGAAAGTCGATTTCAAACTATCAAAGGAAGATGATTCTAAAGAGGTGGATGAGACACTTTACAAGCCCATGATCGATAAGATACCATATGTAGTGAAAAATAGACCAGAGATAACACATGTAGTTGGATTAGTTGAAATATTTTCTTCTAATGCCAATGAATCTCATTGGTTGCAGTTAAGACAATTTTTAGATATCTTAAGGGAACTAAAGATTATGGTCTTTGGTATGGCCATAAAGGTGATTTCTCTTTGCTTGTGTTTACTGATGCTGATTTGGTAGGTAGTGTTGATGATTGAAACAACACAATTGGAGGTGCATTCTTTCTTGGTGAAAGCCTTGTATCTTGGAAAAGTAAGAAGCATGATTGTATATCTCAATCAACAACTAAAGCTGAGTATGTTGCTACTGCAATTAATTTTACACATGTAGCATGCATCAAGAAGATTCTAGAAGGATTTCAAGAGAAGGTAGTTAAACTAATGGTTATCTATTGTAACAATATAAGTTCTATTAACATTTTAAAGAACCCGGTGATGCACTCTAAGGATAAGCATATAGCTATCAAATATCATTTTCTTAGAGAATAGGTATAGGAAAAGAAGTGAGGCTGGAGTATGTTCCCACTAAGGAGTAGGTTGCTGATATTTTCACTAAACCATTGTGTAAGGATGAATTTGAGTATCTAAGGGTTAGTTTGGGGTCATTCCCCTAAGTTGAATTAGAGGAAGATGAAGTTGCATCAATCCTAGTGTATTCATTGAATATCTTTTGTCTGGATTGATGTTGTAGGGACAATCCTTAGGTGGAACAGTCTATGTAGTCACATGCTTTGGTTATTCAAGTTCAGAAGAGAAAATACTCAGTGTGGTTGATGCCTTTGGAATTGTTGTCAAAGGGGGAGTATGTATATCAAGGGGAGAATGTGTAATTGCAGAACTAGTGAAAGGAAGAAGTGGAAACATTTTATGTTCACTATATCATGTTGAAAGTGAGTGTTTCCATCAATGCAAAAGGGGGAGATTGTTGGTATATCTGATGCAAATATGGTAAGTATTTTTTGGAGATGTAATGATTAGATGTGATTTCATGATTATCATATATTATTTTGTCATTGATGTCAATTATTGTCTTTGTGTTCTTAGTGTGTTTCCAAGCATAGTTTTAATGAATTAAGGATTGCAGTGAGTTTCAATGGTTTCTATCTTTAGGGGAGACTTAGGTGTGTCTCTGGATGTCTAATGCATGATCTCTACTACTAAAGTGATCTCACGATAAATTTGTGATTAGTTGAAGTATACCAATGCAATTGATAGAACAATTAATGATAGGTGATAGATGATTTGAATGTCTTGTCAAATCTATGATGTATCTTATGGAATGGTCATGGGATATGGTGGTCAACAATATTCAGATGCTATAGTTGCAACCACAACTAATTTGAGTAACCGGTGTGTATGATAGGTGATTGGTGAGAAGAGATAGAGTTGTTAATATGCCACATTATTTGTGTTCTTGAGCGATAAGTGATAAATCTTTGATCGGTGATCGATGTTAAGGTTGTTGTAGAATCAATTGAGTTAGTCACGATCTATTGATGATTCTTTGTGATTGGAGGCGATGATCTGGCATCACATTGCTTGATTCTAGCGTGTGGAGAAGATTCTTGAGGAAGCTTGTGTTTGGTCAAAATGTGTTTGACTTCTTGACACAACAGTCTATGTAAATCATTGTATTGGCTGATGCGGTCTTGGAAAAATGTTTAATGTATTTAATTTTGTTATGTGACATATTGGATTTGAGAGGGATGTTTTAAAATTCTAATTTAGGGTTTGATCAAGGTGGTGGAATTCAAAGTTTGGTATATAATGGATGAAGTTGAAGGTTAATAGTGTTGATCGTGTGTTGAAGAAGTGTAGTGTAAGGTGCATGTTGTGATCAAGCTAGGGAAGAGTTAAGTGTTTTGAGAAGAAATTGTGTGATTTAGTGGATCTGATCAAGTAGAGGTAGTGTTTTTCTATAGATCATGCTTTCTATTGTTTCCTAACAGTGCTAGCAAGTTAAATCCCTTAACATGGTAGATCCTAATAGATATTTGTTGTAAATCCTCTTACAAGGTGACACTTTTTCAAGTGTTTAAAGTACTCTAACAAGGCTACTCTTAAGAGGGTAAAGGTCCTAATAGGCCTAAGGTAAATCCCTTAACCGGGTAGCACCTAACAATGCTATTGTAACCTTTTAACAAGGTTAAGCTCCTCACAGGGTGTACTTAAGAAGAGTACACCATTTAGTGGTTACTAATCCCCACCATGGTTTTCTACCTATTAGATTTCAATGAGATAAATATGTGTATCAATTTTGTGGATGGATTTGGATGCTTATGATTTTTAGTTTTTGTTATTAAGGTTAATCTTGTGAATGCTGGTTTAAGGTTTAAGATAGAGAAGTTTATATTAATTGGTAGATTACTGATTCTCCCCCCTCTCATTAATCTGACCTCAGGACTGACAGAGAGATGAAGTTGTTATTGGATCTCTTGGAGGTGATGCACATGGTAGAAGTGGAGGTAGGGGTAAAGGTAGAGGTGGTGGTAGGGGTGGTGGTACGGATGGTGGGTGAGGTGGCAGAGATGGTGGTAGGGACGGTGGAAGAGGTGGTGGTAGAGATGGGGGAGATGGTGGTAGGGGTATAGGGAGAGTGAGGATGAGAGGGGGAGGTGTTCCTAGTAGAGTCATTCCTAGAGCTGCACATGCACTAGAATGGGGATGATAGGGTCATCGAGTGGTGAGACACGTGGTTCAACCTAGTGCTCCTATTTCTCTTGCAACTCCAGTGGCTCTTGCAGCTCCAACAAATCCAAGTTAGGACATACAGGTGTTACAGGATAGTGTGTCCACTATACAAAATCAGTTGGCACAAGTGTCGAGTGTGATGCAAAGTTTGGTTGTTGTAGTATCACATATTCAACAGGGTCAGAGTTCACATATGAAACAGGGTCAAAGTTCACATGCCCCTACTTAGATAGTGCCTCCTCCTAGTTTTCATATTCCTACATAGATAGTTCCTCCTCCTAGTCAGACAGATGGGGCTGAGATGATTCATACAAGGGCTACTTAGATAGATGGTACTAGGAGCAGTCAAGATCCTCCTTTAGATGCTGGTGGTGATAAAGGGATAGGCCAAGTCCCTAGTTGATTTATATGCATATTGATTCCCCCTTTGATGTATATAGATGTATCTTATCAGACATTTGATGATGTATCTTGATTTATGGATTTTGATAGACTTTCTTGGACATTGATATCTCTTGATAGGTATTTGATACACTTTGATAGATTTGGACATGTTTGGTTTATCTTTCTCTTGATGTCATGATATATTGGAATTTATGATTTTTGAGATGATCTATATATGGATGCAGTTCTAGTGTTAGAATGAACTTAGAATAACTGAGAGGGGAGGGGTGAATTAGTTATCCTCAGATCTAGATGTAGCAAATAAAACTTTATGTACTTCAGATCTACTCAGCAGCTGTAGCATAAATCAACAACTTAATCATGCAGTGTACTGTCAATTGAAATTAGCTTGTAGAAACATAACAGTAAAGCAAACCATAAGCATTCACACAAGTATTTAACATGGAAAACCAATATGGGAAAAACCACCAGTAACATGCTACCAAGTTTTCACTCTTCTGAAGTGATGCCCTATGAGGAGCCAACCCTGTTAAAGGTTACAATAACACACTGCTAGG
>MU223304.1:2135166-2152575 GCA_018584345.1 Thuja plicata
ATTTTCTAAAGCATATTTCACTATTTTGGGCTCAAATTCACATAACAGACATGTGTCATTTTTCAACTTACTTCTTGTCATAACAACAGAATCCTTTGACCCAATGATTTGATTAGAATTGTGATTTATTCTCACATATTTTGCTAGGCCTCAGTCCTTGCTTTAGGTTCATCATTTGTATTCAGTTCTGGTTGATTCTTTGACTCAGCATCTCCATCAGATAGCTTAGCATTCACTTCCAGTTGCTCGGCAACTCCACTCTGTGACTCGACAGGTGCATGCTGTTGTTCAGCAGTAGTCTCAGGTAGTGAATTAGAATCTTCCTCATCCAGATATACGGACAATCTGTAGTTTTCAGGCTCTTGTGTACTTTTAGCTTCATTTCTTTTTGCAAACTCATCAATTCTTACATTTGCACTTTCAACAATTTTGTTAGTATTAGAATTCAAACATTTGTAAGCTTTGCTTTTTGTTGAATAACCAAGGAATCCCTTCTTCACCTTTAGCATCTAGTTTTCCATTTCTGTTGTCTTTCAGTATAAAACATTTGCTTCCAAATAGTTTAAAATAATTTACACTAGGTGCATACCCATACCAAAGTTCATAAGGTGTAGCATCTGTACCTTTCTTGATTTGAACTCTATTCAGTGTATAGACTACAATAATTACAACTTATTTCCAATATTTCTGTGCAACATTTTTCTCCATCATTAATGTTCTTGTACAGTCCATGATAGATCTGTTCTTTCATTTAGCAATACCATTTTGTGGAGGAGTCCTGGGTGTGGAAATCTGTCTCTTTATGCCTTGGTCATTGTAAAACCTATTAAACTCATTATAAATAAACTCTCCACCTCTGTCAGATCTTAAGCATTTCAAACTTTTGCCTATTTCCTTTCCAACTTTAGCTAAGTACCATTTAAATAACTAAAATGCATCAGATTTTTCGTTGAGAAACATTACAGTCATCATCCTTGAATAATCATCAACAAATAGAATAAAGTATCTAGCACCACAATAGCTTCTTTCTCCAATGGGACCACAGAGATCAGTATGAACCAATTCCAGAATTTCCTCTGATACATGTGTTTTACTCTTGAAACTAGACTTAGTCATCTTTCCTAGTTGGCATTGTTTACACATAGCATTCTCATGTTTCTTTAACTTAGGTAGCCCTCTAACTTTTTTTAGTTTACTTATGCTTACCAAGTTATCAAAGTTCACATGACACAACCTCTTATGCCATAACCAAACATCATTGTACTATGCAAACAAATATGTTTCTTTAGATAAATCCATATAAAATAAGTTACCTTTAGTCTGATCACCACTTCCAACTAATTCTCCAGTAGAATCATAGATCTTTGCCTTTCTGTGATGGAATTCAACTTTGTAACCAGAAGTGTTCAGTTGTGCAACACTAAACAAATTATATTTAAGATCATCAACCCAATACACATCATCACATCTGATCTTTTCTGTTAGGTTAATCAATCATTTACGTTTGATAAGACATGGTGAATCATTACCAGATTTTACATATCCTCCTTTACATTGGTTTAGGGTTTCAAACTTATCTTTGTCACCAGTCATATGACGGGAACAACCACTATCAATGATCCAATGATCATTCTTACTCATATAAGAGATTAGTGCAGTTTTCTCATCATCATCAGAATCTTCTTTAATAGCAACATAAACAACTTCTATATCATTGTCATCAAAATTATCAGTGTCATTGTCAGAAGTTTCCTCAGCAATATAACAAGATTTCTTACCTTTGTCTTTGTAGTCCTTATATTTCCTAAAGTCTCGGTCATCCTTTCTGTCTTTGTATTCTTTGTATTTTTTGTCCCTTCTTTCATCTTTTTCATTTTTGTCAGGACATCTAGCAGCTATATGACCAACATTGTTGCATGAAAAACAAATAATACGAAGTTTACCTCTGTATTTTCCTTTTCCTCTGGAAAGCCTCTTTGCCATAAGTGCTTCAAGTTCTTCAAATTCATAATCAGAAGTGTCACTATCATTGTCCACATGTTTCTTTCCTTTCTTAGATTTATTGAGAACTAGATGTGATCTAAAAGCAGAATCAATCCCTTATGGATTATAGTTATCATAATTTGACATTTCAAATGTAGTGAGTCTGCCTATCAGATTTTCCAGATTCAGATTATTGTTAGGAGTACATCTAAATTCTTGAATTGCAGAAACTCTAATAGCATATACAAGAAGTAAATTTCTCAGTACCTTGCTCATAATGGTGTTCTCATCAATTGTTCCATTATCCCCTCTAATGGCATTCACAACTTCTTTTACCCTACCATAGTACTGAATGACATTTTCACCTTCTTGCATTTTCATCTCATCAAACTTACCTCGTAGACTTTTTGATTTAGCTCTCAGCACATTTGTGTCTCCACCATAGACAGTTGCAAGTTTGTCCCACATGTGATTTGCATTTGTGCAACTCTTTATATCATCAAACTCTGAATAGCTCAATGAGGAGGCGATCTCCAACATTGCTTGATTGTGCTCTTGCTTTTCTTTTAGTTGTGCAGCTGTGAGAGGAGTAGTAGGTGGTACATAGGCATGTTCAATAAGTCACTTAGCATCATCTCCAATACCAGCCAAATGTAGTTTCATCAAACTCTGCCATGCACGGAAGTTATCTTTGTTCAGCTTAGGAACCTCCTTATACATCTTGATCTTTTCACTCCAAGTACCTTCAAACTATTTTTAGGAGACCAAAGCTTTGATACCAATTGTTAGAATGAATTTAGAATAACTGAGAGGGGAGGGGTGAATTAATTATCGTCAGGTCTAGATGTAGAAAATAAAACTTTCTATACTTCAGATCTACTCGACAGCAGTAGCATAAATCAACAACTTAATCATGTAGTTTACTGTCAATTGAAATTAGCTTGTAGAAACATAACAATAAAGCAAACCATAAGTATTCACATAAGTTGACACAAGTATTTAACGTGGAAACCCAATATGGGAAAAACCACTAGTAACATGCTACCAAGTTTTCACTCTTCTGAAGTGATGCCCTGTGAGGAGCCAACCCTGTTAAAGGTTACAATAACACACTGCTAGGTGTGACCTGGTTAAAGGATTTAATCACCCTGTCAGGAGTGTCCTTGTTAGAGGACTTAGAACATTCCACCTGAATGTCACCTTGTTAGAGGATTTATACAAATGACTATTAAGTCAACCTTGTTAAAGGATTTAACTGATACAGTGGTAAGAAAGTATTCAGTAGTTGTGATCTGGTACATACAACTTACTTTGTAATTCAGATCCAATTATAGCTCTGATGTTAACTTACTGGATAGCTTGCATTGTCATTTCAACCTTCTGATCTACTTGGAAATCCTTCAAGCAATCACACATGCAACTTTCTACCTCTTCCTTTTTCCTTCTCTGCTAGATCATGCCAAACAGTAAATCAACTATGCAAACCTCTTGCATACACATACACTCATCCACACACAATGAATAACCCCTTGAGGTTATCATATACCTCTCTGTCTAGGTCAGATAAATCTTTTTCCGCTTAAACAAGATCGTAGATCTTAGGTTAGGTTAGATCCAATAGATCATTCCATCTTTGCATTACATTTACTTCTCCAAAGTAGTCTCTAATTAAATCTTGAAACCATGCATTATTTACGGTTACCCATACATTAAATGACATGGTTCAATCTTTAATTAACATTAGATATCCCAATAAAATCAACTAAGTCAGCCAGAGATCTAAAATCTCATCATTAATTCAATTACTGTAAGCTGGCCAACATCACTGTTTCCACTCGGAAATTTCAATGGTGCTCGACATTGAGAAAATTTTTGATCATCACAAGAAACTTTACTCGGCACAAGCAAATTTGCTCATCATAAGCAACTTTTCTCGGCACAAGCAACTTTGCTCGACACAGAACAGCCAGAAAAACTGTCTTTGAAAGATAAACAACAAATTACTTTGCCAGAGTGCCAACTGATCAAGTACCCTTTTAGTTTCCTTAACTCAACCATTCACTTGGTCTTCTTGTTAAATATTCTTCATCAACAATAGCTATGGTACTCAAACAGATAACAATAGTCTCACCAGTAAAGGTTTGACAGCAATGAAAAAATAACAATTGCTTGCATTATCACTTTCCAACATTCTAGATCATTCTATCTATATGCTTGTGTTTTATGTTTTCTATGCAAAATGTATGGATGCCTTTTATATTTCTTGCTTATGTATTAATGCACTTAATTGACCTAGAAGTTTAAATGAAATGCACAGAGATAATGCAATGATGTTTATGATATGGATAATGATTAATGCAAATAGATGATTAATGATTAATGATTACTGCCATGATATGAACTTGATGTTTTAATGTGATGCACCTAGATGGTTTTGCATGCATTCTATGATGCCATGTTTATGCTTATGCAATGATGTATGATATATGATTCTTTAATGATCAATGATATTAATGTAATGCAATTTAAATGATATAATGACCTTAATGAATCTAAAAAACTTAACGATTAATGATCTGTACTATGAGATGTATCTAAATGAACTTTATGATTAATTATTAATGATCTTTATGTGTATAATGATTAATGCGTAATGGTATTACTAATGATACTTCTAAATGCAATTGTGAATGTACTTTTATGAAGAATGATATCTAAATGCAAAAGACAATATTAATGGGTTAAGATTAAATGATATACCAAATGGACCTAATTGAAACATAATGCATGAATCTATATGACATGATTTAATAATGATTAATGATAATAATTTATGCATGAACCCTAAAAAACTAAATGGAAATGCATTTCTTTTGTTGTTAAAGTCCGATATACTCTATCTTAAGATTTTTTATTTTATGATATGACCTTGGTTAACCTCCTTTTTTATTTTCACCCCTCCCTTTGAAAACTTGCATAACAACTATAATGTAAGATTTATCTAAAATGAATGCAAAATGCAACTAAGATTGTCACTTATCACTAGATGCATTTAGTTTTTCTATTTTCATCATTGAGCTCTTTGGAACCATGAAAGTGGTACATCCCTCACTGGTTAGATTTTCAACCATGATGGTATGAATACCTCTTGCTTCAAATTTCAATAATGAAATTGGTACAACCCTCACTAGTTAGATTTGTAAACCATGGGAGTATGAGTACCACTTTCATTAGATTCAATGTTGCAAGTGGATTTTGGCATTAAGATATGAGCAATCTAAATGTCCAAGGTATTTATTTGCGTAAATAGACAAAGATTTGATCGATGTTTATATAAAAATACCCTCGATGATTATTTGATGATCATATCATTAGACTAACTTTCCTATTTCTAGAAATCCACCTTACAAGTAGAAATCAAGAAAATATCATGCCTGCATCATTTCTTATGTAGTTCCATTACATTATTGATTTTATAAAATATATGATACAAAAATCAAGAAACACCATTGAACTATATTTTTTTTGTTTTGTTTTGTTGATCCATTTTCTTAGAAAAAGTTTCATCCATTTTGATCCTTGTTCACATTGTTTGATTTTGTAGCTTATCCTTTGATGCGCTTAACTTTGAATTTGATATGGGTCAAGAATTTGAATGTGTGAATTTGAATGTTTGGATCAATTGGAAAGTGTCAAAGGTTGTGATTCTTGATTCTTGATAAAGTGTTTTGGAGTACTACTTGTGTTTGTTTCTTTGACGAGCTCCTTGAAATTGAATTGTGCCCCGAGTCAAATTTGACAACGATAATGGACCAAGGAAACTTTAGAAACAAAAATCACATTGTAATGAAATGTTATCACTTTCTAATTATCTTATAGAATGAATCAAGAGAAACTCGCCTTCTTAAAAATTTATAAAAACAAAAAATCACATTCTATTATAAAATTAAAATGATATAAAACAAAAATCACATCCTATTATGAAAATAATTAGTTTTTATTCTCAAAATTATAACTTTTTCATGGCCGAAAAAATTACAAATGGACAGATTAACAATTTTCCAGCATAAAAATTACTTTTCAGGGAAAAATGCTCCCATAAATAGCCTATCAACTAATATATATATTTTAATAAAATACATGATAAAACTTTGATCCAAAATAAAAACGTATTGTTTTATATTGATAAATACAGTCCACTAAAAAAATATATTCCTAAAATTCAAGGTGATCTCTGTAACTATACTGTTCTTCTACCTCCATAGGTTTCTTAAGGTTTGTCATTAGGGTTACTATACCTTGGTCTTTCACCAATCACGCCATACCACATTAATTGTGAGATTTTCTCAGTTTTTTTTTATGGCTTCAACCACTTTTGGCTCAACAGTTGCTACTAGTGCCAAAGTGTTGGCTACAAGTATTAGTGTTAATTAATATTCAGATTGGTGGGAAGTTCTTTACCCAGAGATTTATGTATTTGCCGTTCATAAGCCACACGATCATCCAAAAGGGCCTGGCGCTTCACGTGCTCTAGAGGTTTCCAAAGATTATGCTACTTGGACTAATGTTATCTGCGAAGGAAAATAATCTGCCACTTCTTAGCCGAAGAAGGTTTCTATAGTGCCGCCACCTCCAGTCAAAGCCACTAGGACTATTTCACACCTTGTTCCTCAGGGGAAAGTTGCACCTACTTCACAGGTGCTCGCAATCACTCATGGTGCTTCCATAGAGCACACAATTACTCAGCCAACCATAATTATTCAGCCATCTCTGCAAGATAATGTGGGCTCCTTGTGTCGTCACTCTTTCTGCCCTCCTAGGCGCGAGGATTCTGGTGATTATGGGTCGGGGAAGCAACAGGTCTTTCCAGGAGATCTCTGCTCTGTTTTCAATTCAAAGTCAACATTTTCGCACAATAGTTTCTCCTCGCTTGAGGATGAGGAAATCATGAATGAGGGTTTCTAATAGATTTTCTTTCCTGGAATGTAAGGGATCTTACTAACCTCCCTTGAAAATATTCTATCAGAAATGTACGCCATCGATTTCCTTAGACATATGTTCTCTATTTGCAAGAAATCAAGATAGCTGGTTTTCTTTCTCTGCAGCTTGCCGTGTAATTTGGCCTTACAACCTATTTTTCTCTTCTTCCCATGAACCTGGTAGAGGGGTGGTAACCTTGTTAGGGCCACATTCAAAAAGTGCAATTTTGGATCATGGTGAGGATCCTACGTATAGACTGGTGTGGATTCTTTTTAATATTAATAATCACCATTTTGGTATTATTAATCTATATGCTCCCAATGATGCTATGGAAAGAGCATATATGTGGAGGTGGCTAGCTGATTCATTTCCATCTATTACTTGGGTTTTGTTATGGTAAATTTTATATGGTCGAGGTGCCTCTGATAAGGATGACATTTGACCATTCTTCTAGAAAACTAGTGATCATGAGGCCTAGATTTACAGAGGCAATAAATTGCGCTTAATGATCCCAATATAAACCACCACCTCCCACATACAATTTGGCATTCTTGGAGTAATTTCAGAGCTAGATTTGATAGGGTATTTGAACGTTTACATCGTGCCATGGGGTAAAAGATTAGTTGAGTATCACCTTTTAGGCTAACTCGAATGACTCGACCTAGTTAGACTCAGCGTAGTCAGACTCGACCTAGTCTAACACATCTAAGTTCACGTAGGAACCACACGGCACCGAATGACACCTACATGGACCAGTAGACTGGACCAAGTGGGATTGAGTCTAGTCCCACTCAGCCCAGTCCTACAAAATTTTAATACCAAAAAATGACTTTGGTATCTAAAATGCCAAAAAATTACTATGATATCCTTACGGGACTCTGCCTAGGAGGACTGGGCTGAGTCTAACTAGCCCGAGTCTGCCTAGGTGGCATGCCATGTTGGGAGCCAAACCCCCCAAAACATCAAAAATCTAGAAGTTTGCACTTCTGCTTTTTCGTTCTTTGCTCAAAATAGAAAATGCCAAAAAAGTATAAGTACCCTTTTCTAGATCTCAGAACTACAATTGTGGACATATAAATTTTATATTTGCATGCATCAGTTGTCAAATCATCCTTTTTCAACTAAATTACAGTTCAAGGTGGCACAATTTTTTCACGCAAAGTAGATAGTTTACACTTATGCTGCCAAAAGAGCCAAGATTAAGGCACGATTGCATTGGTTAAAGGTGGAAGATCACAATAGTAAATAATTGTTTACTTCTCTTCCCCCAAAACATACCACTTCAGGCATAAAAAGGACCATAGAAGGGATTTAAGTTCTGACTGAACTTCAAGATATTCTGCAAGCTTTTGTTTCTCATTAAAAACAAGTTTCCACTGCCCAAGCTTCCACACCATCCTCTCAAAAGGCTTTAGAGAATTGCTTAGCTTGTGTCCCCAACCCTCTGTCTGATTCTCAAAGAGCCTTTTGTGAGTAGACTTTGTGTATTTAAGACCTTAGGGAGGATACTTTCTCGATGGTAGTTGATAAATATCTAGTTTGTGATGGATTCCCATGTAAATTTTACAAAGCCCTTTGGGATTGTGTAGGGTCAGACCTTCACAATTTTTATTTAGAAGCATTCTAGTCAGGTTCATTACACTAAAAAATAAATAAAGGAAACATAAAATTCATACCTAAAGCTGGTGATCCTAAAGATGTTTGCAAGTGGCGCTCTAGCACCCTGCTCAATGTCTCCTATAAAATAATTGTAAAAGCTCTTGCTTTAAAAATCTACAATTTTCTTCCCTAGATTATCCATCCAGAACAAACTGGATTTATTCAATCTAAATTCATACTTGATAATATAATTTCTAATTGGGAAGGCATGGAATGTGCATGCCAATCCCGTTAGCCTGCTATTTTCCTCAAAATTGATTTTGCTAAAGTCTATGACCAAATTGAATGGTCTTTATTCTTGCTATGTTATCTGCATTAGGTTTCGATCCTTGCTTTGTGTCTTCTATTTAAATGCATCTTTCTGATGCCAATGCCTAGATTACCATTAATGGAAATCACTCTACCACTTTTGGATTGCATAGGTCCATTCACCAAGGTTGTCCTTTGGCCCTAGATTTGTATGTTTTAGCTGTTGAAGGCTTTGGCTATTTGGTGGCTTCTGCCATTTCTGCTAGAAGAGTTCATGGCATTTCATTACCTAATTCACCCTCTCAACTTGTTAATGGGCATTTTTCTGATGATTATTTTTTGACCCTCATAGAGGAAGAATCAAATGTTCAGGAAGTACTTCATTGCCTCAAGAATTTTTTCTTGGCTTCTGGCTTAGCCATTCAGTGGCATAAGATTCTTTGCTATCACAAGTCAATTCTTCCACTTCCCCAATGGATGTTAAATTATAATTGGAAATGGATTCAACATGGATAGGTATTCTATTTATTGGGAATTCCTTTTTCCTTTCATGGATCTATTACAAAACTCTAGAACATGGTCCTCTCTAAAATTGAGGCCAAATTGGCCTATTGGATAACCATGCCACTTTTTTTGGTTGGGAATCTTCAAGTTTGTTCAAAGATCCTTGCTGCAACACATGTATACTATTCATCATGTTGGTCTCCTTCCAAATCTTCTTATGCCAAGCTAGAGCATTTTTCAAGGGATTTTTTTTGGGCCTCAGATACTCGGAGGCATGAATTTCACTATGTTTCCTGGGAGTATATCTATCTCCCTCACCATTATGGTGGGCTCAACCTCCTTTCCACTCACAGGTAAGGCCAAGCTCTATGTGTTAAGTGGGTGGTTCATTGTAGTACAAGAGATGAGGCATGGAAAATTCTCTTAAGACATTGCATTTCTTCAGGTTTCCCTCTTCATCGACCGACCTAGAGAGACATTGGCTTTCCCACCTTTCTCTTCATGCAAGCGTCGGTGCAAATCCAGGGGTCTTTTGTTGCAAAGAGAATTTGGCGTGCATGGGAGGCTGCCAAACCTTGGCTAAGATGACATGGTTCTAGGTTTCAAGATGGTATTTCTTTTAATCAACATAATCTCTAGTGGACACACTTAATTCAGATGCAAGGGCTCCTCTTTCTTGAGTTCCTGATATTCATGCTTTGTGCTTTCATAGGCATGGTCTCCGAACTCCACAAGATATTTTTTGTAGATCAACATTGTATCTCTTCACTTGGGAGGATGCCCAAACCCAATTCAGAATCACTTGTTAGGATTGAGACACATTTGAATTACTTGTTTCTCTTTTTTCCTTCAGAACTTTTGCATAAGGTTGGGATATCAAGTTGAACCCCTTGGTGGAAGGACTGGAGATGGTACCTAGATGCAACTTTCCTCCGTTATTGACCAAGACATGACTATTTATGGCTCTCTTGTGATTTACTGATGGTGGAAGTTTTGAATCGAAGATGGCATTTGCAATCTTCACATTCTACGTGGAGATTGTGTTTTATTACCATCTGAGCCAATATTAAAAAGCTAAAATTACACATTTTAGCTGGTGTATTTTATTTCAAGGTTTACATTTGGGTTCTCGGCTCCACCATTTGGGTATTCCTTTTTTTGTCAGCATGAATCTTTCCTTCATCTCTTCTGGTTCTGTCGAAGAGCTCAAAATTACTGGATTTGGATTCATGATTTTGTTTCTCCTTTTCACCCCGCCATGTTTTCCTGGCAAATGGTCCTCCTGGGCGACAATCCTAAATTCTTATTTCCTTTCCTACAACTTTGGCACACTTTAATGTAGTGGAGATTTTATTTGAATTTGGAAGGAAAGAAATACAATGCTTTTTTTCAAATACTATAATTGATACTAATGTGTCTATGTTTGCTAAAGTCTATATTTGCATTAATGTTATGCTACAGATTCAAGTTCAAGTAGATAAAATTACTCTTGAAGTTTCCCATTTACAGGAGCCCCTCCAGCATTAGGGAAATGCTCCTTGCACTGTGGCCCGGGTACCTCTAGATGCCTCAACTTCTGGCGCTCATTCCACTTCCTATGTTCGACATTGTGGTAGAAGCAGTTCCAGCAGGCAAGGCGATTCTCATTCTTAGCCTCCGCTCCGTCGGTTTCCCTCTCGCCCTCATTCACCACAGGGTTCTACCATGCCTTCACGCACACAAGGTTCTCCCTCGACACGGGAGGCTGAAATTGCCCCCACTTGGCCTCCACCTGCAACCACTGGTTGGTCTACTGGCGGTGACGGCTCAAGATGGCCTTCCTCTTCGAAAGGTTTCCTCCGACTTGCACTGGCAATCTCTCTTCGGAGGGAAGACAAGGAGGAAGAAGATAATGCACATGGATGGATGCCTACTCAGGAATTTGGTTGGGGAGGAAAGAAAGACGAACCAGATCCTCTGCCTTCTTCTGGCACTGCTCTTGTAACTTTAGGGTGTCCCGCTTTTTTATTGTTTTCAGTTGTTTAAAAAACAAACAAACAATATTGATCATTTACCTCATTCCAATACATAATCAAACTTGAAGACATGACATCCATGAATGGAAAGTATGTAACTTGTGCAAAAAATAAATAGATTGGTAATTATGAAATATACTTTTTAAATAAAAAAATAAATGTCTTACATGTTTATTTTGAATTCTCAACTATCGATATTAAAAAATAGGTTGGACATTTCAAATCAAAACACCTTCGACTAATTAACTTACAGTTTTAAATATATGAAAAAAAATTCTATATAAAATTTAGAGAAAAGAAAATTATAGAAAAAGATTAAATTAAATATATGTATATTTTTCAATATTTATGAAATATTTATATAATTTTAAAAAAATTATAAATATGTTAATTAATATAATTACATTTCAACTAAATTATTATATTATTATAATACATATCTAAATGCACTGCATTATTACATAGATCAGAGAGTAGAATAAATAATATTCCATTGTTATGTTAGTCATAAAGCATTAACTGTCAATCTGGTGATTTAAGTTTCACTGTCGATCTTGCCTATCAAGCAATACTGTCGATCTTGCGTATTAAGCAATATTGTTCACTTCTGAACAAGGACAAATTCTTTTCCGCGGTCTTTTCTATACTCTTTAGCATTTAATGTCACAATCACTTTTGTCCGGACATGTAAATTGGTGAAAAAATATCTCGGGCACAAGCGCTTTTCCAACCCTAGTATTTACTCACTAGCAAAAACGCTTTTCCAACCCTAGTATTACTAGAGTAGGCGCAGCTCTACCATCTCTTAACATGCAAACAAATTTAGTGGAGACGCATTAAATTCGAGGCTTACAATACATCAAATCAATGAAGAATATAAATCCGATTCGTCCTGCTTCACAGTGGCTTGATGGTTGTCAAACAATCACAACATATAAATAAAAATAAAAGGTATCAAATAATAATTCATTTACTAATAAAAATTAGGTTCTACATAGAGTGAAATGTATTTGGAATGGTTGTAAATGAGTTCACCAGGGATCAAGTTTTGATGAGTGCAAAGGCTCAACATTATAAGGAAGCTTCTGTGGATTCCATTTGACAGTGAGATTTTTGAATTTTTAATGGCTATGATAGAAAATTGGGTTTCACAAAAGAGATATTACATGCGGGATATTATAGAAAATTAGGTTTTGCAAAAATGATCTTATAAATGTGGGATATTATTTAAGTTCATTTTAAGAGTTATTTGAATTATTGAAAAGAGATCTATGTTTCAAATTCTGTTCTCCAAAATTGTTGAGAGTGTGTCTTTATGCCAGCTTTTATTTTCAAACAAAATTTATTATAAATTTAATAAAAAATAAATAAGCCCTATTCATTAAATAAAAATCAAAACTTTAATAACTCAAAGCATATAATTGAAAATTTAACCTAGAAATTTCCATGGCAATAATTGCAATGAACAGTATCCCATTTGAATGTTGGTTAGTGTTGCACAGCTTGCAAAAAATTAGTTGTGAAGATAGAATCGCCTTAAATTACGTGACGCTATTAAATCGCAGGTTTATAAACATATTTAATAAATTTACATAACAAAAAAAAGAATTTGCCAACTATTTTATTTCTTTAAAGAAACATAGCTATGGTTGAATTGTACTCTTGAACAGTAGAACAGTAGCATAGAATGAGACAGGTAAACAAAACGAAACAAAATACACGCAATGAAGAACAAAAAGAAAGAGTTTTATTAAAAAATAGGAGAAAACTCAGCTACTCAGAAGAAAGTTGGTCATGTTGGCCACCTTTGTGTTGAGCCTTCTCAACAAAGGAAAAGAACGATATTGGCTACAAAATTTATAGCTTAGACCTGCAAAACTGGAGATTTCTGGGCAAGTGTTTGCGTGATTAAGAGTACTTTAACAGCTGTTTGCTGACTTGTCTTCATAAAAGTTCAAATTGGGGTGGCAGATCTTCTTTGTGTAAGAAACACTGTTAATGACATGGAGTCTACAGTATTTGAGTGAATGACGTAATGGGAGAGTTAAGATGGTCCTCGTAATAAAACTTGTATGGTAGATGTACACACATGTACATATTTCTTTTATGTTCTAAAAAAAATCAAATTTTTTTGGTCTCACAATCATTCAGAGTGATCTGTATCCTACACTTTGTATCTACGCCCCTTTTGTACTTTTTTGGTACTGTTCTCCCTGATTGGCAACAAAACCCTGAAATCTTATGAATTACTTCTCTGGGTATAGTGCATTTTTCTATATTCAGTACCATAAATTAGGAAAAACACACCCATATCACAAGTTGACAAGTTGACTGTAAGTATGGTATTGAGCTGTTTTCCAGTAAATCTGATGTGTAAAGCTACCCCAATTTGTTCACGCGTGCGTTGTCGGTCACCAAGTTAAAATACAAGTGATTTCTTCCTATATTTCACTGTATATGTTGATATGATCAAGCTGGCATGTGCAGGATTAAGGCCTATAAAAGGCCTTAAAAATCTTCACAATTTCATCTCTTCTTGTGCCGATTTCAATTAGCATTAGATTTTTAATCTTTTGAGTACTGGAATAGCAGTTTCTTCTTTTGTTCAATGGCCTTTCCTCTGCTGCTTGTGGTGGGAATCATGGGTATGCCTTCTAGACCTTTTGTTCCTTAGTATGAAATATAAATATAATCTAGATCATCTAGATTTCTGAGCAATCTTCTTTGCTTATTCGATTTCAAGACTTAGAAAGATAGGAGATATAGGCCTATATTGGTTGTAACTTTTTTAGGTTGGTCTAAATTGGGATGATCATGGTTAGAATGAATCATGGTGGAGATAAAATATTGAATGTATTAGAATGATGTTTGGGATTTGTAGTCAAGATTTGGTTTTTAGAATTGTCAGAGAAGAATAATGACCGCTATTGGATTTTGATTCAAGGGAGAGTAAATCGGTGATTTCTATCAAGATTTGTGTTTTAAAATTCTCAGTGATAATGCCCAGAACACAAGTTTCACTAATACCATTGCATCATAAAAAGCATACCCTATCCTTAAAGCCCCAAGGGATTATTTTGGGTGCTTTGCATTGAAAGACTTTGTATGTGGATTGACATTTGGGTGACTATGTTTGTAGTGTATCTGATTTGCATATGAATTTCGCTATAATTTTCTTTCTCATTTGTATGGAGGAGTTTTTTTTTATGTTCAAATCTTTGCTGTGTATTTGTGGGATTGTTGCTCATTTTTAACTGCACGTTTTACTGTTTATTAGTTGATTTTTCTTTTCATTTGGATCTATTAGGTTTGGGCTGTCTTTCTTGGATTTGGTACTCAGTTGTATGTAGATTGAGATTTGTTTGGGTGGCCAAGAGCTTTGCATTTAATTGGATTTAGATGAGAGTTGTTCATCATGATTCATGTCTAATGGCTGTGTGTTGTGCAGGAAATATAACATCACTGGCACTCTTCCTATCACCTATGTAAGTAATGTGTACACCAGATTTCTCTGAGTTAAAATCTTTTCTAATCTGAATAAGCATGACTAACATGTGAGCATTATTATTATCAAGATAACGAGCTTATTTATAAATATTCTTGCATTTGGAAATTGCAGGACAACATTCTGGGGGATATACAAGCTTAAGTCTACCCAAGAGTATTCAGGACTTCCATATGTGTGTACCTTGTTCAACTGTTGTCTTTGGCTACTTTATGGAGCTCCATTTGTTAAACCCCACAGCACTTTGCTTCTCACAATCAATGGCGCAGGCTTTGTTTTGGAGATATTTTATCTGTTGTGCTTTCTGACATTTGCCCTCAAGAAGAAGAAGGTAACACATTATGCCACATTTAGCTTGTGCTTGAAGGCCATTTGTTGGCTTCTAGATTCTCTATTTCTTGTGAACAGTGTGAATGCTTGGTTAGATTCCATGCAATATTCCTTCAATTTAATGCTGAAATTTTTCTGACATGGATTCCTTGCAGGTAAAAACTGCCCGGATGGCCATTGCAATGATGGGTGCTTTTGTCATGGTGGTTTTAGTAACAATTTATGCGCTGCACACATACAATGTCAGACAGTTACTTGTTGGCACTTTAGGTGTCATCCTTTCAATTGTTATGTATGCCTCCCCATTATCTGTAGTGGTGAGCTTTGAATCTTCTCCTCTTCTCAATTCAGAAGATAATTGTACAAAACCTTACAATTTCTACCCAAAAACAATTAAAATTTCTAAAATCTAGTCTCTACCCAAATTGATGATAGAAAATGAAAAAAGATCTGGTCTCTACCCATAATCAAAAATACTAACAGAAGTGAAGTAGAAGATGAAATTAATCCTTTCATGAATGTTAATGGGTTACTGTTTTTAATTGCAGGGAGATGTTATCAAAACCAAAAGTGTTAAGTACATGCCATTTCTAGTCTCACTATTCAGTACTCTAAACGCACTTGTTTGGTTCGCATACTCTTTAATGGCCAAGGATGTCTTTATAGCTGTAAGCTTCTCTCTTACCTAACTTGCCATTTACAACTATATATATAGTTTTCGTGTAACTATTTGCAACTATGCACAATTTTTCTGATTGTTATTCTTCTGTTTGCAGGTGCCCAATGGAATTGGCTTCCTTTTAGGAGTAACTCAGCTTGTTGTTTACCTCATTTACAGAAGGTCGGAGCCTGTTTTACCTGTATCTACGGAACTTCACAAACTTCCTGAAACAAAAAAGATAGATGATGTATTTGATCTGCCTATCTACATAGTGGAGGTAGAAGCCTTAAATGTTGTCAAAGTGGCTGCAGTGAAACAACTTATTGCTGATCAAGTTTGATTTTATTCCCATTGATCAATGATTAACAAGATTTACACGGGGTACCGCCTCCTCAGATATTTAGACTCTGTTCAATTGCATGAGAATCAGCATCAGCAGATAAAGAGGAGGACTATGGCTATCTAGTAATCAAATATAGAGACATTTTACCCCTTGACGAGCTTGATTGTAACGTTTTGGTTCCTATTCTTCAGTAATGAACTATTTCCTTGGCAGTGCAATTTAATAAATTCTTCAAGTACTATGGTTGCGTAATTCAAGTACTGTGCTTGTATGAATATGCAGTTCTATTTTTACTATACATCTTAAGATAAAGTAATCAAATTGTACCAATGGAATGTCTTATACCTAGGCACAATAGTTGTGACATGACAGTAAAACTTCATGTCATAGATAGAAACAAATTTATCAATTGTAAAGCGGAGTAAAAAGATAAAAGGAAGTCAATGGTTACTAGATGCTCATGCTGATGGGCGATGGGTGCATAAGCATCAGAGATATCTTAATAAAAAATTAGTAAGGAAGTGATGAGTGAGAAGGCATATAAAATTTAATAAAAACAAAGTAAGGAAGTGATGAGTGAGAAGGCATATAAAATTTAACACTAGAGATTGGATGGCATTGAGAGTGAAAAGAGAGGAATGATGCGTGAAAAGGTATTTGAATGATGTATTAGTTGGAAAATGGAGTTGCCAAAGTATAAACACGATCTGAATGTTCTACTAAATAGAGGAGACATTTTGTTGGAGCTCTTAATTTTTGGCAAAATTTAGAGTCTTATAAAGTGATAAAACTCTAAAAAATGGAATCCTAAAATCTATGCCCAATAATTAATAATATGATGAAGTACATTAAATGGGATACAACAAAAATATTTCTTTTCAATTAAAATTTGAGGGATTATGGAAGGAAGCTCTATGAGAGAAACAATCAAAATTCTACAAGCGAAGGTTTCAGAGATGCTGGAATTTTAAAAATCTAAAAAAGACCCAGTTCGGGAAATTAAATTTCCTATCTCCAGAAAAAATCTTAGAATTTTACAATATGTTTTGGATTTTCGACCAAAGCCAAATCCGAAAGTAGGTAGTTATTTTTTTAGTTAGTTTATTATTTTTTCAAAATAATTTGTAATAAGAGTTGTGTCTTTTCACCCTAAAGAGGTGTGAAAGCCACTCAAACTCAT
>MU223304.1:2158110-2183287 GCA_018584345.1 Thuja plicata
ACATATTGTTCAAATTAATAAAAAAATGAAAAATAATCTTTGTTCCATTTCCACATTATGGGATCGAGAATAGATTAATTCCCACTCACCTTTTAGGGGCACCAAACATGTCCTTATTCTAGAATAGGCCTATTCCATGCAATGCTTGAATTAATTAAAAATACATAGAATCAATAAAAAAAAATTGTAAGAAAATAATTGTTTTTATAATCTTATTTTTTTAAGTTATATTACATATTTTAATTTAAAAATATATCAGTTAAAAATACATATATATTTTAATTAAAAAACCAGCAATAAAAATGAATTAGAATTTGTAAGAAATTTTTTTTTTTATAAATATAATTTTTAAATAAGTTAATAATACATATTGTTCAAATTAATAAAAAAATGAAAAATAATCTTTGTTCCATTTCCACATTATGGGATCGAGAATAGATTAATTCCCACTCACCTTTTAGGGGCACCAAACATGTCCTTATTCTAGAATAGACCTATTCCATGCAATGCTTGAATTAATTAAAAATACATATATATTTTAACTAAAAAATTAGCAACAAAAATGATAAGTTCAAAAATTAAAATTTGTAAGAAATTTCTTTAATTAATTAAAAAAATGAAAAATAATCTTTATTCCAATTTCACAGTATGAGATCCAAACATAGAATAAATTAATTCACACTCATCTTCTAGGTGCACAAACAATAGGTCCTTATTCAAGAATAGGCCCGATAAATTAATTCCATGCACCAAACCAGCCCTAAAGGAGAGGTGACAAATGGACATGGAACTTTGTATGGAGTGAACAAGGGCTGAGGTGATGTAGTAAAGGTAAGATTCAATGCAACAGGAACAAAAGAGAAGGAAAGCTCAGTAGAAGTATGAGGGCTCGATATGACGCGAGGATCTTGAAATGGTTGGGCATCAATGATAGTAGGGAAAAAGGGTAACGGAAGATCGGTAAATGGTTGAGGAGAGAATATGATCCAAGCCTCTTGTAATAGCTTCCCGTTAGCAGGGGTGGGGATGGGTGTGGATGCACCAATCGGGGACCTAGGAGGCACAACAGAAGTATGAAGCTTAGGAGGAGGCCTAGATATATAGATATCAATAGAAGCCTTGGGAACCTGAGTAAATAAACCACAATTAATGGATATCACTGGTTTAGCCAAAAAAACATCATCTTTAATGATGGATTGTCTCCAATTACCAAATGAAGAATTAAATTTGCAAACACTAGGAATAACCATGGATTTTTCTACGAGGACACAAACCATAGTAGATAGTTTGTTCTCTTTTAAATATCTATCAGTTCTAACAAAATTACCAAATAAATTATCTAGTGCCGTTAAGATACCCAAATCATTAAACTCATAGGACAAATTAGGAAGTGAAAACCAAATTAGAGATTCATTAAAATAATTTTGCCTAGGTTGAAAAAGGGTTTCCAGGGTGAGGACAATATTACATTATTCTTCATATTAACAAACAACTTAGATAAAGCATGCTCCTTAGCCTTACTGGCGTCAAAGATGATTACCAAAGTATTTGTTGATAATACTTGGAAATATAAATTATCATAAAATATAGATCTAATTACCTTCAATAATTTGGACAAGGAAACGGATTGACCCCATACCTTAATGATCACACCATGATCAGTTAAATCAATGCCATGCCAGAGTTCTAGAGTATTTTCAATAATAATCTATGGGATAGGGTTCCATATCTTTTTCGCTCTCAAACCATCATGATTATAATTAATGTTAATATGCGGGTCAGAAGTATCTTGCCCATCATTTACAGGGATGCTTCCATCGTTATCACATGCCCCTAGGAGATCTCAACATGTTTGGAAATGGATTTACTGGTGTATAAGGGCGGGGATTTGATTGCATTTTAAATATTGTTAATATTTGAGCCTTTATTTACCATACCCTCCTGACCACGGGCAGACGAACCAACACGGTGAGGGTTTTCAAACCCTAACATGGATTTAGAAACAAAATGTTTAGGTCACCTACATTATGAACCTCTACCCATCATAGAAAGAAACTAATCAGCCATGGAAACCCCTGAATTGCGAACATCAACCCATTTTCCATCCTTGAACACCCATTGGGGGAAATTCTGATCCTGCATTATGTGGTTATGGACATCCTGAGATATTTTCTGAAAACCCTGAAAATACTTTGACCTCAAAGGTCCTTGAAAAACCAAATCCCTCTAGTGCCCCTCTGAAATACACATTGGGGCCTATAAGGAAGAATCTTAGAGTCCAATTCACTACATCTAAATCATGAAAGGGCAGGTCACCCCAACAAACTTTCACTGCCTGCGCCATGCTTGATTAATTAAATGATAATATCATGTCTAGATATTTAAATACATTTCATGAGTCATTTATAATTGTTTGAAAATCATACCAATTATCAATAGAAAATATAGTAAATTTTGACTTTTAAAATTTCAAAAGAATAATAAATTTACATTGGAATCACATTGTTTTCTCAAAAGTTGTAAGGCTAATCTATTCAAGGTGTTGATCTAGGAGAACTTCACTCTAGTGTTGTAGTGATCTCTCCTTATGTATTTTTGAACACGAAATTAAAAATTTAGACACAAGAAAGGTGAAGGTGAACTAATTATTTTAACACATTCTATTAGTTCATTCTTGCATGGCTAGGTTCATTCCTATAATTAGTTCAAAGATATATCATCATTTGATTCAAACTTGAGAAGCATAGATCCTCATCATCTCTAAATAATCATCATTAAACTCAATATTTCTTTCTCATTATTTTTAAAAATACACATGAATCCCCTTTTTGAATTTACAAATACACATTACATATTTACAAATTAATTCTTTTCAATATATGTGTGTGTGTGTGTGTGTGTGTGTGTATGTCACTGCAATTTGGATATCCCATTCTATTTCATAAGAAAATTGTATGCTGAATTTGTGCTCAGTCACAAGGTAAATTATTGGAGCATGAGACAGAACGAGGGCGTAGGCTTAGGCGCTCCTCAGGAAAGGCCAAGGGCACAGTGGGTGAAATCCTACACATATGTCCCCCCTCCCAAGATTTCACCACCTCCTACAGTGTAGCATCCTGATATTATTACTGAGGTTGACTCACAAACTATTCGAGCCACACACACCTTGAGTAATCTACTAGTTAGGCATAGTGCATCATTTTTTCCTCCTCATGCTGATGCTTCTGGCCCTTCAACACCCTCCATGAGATCACATGTTTGTGTGCCCCATACTTGCATTATGTGAAAGAATATGTGCTTGGGTCCCTTGAATGATAGCGATTCATATAAATACGTCTTCAAGGTGGATGATACTACACAACACACTACAGGCACTGAAGCACCCTATGGAGATGTGCATCAGGGGCATACAAAGCCATGGACTCCTATTACAGTAAGAGTAAAAAATTAACTTGTTAGATTGTATTTAATTTTAAACATTCATATTTTCATAGAATTTTCTTATAATTATTGCCACTTATGTTTTTTTATGTGTTCCATTTATGTCCAGTTGATGACAGAGGAGGAGATGAAATAGGTGGAGGGGTCCATGCTTTCAGCCATTTCATTTGGCCTTGACACTTCCATGGTACATACATTTTAATTTACTCATTGGTTTCCTTTTATTATAATAGTATATACATGTGCTTTCTAATTTTTATGATCATCTTATTACATAGTGATGCAGGTTTCACCAGTTTCCACTAGGGGGCAATGTTAGGGGGTTCAGGCATCTAGCGTTGACAAGGGGAGAGTAATTAAGTATTTTATATTGTTTATGCATACATGTATACTTGTCACTTGTGTGTACCTATTTTTAATTACATGTTTTATTTGATAAAGGATGGTGTCTGATGATTTCGTGAGACGGGTTTGCTATGATAGATTCGTAGGCATCTCAATTCACAGTGATAGCCTCACTGTACATATATTTCAAAATTTATTTGTTTGTATTTTACTATCAAGTATATATTTAATATGATCAATTCATGATTGTATGAAGTATCTGTTTGAATTTTGTAGGTCACCCCTAGTTTGAGGGAGGTACCACATGAAGGGCTTGTATCGTTGATGACCCAACCAAAATTTCCTGAAGAAAGTTCAACACATCTAAGTTTTAATGTTAATTCATTTAGTTTTGAAACATATATTTGCTACCAAGGATTTAATGTTAAATAGTACAAGTCGTAGATCAATCTCATGTTCACAAACATATACAAGTCAGAGTCGACATTGGTGGCATTGTCCCTTCGCTACCAAGGACATATATTAGGTCTTTGGTCCTTATCTCTTTTATATTTCTTTTCCTCCTTATCTTTCTCATAATAGTTAGATGCAAATTGACCAATTTTATCAAAATTAAAACATATCGAGCGTAAATTATCTCGATATTTGCCTTTGCCTCATTGTAGCCTTCTAGCCAACAAAGTTTCAAATTCTCTTTCATTCTCATCATATTTAGTAAATAAATCTTCAAGACCTTCAATACAACTATAAAATTTATTAGTAGCACTACTCAAATATCTATCTATGGTTGTAGCTTCCCTAGCTTTTCCAATCTTTAAAGTAGACTTAAATGTCATTTCAATCTTAGATGTAGTAGGAAAACTATTGTCAAAATCATTTAACTCAAATGAAGTTAAATTACCAATAGTAGCATATAGTGAAACATTCATCTAGGGAATAGATCTTAGCTCTTGTATAGCAGATACACGAATAACATAACTCGGCAGTAGGGTTCTCAACATATTTCTTGTAACATCATTCTCTATTATAATCCCACCTGCTCCTCTGATAAAATTAACAGTCTCCTTAAGTCTTGTACTGTACAATATTATGTTCTCTACTTCTTTCATCCTCATAGAGTCAGATTTACCTCTCAAACTTTCTACTTTAGCCTTCTAAACATGTTGATCTCCACCATAGGTCAAAATAAGATTATCCCACATCTATTTTGAAGTAGTACATCCATCAAGCCCATCATATTCCTGGCAGGTAAGTGTAGAAGAAATCTCAATCATAACTTATGTGTGTTCTTGTTTCTATCTTTTCTCACTGATAGTCAAAGGTGCAGTAGTCGGTGCAACATATTCATTATCAAGAAAGTGAAGTCCATATTCTCCTACTCTAGACACATCAAACCTCATTCTACTTTTCCATGTAGAGAAATGATCCCTATTCAGTCGTGGTTCTTCCCTCTTATACATCTTTAGATCTTAAATCAAGTCCTTTTAAACTTATCACTTCATAGTAGCTAGCTCTGATACCAATTGTTGGTCCACTGAGAGGGGGTGGGGGGGTGGTGAATCAGATAAAATCAAACTTAAACAATTAAAACTAAACTCACTGATTTACTCGGTAACACTGAATACAGTAACAACCAACTCACCAAATGACTCAATAACTTAAACATCCATACATATTAAATATGTAAATCAATTGTTCAAACTCAATAACATCAGATTAACAAAGTTGACTCTAGATTTAACTTGTTTGACACCAGATTTAAAGAGGAAACCCAATTTGGGAGAAATCTCTATGGGAATTGTGACCCACAATAAAAATTGTACCCTTCTAAAGTATGCTCGGGTAATAACTTATCCTATTAATGATTACAAACACATTTGCTAAATGTGTCCCTGTTAGGGGATTTACCTCAGATCTGTTAAGATATTCACCCTACTAGGAGTGGCCTTGCTAGAGGTCTTTAAATACTCTTTTTTAATGTCACCTACTTCTAGGATTTAAAATAGGATGGTTAAGTCCACCTGGTTAAGAGATTTGTCTGTTACAAATAATAATAAGAAACAATAAAAATTTGATCTGTAAATATAACAACCACATTTTCTTGTGTCAAATCCTTTATTCTCAATTGAATATTGACATCAAATACTCCATTTATCTCTTTCTCAGATAGTGGATTCTTCAATCTCTGTTTCTTTGTTCTGGTCAGTAAATGTTGTTCTTCAGTTTCTTCTTTTTTCAACTTGCCAGCAACATAATCTCTGTTAATTTCTCATTCTAAGTTATATAGACATACTTCTGCCTCTTAATCTCCTTAATTAGATTTTCCATCATTTTTTGCTCTCTCATTCGATCATCTTCTTCATAAATCGCAACTCGGTAAGGGTAAAAGCACAATAATTTGTCACGCTTTTACAAAGGAAAAGGTTAACAACACCAAAACTGTAAAACTTCAAGGGCATACAATTCACATTTCTGTTGAGAATTTGAAGATGATGTAAACTGATGAAATGTGTGAAATATGATGAATTATATGTGCCTATAATTATTTTTTAAAAACATTGAACCAAAATTAGTATGTTTTTTTGAAATTTTTAGGTCTATTTTTCATTTCGTGAAAAATACTGTAAATCAGGGAGTTTACCTACCACCAAATCCTTATAAGTAAAACATTGTTTTTTCCTCCAATTTCAGAATATGTTTTAGATGACATGTATAGCTAGTACAAAAAAAAGAAAGAAGTGTTTTCGATGTATAGTTTTCTCGTTATAAGTATTCCAAGTCGAACGTACTTGAAATCAACAGTTTTTGTCTCCCATCATTTTCCCCTATCAAAACTATACAAAAAAATAAATAAATTACATATTATTGAAGAGGACTCTCTTCTCTAGTTTTATCTATGATTTTAAAAAATTTATGAATTGATTTAGAATTTTTTTATATTATCTGAATCAATGACTTCTGAAGGCTTTAATAACCTACATGAAGTTTTTAACAAACTTGTTCAATGTTTTGTAGTCGAACCAATATAAAATTTATATGCCAAGAATCGTAGTTCTGAGATCTAGGAAAGGGTAATTTTAGTTTTTTGACATTGTTTAGTTTGAGTAGAGAAAAAACCAGCAAAAGTGCCAACTTGTTGATTTGTTGTGTTTTTGGAGGTTTGGTTTCCAACATGGCATGCCACCTAGGCAGAATCGATCGAGTAAGACTCGGCCGAGTCTGCCTAGGTGGTCGGCCACCCATGAGCGATTGCGTGGGAAACCCACCGTTTCAATTTGAAAGGTATATATAAAATTTATTTAAAAAAAAAAAGAAAACATCAATTGTGAAATTAAATCCTTATTTCAGAATATATAAGGTTTTTTGAGGAAGCGACAAAGGCCTTTTGTGACCGAAGGAGTGTGACTTTGCAAGTTTGTTAATCAATAAGGATTCTGAATGAATTTTTTTTTTTGCTTCTATTTGAGCAATGGAAAATAAAAGGACTAGAACAAGGAAATACGATTGTAAAAGGGATGACCAAATGAAAGGTTATACGAAACTTATCGAAGAGCAACTGGTCAATGTTGAAGAAGAACCTATCGATGTTGAAGAAGAACCTATCGATGTTGAAGAAGGTGCAACTCAACTAGGGGAGGATATTTTAAGTAGTCAAGGTATACGTATTTATCCTACAATACAAAATTTGATGGAGATAAATGAGGAATCACTTGTCATTCAAATTGCACCAGAGCACTTGATACCTGAAAGCACTATTAAATTGCATGTCAAAAACATGTCAAAGGAATATTTTGAGGATAAAACTTTGGTGGGAAAAGCACAATTGTTTGCAAAGTTATTCTATAAAAGAGAAATGAATCCATTTTTGGAGTAGTTAGGTTTTGATAATAGGAAAATTGTACAATGAGATCAAGTAAAAGAAACAATAATTGAAAATTTGCAAGATGCATTGAACGTTGTTAACATGACAGATCATGGAGGATCTGATTCAAATGTTGCTAGAAGAGTGTTGATGAATATGATTACCAGTAAGAGATTGACACACATAAATCAAGTTCGACCAGTTTTTGATTTACTTAAGGTATCTCGAAGAACTATTCAGAGATATATTAGGAAGAGAAATGTGTTGGATATGAACATTGAACAGAATTAGGTACAGATTTGTAGAGTTCCTCGAAATTACAAAATTTCTGAAGATGTAAGAAGATGAGTCATTGAATTTTGGACCAACCACTCTCATGTTTCTTCCAATAGAAGGGACACTATACTGATTAAAGATGACGAGTCCAGTATGAAGATTTCAATTCCAAAAAATTTTGTCGATACTACACAAAGTGAACTATTTGAAACATTCAAACGATAATTTTCAAATGTGAAAAAAGGTTAGAGAATGTTTGAGATATTGCGTCCTTGCTTCATGCCCATAAATAAGGTTTGTGAAACATATTGTTGTCGAAATCATGTTGAGTTTCACTTATACTTGCAATCATATAAAAAGGTTATGACAGTACTAAATCTAGATATGGAAACTGGAAGTACAACAGAATTTGTGAAATCTATTTTATGTGATAAGTCAGAAGACTCAGATGAATTCAATGTCCAATGTATAAAAAATGAATGCAATGATTGTGGAAATTTACATAAATTTCCTTTACAATTTGATAATATTGATGTTAAAACACCAGTCCAGTGGAAGAGATTTGAATATGAGAAATAGGAAATGAAGACAGGACTAGAATATAAAAAATTGCATTGAAAGAGAGTGAATTACCATACCTTCATTTCATGGTTAAATTTCAATCTATGATTTATCCACATATCCAACATTGTCATGGTACATGATGGCAACCTAAACAGTTTTGTGATTCCAATTTTTTTTCCACCTGGCTGTATTCTTTCAATTGTAGATTTTGTGGAGAACTATACATTCTCTCCTCAAAAAGAGCTCCAAAGTCAATATTATCATTCTGATCAAGTTGCAATATTTGTCCATGTGACCTATAGACACACACAATTTGATTTGGATGAGATCTAGAAAGTATAGATCAAAATGAATGCATTATCATCAAGGAGGTTCATTTCAATATCAGCGATGATAAGGTTCATGAAAGGAGCTATGTGGCTCATTATTTTGGCATGTTTTTACACAATAATGTGAGTCATGACATAAATGCTTCACAACACTGGACCTGGTCTAATGGGTGTGTGGGTAAGTAAAATTGAATTAAATTTTCTTAAATAGTACATTTCAATTATATTAGATCTAGAGATCTATATATTTAGTGTTTAAAAGTTTTTTCACATGATTGTTCAGGTCAATTTAAATTTGCAAAAGCCTTTAATTGGTTAGCTATGCAAAATGCTAGACATAATGTTAAGTTTCTTTGGAACTTATTTGAAAGGGGACATGGAAGAGGGGAGCATGATGGAGCAGGAGCTGTGTGAAGCATGCACTCTGACAACATGAACTTCAAGGTATACATACATACATTATCATATTATTCAATTTTTTTGTAACTTATATACTAGAGATATATATGTACGTGTGTGAACTTTAATCTTCATTTGATAGTTTGAATAAACTAATTTTATATTTACATGTACTTTAAATTGTTAAATATATCCACGTAACATGATAGAGAATGCAAAGAAAATTGTTGAATGGTCTCAAAATAATTTCTCTACTCGAGACACAAAACACAACAAACGTTACTTTTGGGAAGTGATAGGTATAGTTTAAAACTAGAAATCATTATGAATTCAAACTCAAATTCTAATTTAATTAAATTATCTCTAGGGTATACATGTGTGCATTTCACATTTTTCATAATTGAATTGAGCTGATCTGACTTTAAAATTTATTTAATTTTTATATATCTAGATATCAATCAATTTAATCCTTACAATTGTCAATCAATTATTAGAATTAGAAGTTTACATCAAGTGATGACTACATGACAACACAATCCTCCACAAATTCAACTAAGAGATAAATCATTCTTTTGTGAAGATTGTGTTAAAAACAACACAATGTGTCAATGTGTTAATATTACAAATGGATATGTTTCACAATGGGATCAGAAAGAGTTAGTCAGAATGTATCCTTGTGAAGATGATGAAAATGACATAGAAATCCATGATCCTATATATTCAACTGATTATGAATGAGGTTCTGATTTAGTTGTTACTGGTGTGTGCTGACACACACACACACACACACACACACACACACATTGATTAGGTTTTTTATTTATACATATATAAATTGTACAGGTGATATTTTTTTGTTGTTGTGGATCCCAGGAATCCAAAAGGTGTAGATTATTATCTACTAAGATGCACCAAAGAAAATCCAAGTTGGTGCAAGAAATTGTTGATGGTGATGGACAACAATATCCAACTGGTTCAGTTGTTATTGAAAGCACATATTATCAACAAGATAAGATCGACAAAAATGGAGTTCAATTTATTGAATACATGCGTGGACAAAGAGTTCTACATTATAGTCACTTGGTTATAGCGACAAAACTGCAGTTTGAGACTGTGCCAAAAAAAGGACGTGGAAACCAAAAGTGGAAGTTGAATATTGCAGAATAAGAAAAACTTTTGGAGATAATAAAGGATAGAGAGGATCTAGAGTACATTTATCATGAGCTATAAATGATTTGAAATTCATGATTCTAGATTGAATTTATATTGATTCTATTGAATTTTAATGGATTAGACCTCGAGGAACTTGATACTTTTTCAATTTCAATTAGATTATCTATTGATTTTAAAGATTATTTGAAATTAGATCTCGATTGATTAAAGGTTAAATGAATTAAGTATGAACAAGTTCTAGAAATTGGTTAAATCTATTGATTGGGTAAATTGATTATCTATATATATATATATATATATATATAAGAAATTGGTTAAATCTATTGATTAGGTAAATTGAAATTATATTTATTGATTGATTTTGTTATATAAAAGATCACTTTCAATCTATACTAGGCATGTGAGATTACTTAAAGATTGATTAGGTATGTCAATATCTTCTATCTAGATTGATTCTAGTTATATTTAAAAGATTGCTAAACTATGTATTGAAAATTTACATAATTTTCTCTAAGATTAGATGTTCTATCTATCTATTCATTAGATTTTGAATTTAATTTAGTTTGAAGTTTGATTGATTATATATATTTATTAGACTAAAGATTGATTTTGTTATATAAAAGATCACTTTCAATCTATACTAGGTATGTGAGATTACTTACAATATACTAGGTATGTGAGATTAGTTAATATATATTTATTAGACTAAAAATTTATCAAGTATGTTGATCTTCTATCTAGATTGATTCTAGTTATATTTAAAATATTAGTAAACTATCTATTGAAAATTTACATAATTTTCTCTAATATTAGATCTATATACTACATGATCATCAACTATAAAAACATTAATTTGTCACCTACATGCACATATATCTATACATATACAATGTAAATGTCTATCTAGAGATCAACGTAATTTACACACATATGTACATGTACATCAATCTAAATAGACCTATATATATATATCAAAATAAAAAATGCATGTAACAATGTACAAATGTCTAGATATAGATCAACATATGAAACATACATATCAATGTAAATATCTATAGCTATATCAACATAACAATGTAAATGGGCCTGTAAATATGAATGTATCAACGTGAAAGACACATGTGCATATCAATGTAAATGTCTAGATGTCAACATAAAACATACATATCAATGTAAATATCTAGATAGATCAACATAACAATATGAATTTGGACTTGTAAATATCAATGTATCAATGTACATATCAATGTATATGTCTAGATATCAACATAACAATGTAAATGTATGTATCTATCAATGTAAAACATGTGTGTATATAATCTAGATCTCTCATGTATAAATCTAGATCAATAACCACCATGATCACCACTATGTGTAGGCCTATGTGGATCCTCATCCTACTGGACCTGAGTCTGTACATGTAAATACATAAAATTTTTAAAACAAATTTAATTAATATATTTATCGAGACCAAGCTTTTTTCTAAATATAAATTTAAACTTGAAACAAATAAACTATTTAAAAATAATTTAAATTAAATTTTACCTCTATGTCCTGATAAATCAGATGAACAAGCTCCTCTAAATCTCCATATGTAGTGCCCCTCGTAGTGTCCTGTACCTGGTTCAAATTAATTAAAATATATAGTTAAATACATAAGTTAAATACATATATTAAATTTAAATAAATAAATTATACAAAATTACTTGATTGTTCTTGAATCTTTAAATTAAATGGTTTCAAGTGTACCTAGTGTAATGCATGTCCAATGTCAAATAACTCAGAAGAATGTAAGGACATTGTCTCAGGATTAAAATGACCTCATCCATAAGAAAATCTGAGAATCCAATGTGAAATTGTGAGGTCATAGGTGTCTGATATAGGGGAGCCTATGTATGCTGTCGAGGTGGTGTAAGATCATCCACACACTATGCACATCCGGGATCTGAGCATGTACCTACCCACATGATCATATGACAACTCATCGACCTGAGTCACGATGGTGATAATGCTAGAAAACATATCTTTGCGTGCATCCTCAGCAGCAACCTGTCTAGCCCCAGTGTAGGTCTCCAAACCTTTTGGAATAACTAAAAGGTTTTGACCCACCAATTCCCTCTTACAAGGGGGATGTGGTGCATCAGGTCGTCTACACTTATCTTGATATCTCCCCTGATCGTGACCAGCATGTGGAGGTAAATCTGTGTAATCAACATCATAACCTAAATGGAACTTTGTAAACAATTGTTTGTAGAAATAAAAGGGTACCTCATCCTTTTGGGGCCACATATGATGGGCCGCCAACCATCTCAGATATATAAAAGGAGATACTAACTCATCTATACATTATGTGACCCTATATGCTCTAACCACTTTCTTCTCTATGCAATGGGTCCCAAACATGTTCTTAACCTGAGTAACAATAACATCCCTATCAACTATCCTCCAACCCACAGTACCTGTCATAGTGCTAGATAGGGTATGGTAGAAAGAATCAATAGATGCATCATCATAAGGATTGTGTGATTCATCCTTCTGAATCATACTCATAAACTCTATACGAATGGAAATTGATTTCTCCCTATTACGGAGGTTAGCACTATTCTGCAACATTCTCTCTAGCGCAGCTAAACTGATGTGCATCCTCGTGATAGTCTCATGTCTACAACTATCTCAACTCTGTGGGGTATCATGGTGGCCTGACTACCATGAATGCTATGGTCTGAACCAGTAGAATCCATGTGACATAAATGTAATATCTAGAGATAAAAACTGCACTCACTGCAAGTGGGCACATACATGTGTACATTCAGTAGGAAATCAATTTATATATGTACATGTGTTGAAAAAGAACATGTTTAAATTAAAAAATTAAAAAACATCTATACATACATATTTAAATTAAACAAATTCAATTTACGTCTTCAACATGAAATATTTTTTCAAACAAAAATTCATAAATTTTAAATAATGAAAATTGCACATTTACATATTAACATAAATAGCTACATAATTTAACATACATGTCCATCTGAAAAAAAATATTCATGACATCCCCTTAAGCATAAATACATCAAAAAAATATTGCATGTACATAACTTAAGTGATTTTAAGACTTTAATATGTACAAATTGAAATGCAACCTAGTATGTAAGACTTAGGGTTTTGTTATGTGCTAACTTTGAAAGTTGTGTACGCAATGTATATGTCTAGAATGATGAAGTTGTGACAAAAAGGTTTTTTGGCACATTCTCAAGTAATAATATAGTCATGTATCCTAAATTAATTTCCTATAACGATTGCTTCGAATGACTAAAGACTAAATCTTCACGAAACAAAAGTTATGCTTCTAGTTTACGTTTTGGTTAAGTTATATTATTTTAGGCTTAAGTTTACGTGTAAATGTTTCATAATTTTGGATTTGGGTTTGCGTTTATGTTTCAAAATTTTGGGTAAATTATGTGTAAGTTTGAGTTTGCGTTTAAGTTTGGGTTTGCATTTATGTTTTTAAATAACATCAATTATATGAGGTAAAAAAATTTATTTCTTGAAAATGAAGAAAAAAACTGCGACATTACAATGCTAAATAAAAAAAATTCATTTTACATATATATTTATACAGTAAAACATTTAAAAAACAAAAAAAAAAGAAAAAAAAGGGGACCTACCTCGAACTCGGCAGAGTATTCTCTCTCAGCTCCTCAACTACAATCGTAGCCCCTCAATGTGCAAATGAGGGGCTAGCGGTTATTTTTTGAGTATTTAAAATGATCGGTATACTCGGCCGAGTACTAGTCGGCCGAGTAGTACTCGACCGAGTATACTGGGCCACGTAGGTGCCACTTGGCGCCGCGTGGCACCCACATAAACTCGATCATGTTAGACTCAGCTGAGTCTTATTTGGCCGAGTCTAACGTAGTGGAGTGCCTAGATTTAGCCTTAGGGGTGAAAGAATATTGTGCTTTCACTCGTAAAGCACTTCACTTTTACCTTAGAACTTGAACTTTTCTTGGAACTCACATAATTCAGTTTAACCTATTGATCTTCACCTTAGATCTTCTCATCAAATTTTCATATTCGTAGATCTTCTAATTATCTTCATTTAATTCATATCCTCATCAGGCTCATCATCACTTTGCATTAAATTTGATCTTATCATCATTTACAATCAATATTGTGTACTTGGTAAACTTTTCTTTGCAACTCGGTAATTGTCTTCACTCACTGCTCGGTGTCTAACTCATCTTCGGTGCTTGGTTCTTGAATTTCACTCGGTGTTTGGTAACTATGACCGACTTAAATAAATTTCTATATTTACCGACTGACTCATTCCAGCTCGGTAAAGTAACTCTTTCAGTCATAACTTTAACTCTTTCCAATTTCTGACTTATTCAATCAATTATACTGATTTGATTACATCAAATATATAGTAGAAAACAACTATATCATCATTACTTTATCATTGTCTAATCTATATTTTTCACCCATTTAGCTTATCCTCTTAAGATATGGTAACATAATAAAAATCAATTGATCAATTGCTTGACATCAATGAAAAAACAATAACTGATCTAACCATTTTTACAAGATCATGATACTCGGTATCACTCGGTCTTCATCATCTCCATTAGATCTTCATTAGTTTATTAAAACTTGCATGGAACTAACACTAACCCTAATAGTAAACCTAGGGAAAATGAGGAGATACCTTCTCCTTCAGCTTCATCCTTCAAGAAAAGAATTCAAAACCCTACTTTGGGACCCGCTGTGATTAAAAGGGAAGAATAAATTAACATTGATGATTCTACAGAAGAAGAAAAGAAGAGTTGTAGAAGGTCACACAAAATCACTTCCAACTCCTGTTTGAAGAAACAAGTGGTTAGAAAGAGATACATTATGGAGGAAGGGGTGGATTTGAACTCAGGGGAAGGTGAAGGGATGATGGAAGAGAAAAACAAATAGAGTCAAAAGAAAAAGGTTAGGGACGAGGATAGCTAGTGCAGGGAACCTCCCTATTTGATGTCTTGGTGTTGTTTAGGTGTTTTTTTGTGATTTGGAATAAGATCCAATGGGTTGGATGTAATGGTGAATTGACTTCATGTTTGTAAGAGCCTTAGTGCTCATTAGGGCTTTTAGGGTCATTTTGGTTTAAAAAGTGAAATGTTGATATTTTAATGTACTTTTGGTTTGAGGGGTGTCTTAGGACCCTATATACCCTATCTAAGGTTATCAAAGTCAAACTCACCCATCGAGTTGACAAGGAAAGTCAAAATGTACAAAGTGCAAAAAGTTGCTAGCAACTTTTGTAAGAATTTGAAAAATGTAGTTAGAACTGTTGTAACTACCCCATGCTCGGTATATGAGCATGGATTCAATGTTTTGGGATATTTAATGAGATTTTGGATTGCAACACTTATTTCTGACACCTCTGTATGGATGACTGTAACTGTTTACTAGCTTTCTGCATTATTTCTTTGCTATTGTACGACCGTGTACTGATTGGCAGGGCAGATCGGGTCCCATGGAAATGGAATAATTTCAATTCTCTTTCATATGCATTAGATAGTTTTCTTTGAAGTTAAGTAGGTGTAAAGTTACAATTTTTTTTAGTTCACTGGTTCGACAGAGACAATACGGTGCTACCTACTTAGAAATGGCTCTATCGTAAAATCCCACTGGTGGAATTGACTGAAGCCATGGGGGAAGTAGGGTTAGAGTCTGTGTATAGGATTTTGGTTTTGTAGTGAATCTCTTAGGCATGGAAGGAAGCCGTATGGCTGACTGGTGAATCCATGCGAGCCAGGACAGGGAGAAGAAAGAATTTGAGCAAGCACTCATAAACTTTTGGGAAAGACTTAGTGGAATTTTTTAGATGCCCTAGTTGGTCTCCTAAGAGGATTCAAAGGTGGAAGGAGGTAAGTCAAAGGTTGGAGATCATTTTTTGAATTATTTATGCTGACTAGTCCAGAGGCCTAATTAATAGGCTGAAATCTAGGGCCTACAAGAAACTAGTGTTATGAGTGCTTCCAAAGATCAGGGTTTTGGATTTTGACAGTGTTGGTAGATACTTTGAAGATTTTCAAGGTCTTGTGTGTGGTCATTTGGGAAGTTTTGGAATAATATACCTAAAACTGTGAAAATAGACCTACTAGGGAATTGGCAATTAGGCCTCCTAGTGAAATATAGACCAATTGGATTGGTAGAGAGTCTTGAAGTATTGGTTTGAGTTTAGAATGACCTAGGATGGGTTAGGAAGGTTGATAGGAGTCTTAGGAGGGACCTAGGTATTTGGAGGGCTAATTGGATCAGTCAAGCCTAGAAACTTTGGAATCTTCCAAAGGCCAACTATACCTTGGTGGAGAAGTTGATAGAGAGGATCTTGGAGATCCTAATGGAGGGAAGATCCAACAAGGAACAACCATTGGATGGTTGAGTTATACCTAGGAGTAGCATGGAGTGAGGAAGAATTCTAGATTGTCAAACCCTTTGCATTAGAGTGGTATGAGAGCCATATTAACTTGAAGGTTGTGTATGTCCGAAGTGGAAGAGAGTCAAGAGGTGGATAGAATGCCTCCTAAGGCAATGAGTAGGGATACAATATTGGAATTATTTCAAGGCCTCTTGGAGAAGGCTAGTGTGTCCGAGACAAAGGGAAAAAAGAAGATCATAGAATGGGGAGATGAGAGTGATGGAGATGATGAAAGTCAGACAGAAGAGTCATCAAACAAAGGGAAAGAACCTGAGATGGACAAAGAACAAAATGTATTCTTAGATTCCTTCAAGTCTTTAAACAAGGATAGCATGGAACACATACCATATTATTGTGGCAGCGTGAATGGAGAAGAGTTGTTGGATTGGATTGAAGCCATTGACAACCAATTTGATTAAAAAGAAATATTATAGGAGAAGAGGGTTAGTTATGCTAAGGATAGACTCAAGGGATCTATATTGGTGTGGTGGAACATGATGTAGGATGATAGGGTAAGCAGTGGAAAGAAAAAGATTTTTTTCTTGGGAGAGGATGAAAACCAGGTTGAGGGCACAATTCTTGCTAACTGATTATGAAATCTAAATGTACCAAAAGTTGTAGAACTTAAGACAAAAGGAGATGATAGTGAGTGCTTACACCGAGGAGTTTCACAATTTGAGCCTAGGAGCTAGGAGACGAGAAGAAGAAATGGAAAAAGTCGCAAGGTATCTCAATGGGATAAGGCAAGGGATACAAGATAAGGTTAGCATGATGGCTCTTGACAGTATGCACAAATGTTTTCAATTGGACTTATGAGAAGAGGATAAGGCTAGAAGGAGAATGACTTCCATCAAAGAGGAAGAGGTGGTAATAATAATAGGAGTTTTCAGAGAAGAAGGAATAAATTTGGTAGGGGACAAAGCCCTAATCGATAGGAAGATAATTAGTCTATGGATAATAGTGAGAGTAATCAATTTAGGGGATCTTTCCAGAGAGGAGGATATAGAGGAAGAGGGCCTCCTAGAGGAAGATTTCAATCCCAAGGAAGATCCAATTCAGTTTTCATTGGCAGGTGCTATAAATGCAACCAAGTGGGTTACACAATGGGCAGGTGTCCTGATAACACTTCCTCATCTTAAATGGGGGATAGAAGGAATCAATTGGTACAAGAGGATTACACACAAAGTGTTACTTCTCCCATTTCCAGGTAGGGCCAGTATTGGATGGAAAGAACTTGATGTAAAGGTGAACTTTGTTGAAAGTGCCTTGCACTATAGAGCCACCCCAAAGGAAAAACTTGTTCACAACAACTTGTAGGTCTCATGGGAAGATTTGCAAAGTGATAGTGGACTCTGGATCGACTGAGAATATAGTATCCACAGAGATGGTGGAAAAATTGAAACTAAGGAGGATACCTCATACCACACCCTATAAGGTTTCATGGTTGAATAAGGGTCAACAAATAGTGGTGGATGAACAAACTTTGGTGGAGTTTGAGATTGGAAAATACAGGGACAAGGTCCTATGTGAGATACTACCTATAGATGCATGCCATCTTCTTCTAGGACATCCATGGAAGTATGATGTCAAAGCAATGCATGATGAGGAAAGGAATAGTTATGTGATCACCAAGTTGGGGAAGAATTTTCAGATGGATCCTTTACCAGAGCCTAGTTAGGAGAAGCATGTGGGGACAAGTGTGATGCTATTGAGTTGGAAGGACTTTCTAAAAGCCATGAAGAATGAGAAAGGAGTTTGTTGTGCAGTAATGGTGAAACCAAAGGAGGAAACTAAGGAGAAAGTCAATTTGCCACCAGAGGTACAAGCATTGATGGAAAGCTACCATGACATAGTAGACAATGGGTTGCCAAGTGAATTACCACATATGAGGGATGTGAGTCATCAGATTGAACTTGTTTTTGGAGAAAATTTTCCAAACAAAGTAGCATATAAGATGACACCAAGTCAGAATGCAAAAATAGAAAAATAGATTCAAGATTTGTTTGATAAGGGGTTGATAAGGAAGAGTTTAAGCCCATGTGTTGTGCCAATAGTACTTGTACCTAAAAAGGATTGAAAATGGAGGATGTGTATAGAATCTAGGGCTATAAACAAGATCACAATTAGATATAGGTTCCCAAGGCCCCAGATAGAAGATTTGATGGACAATCTAGGAGGTTCTTGCTACTTTTCAAAGGTGGATTTGAAATTAGGATATCATCAGATAAGAGTGAGGCCTGGTGATGGGTGGAAGACAGCCTTCAAGACCAATGAAGGGTTGTATGAGTGGCTAGTAATTCTCTTTGGCCTAAGTAATGCACCTAGCACATTCATGAGGCTCATGAATGAAGTGCTAGCAAAGTTCATTGGTAAGTTTGTAATAGTTTACCTTGATATTTTGATCTTTAGCAGGTCCAAGGAGGAGCACATGAAGCATTTGGAGATGGTATTAAGGAAGCTACATCAAGAGAAGTTAATGATAAATCAAGAAAAAGTGTGAGTTTCTCAAAACTGAACTAGTTTACCTTAGTTTTGTGGTTGCTAATGGATGTATGAAGATGGACCCTGATAAAGTTAAGTCCATTTTGAAATGGCCTACACCTTGGTCCATAGGGGATGTTAGGAGATTCCATGGATTGGCCTCCTAGTATAGGAAGTTTGTGAGAAATTTCAGTCATGTGTGTGCCCCTATACTTATCACCATAAAAGGTGGAATCAAATGTAAGTTTGAATGGACCATGGAAACAAACCAAGGGTTTGAAATGTTAAAGAAAAGGATTGCAGAACTACCTACTCTTAGGTTTCCTAACTTCAATCAAATATTTTTGGTAGAGTGTGATGCTAGTAAGTTGGCTATTGGAGCAGTGCTAAGCCAAGAAGGACATCCTATGGATTTCTTCTCTGAAAAGTTCAATGAGGCTAAAAAAAAGTACTCCACCTATGATTTGGAGTTATATGATATGGTTCAATCACTTAAGAAGTGGAGACACTGCCTATTACCTAGGGAGTTTGTGGTCTACACTGATAACCATGCTCTAAGTTTCTTGAATGGATAAGAAAAACTGAATCAGAGGAACATGAAGTGGGGTAGAATCATTTCAGGCTTATACATTTGTCATAAAGCACAAGAAGGGGGTTAGAAATTTTTTTGCAGATGCTCTTAGTAGAAGAGTACTCACAATACAGGAGATACAATTGCAAAGTGTAGGGATGGATGATTTGAAGGGCCTCTACAAGGAGGACAAGGATTTCAGAGAAGCCTATGAAACAAGTGTGAAGTTTCAGCAGGGTTTCAAAGTGGATTTCAATGAGTTTGTGTTGCAGGAAGGCCTATTGCTTAAAGGTCAGCTTATGTGTATTCCTCAATGCTCAACGAGGGAAAACATTGTGAAGGAGAAACACCAAGGAAGATTGGGGGGTCACTTTGGAGTGGATAAGACTTTGGAACAAGTGAATAGGCAGTACTATTGGCCTAAGTTACAATCAAATGTGAGGAGATTTGTAGAACAATGTCAGATTTTTCAGAGGGCAAAGGGACAGAGCAGAAATAGTGGGTTATACCAACCCCTATCCATATCCCAAAGGCCTTGGGAGTGTCTTAGTATGGAATTTGTTTTGGGGTTACCAAAGACACCTAGGGGTCATGAAAATGTATTTGTGGTGGTGAACCATTTTAGAAAAATGGCCCACTTCATTCCATGCAAGCAAACAAATGATGCTTCTCAAATTTTTGGCCTATTCTTTAGGGACATTGTGAGGATCCATGGATTGCCACTGAATATTGTAGTGACAGAGATAGTAAGTTTGTGGGTAACTTTTGGAGGACCCTATGGAAGATTCTTGGAACAAAATTGTCTTTCTCTTCATCCTACCATCCACAATTAGATGGACAAACAAAGGTAGTCAACAGGTCACTTGGGAATTTACTAAGATGTTTGACTAAACAACATGGATAGTCATGGGATCATATCATAGGGAAAGCATAGTTTGCCTATAATGACTCCATTAATAGGAGTACAGGTAAGAGCCCCTTTGAGATAGTGTATGGGGTCAATCCTAGAGGGATCTTGGAGTAGAGAGATCTCAGTTTGAAGGAAAAGAGGAGTGCACAAGGAGAGTCATTTGCAGAACAAATGAAGGAACTTCATGATCAAGTCAACAAGAATTTACAGAAGCAAGTGGACAAGTGCAAATCCAAAGCTGATCAGACCGAGAGAGCCTTGCAGTTAAAGGTTGGGGATCTAGTACTTTCCTACCTCAGGTAGGAGAGGCTACCCAAAGGAAAGCCAACTAAACTACTCATGAAGAAGATAGGGCCACTGAAAATTTTGCATAAGTATGGAAGGAATGCCTATGAAGTGGAGTTGCTCCCTGATTTTGTGATTTCACCCATTTTCAATGTTTGTGACTTGTACCCTTATAAGGGATCATATCTAGACACATGCCAATCTACACTTGCAGATTTGGAGGATGATGATTGGGTGAAAGACTTACGTACCCGAATGCCACTACAATTGGAAAGTGTACTAGATTCTAAACTGATAAAGAAGACAAGGAATGGTAACTACAAGGAGTAACTCATCAAGTGGCAGGGTCTTCCTAAAGTTGAGGCCACTTGGATGACAGAGTTGGACATTCTAAAATATGGGGTCACCATTGCAGACCTCCTAACTAGAGGGACTTGAGTTATTTTGTCCAAGGGAGTATGGTGGAGGGAACCTCCCTATTTTATGTTTTGGTGTTTGTGTTTGGTTTGGAATAAGATCAAATGGGTTTGATGCAATGGTGAATTGACATCATGTTTGTAAGAGCCTTAGTGCTCATTAGGGGTTTTGAGGGTCACTTAGGTTTAAAATGTGAAATGTTGATATTTTAATGTAATTTTTGTTTGAGGGGTGTCTAAGGACCCTATATACCCTATATAAGGTCATCAAAGTCAAACTCACCCATTAAGTTGACAAGGAAAGTCAAAATGCACAAAGTGCAAAAAGTTGCTAGCAACTTTGAAAGTTGCTCGAGCAACTTTTGCAAGAATTTGCAAAATGTAGTTGGAACTATTGTAACTACCCCATGCTTGGTAAATGAGAATGGATTCAATGTTTTGGGATGGTTAATGATATTTTGGATTGCAACACTTATTTCTGACACCTCTGTACGGATGACTGTAACTGATTACTAGCTTTCTGCATTGTTTCTTTGCTATTGTACAGCTATGTACGGATTGGCAGAGTAGATCGGTTCCCATGGAAATGGACTGATTTCAATTCTCTTTCATATTCATTAGATATTTTTCTTTGACGTTTAGTAGGTGTAAATTTACTTGAGTTTTTTTAGTTCACTAGTCTGACAGAGACAATATAATGCTACCTAGTTAGAAATGGCTCTACCCTAAAATCCCACTAGTGGAATTGACTGAAACCATGGGGGAATTAGGGTTAGAGTCTGTAGATAGGATTTTGGTTTTCCTTTTCATTTTTTTAGTGAATATCCTAGGCCAAGAAGGAAGCCCTACGGATGACTGGTGAATCCAGCTAAGCCAAGACAAGGAGAAGAAAGAATTTGAGCAAGCACTCATAACCTTTTGGGAAAGACTTAGTGGCATTTTCAGATGCACTAGTTGGTATCCTAAGAGGATTCAAAGGTGGAAGGAGGTGAATCAAAGATTGGAGATAAGTTTGTGAATAATTTATGCTGACTGGTCTAGAGGCCTAATTAATAGGCTGAAATCTAGGGCCTGCAAGAAACTAGTGTTATGAGTGCTTCCAAAGATCAGGGTTTTTGATTCTGACAGTGTTGGTGGATGCCTTGAAGATTTTCAAGGTCTTGTGTGGGGTCATTTGGGAATATTTGGAGTAATAGACCTAAAACTGTAAAAATAGACCTACTAGGGAATTGGCAATTAGGCCTCCTATTGAAATATAGACCAATTGGATTGGTAGAGAGTCTTGAAGTATTGGTATGAGTTTATAATGACCTAGGATGGGTCAGGAAGGTTGATAGGAGTCTTGGTGAATGTGTGGAAAGATCCTAACCATAGATTTGGCACTCTAGGTGGAGTTCTAGTGGAGAGACCTGTTAGAATACTTCAGAGATAACTGAGAGGGGGGGTGAATCAGTTATCAGTAAATTTAAATCTTTTGTACTTATTAATCCAGATTGATATAACTTAAATGCACATTCAAATAACACATTACAAAACACATCAATTTGGTTATGGGGAAACCAAATGGTAAAAACCCCGGTGGGAATTAGTACCCACAAAAAACTATACTGTTTATAGTAATCCCTGTTAAAAGATTCTTGAACCCTGTTAGGAGTTGTACAATACAATGCAGTAGTATAGTTGACCTGGTTAAGGGTCAGACCCTGTTTGGATTCTTTTACAATAACCTTGTTTGGGGTGGAGGACTCATTGTCCAAGGACTCACTGTCCAAGTGGTGAAGGCTACAACCTTCTGGTTATTTGATACACACTGTATCAAGAAGGTGAACTACTGTTTGTGACACTTCTTGTCTGCTCAGTTCCTTTTGTGAGCTGATGATTTAACCTCTTGTAAATCACTATAAAAATCTAATCTATATTCTAAATGCTTCAACATAAACATCTATATTATCAACATATGATAAATATAGCTTTTTTGTATCAACACTCTGCTCTGCTTGTCAATCTCTGGCTTTTGCAACTCTTCTTATCACAAATGACCTTCTATAAGTACATACACCAAGTATTAGATCATGGGACCTATTAGATGAATCTTCATAACATCCTTGTCATCTCTACTAAGAACGCAAGCATAATTACAACCGCGCAAGTCAATGGTGAATAGGTGCGTCGCTTCACTAAGTCAGCTTCATCAATTTAACCATAACTTTGTAATCTTCTTGAAATATGTTTGGCACGTTTAGATTAATATAAGAAACTCATAACTCATCATGAATATACACATGCATGTCCTGAAGATAGGTGCAACTCGATCAACACGTTACATACATCGGCCTTAAACTGTTAATCCTCCAGAATTGTAACCGTCAATAACAGAAGTACATATCTTTACTAAAACTTCATATCTGGGTCTGTGTGTATGAACATAGCATAATAAACATGTTAAAAACATGTATCTATCCACACTGGTCTTCATGTCATCATATGGATAAGTACATACAGAAGTACTACTATGTATTATATGTTGTCATCAATGGCAAACATACAATCAATCAACTGTTCAGAATCAAATCTCCAACAATCTCTCCCTTTGGTATTGATGGCAACATATGATATAAAAACAAATTTTGTTCATGGTGTCTTCTTTCTTTTTACAATCTTCTCAATATCCTCATCAAAGATTCATCTATACTGCTGCAGTTTCATGGACTGTGTTTTATCTGTAAACTCCCCCATTGTCATACTTCCCCATTGTGTTCCTTTACTCCCCCATAGTATAAGCTCCTTGTATGTTTTCCTTGTTTGTCTTGTTTTTATTTGTATATACTCCCCCACTGACATCAATGGAAAAGGGCATCATAAACCATTATGCACAGGTACTACTCCAGAAGTAGAGTTGTCAACCATTCATTAGTCACATAGGACTGATGTACTTGCTACTTTTTCTAATCAGACTTAGGAGAGGGAATTAATCCCAACTTCTCCCTTAGATATTCAAAAGTATCCTTTGCTAAAGGTTTTGTGAAAATGTCTGCTAGCTGATCTTTTCTGTTTACATAGTCCAATGTTACTTCCTTTTCTGCAACTTTTTCTCTCAGATAATGGTACTTGATCTCTATGTGTTTTTCCTTTGCGTGCATCACAGGGTTCTTAGACATGTTAATAGTACTGGTGTTATCACAATGAATAACAATAGGGTAGTCAACCTGAATACCAAAGTCTTTAACCATCTGCTTGATCCAAACAATTGTTGTACAATTCAGTGCTGCTGCAACATATTCTGCCTCTGCTGTTGACTGAGAAATACAATTTTGCTTCTTGCTTGTCCAAGATACCAAATTTTCTCTAAGAAATACTACTCCTCCTGAAGTGCTCTTCCTATCATCAGTACAACCTGCCCAATATTCATCAGTATACACATGAAGTTGTGTATTTTCTGATTTAGGATACCATAAACCATAGTCAATAGTTCCCTTAAGATATCTAAATATTCTCTTGATTTCCATTAGGTGATTATGCTTCGGTTCAGCTGAAAATCTTCCAACAATGCCAACTACATTAGATATGTCAGGTCTTGATTGAGTTAGATAAATAAGCTTTCCAATCATAGATTTGTACAATGTTTTATCAACTGCTGTGGAGTCATCATCTTTTGA
>MU223304.1:2209456-2244381 GCA_018584345.1 Thuja plicata
GTAATCCCTATTAAAAGATTCTTCAACCCTGTTAGGAGTTGTACAATACAATGCAGTAGTATAGTTGACCTGGTTAAGGGTCGGACCCTGTTAGGAGTCTTTTACAATAACCCTGTTAGGGGTGGAGAACTCACTGTCCAAGGACTCACTGTCCAAGTGGTGAAGGCTACAACCTTCTGGTTATTTGATACACACTGTATCACCAAGGTGAACTGCTATTTGTGACACTGCTTGTCTGATCAGTTCCTTTTGTGCGTTGATGCTTTAACCTCTTGTAAAGCATTATAACAATCTAATATATATTCTAAATGCTTCAACATAAACATCTATATTATCAACATATGATAAATATAGCTCTGTTGTATCAACACTCTGCTCTGCTTGTCAATCTCTGGCTTTCGCAACTCTTCTTATCACAAATGACCTTCTATAAGTACATACACCAAGTATGAGATCATGGGACTTGTTAGAAAACTCTTCATAACATCCTTGTCGGCTCTACTAAGCACGCAAGCATAATTACAATCGCACAAGTCAATGGTGAACAGACGCGTTGCTTCACTAAGTCGGCTTCATCAATTTAACCATAACTTTGTAATCTTCTTGAAATATGTTTGGCGCGTTTAGATTAATATCAAAAACTCATAACTCATCATGAATATACACACACATATCCTAAAGATAGGCGCAACTCGATCAACATGTTACATATGTTGGCCTTAAACCATTAATCCTCCAGAACTGCAACCGTCAATAACAAAATTACATATCTTTACTGAAACTTCATATCTGGGTCTGCGTGTATGAACATAGCATCATAAAGATGTCAACAACATGTATCTATCCACGCTGGTCTTCATTTTATCATATGGATAAGTACATATAGAAGTACTGCTGTGTATTATATGTTGTCATCAATGACAAACATACAATCAATCAACTGTTTAGAATCAAACTTCCAACAAGACCTAGGTATTTGGAGGGCTAATTGGATTAGTCAAGCCTAGAAAATTTGGAATCTTCCAAAGGCCAACTATACCTTGGAGGAGAAGTTGGTAGAGAGGATCTTGGAGATCCTATTGGAGGGAAGATCCAACAAGGAACAACCATTGGATGGTTGAGTTATACTAAGGAGTAGCTTAGAGCGAGGAAGAATTCTAGATTTTCAAACCCTCTGCATCAATAGCTCAGACACGGGAAAGTGAAAGAGCACCTCAACTATGGAGGGAGCAGAAAGGAGAAATAACTCGACCCATATTTTGGCCAGTTTCAAGCTCAATTTGGTAGATTTTTTGGTTAAAAAGGACTCTGGGGAGGATAGGAAAGGCTCTCCTCTTACTGCTACTTCGCCGCTTGGCTTTAGTAGCAAGGAGACTAAAACGGATGACAATGAGAGATGAGCTAAGGAGAATGAGGAGAACATGGTTGGTGCCTCAAAAATTAGGAAGGATTACCACAATGTGGAGTTGCAAAAGATAATTGTGAAGCTGCAATAGATGGAGGAGGATATGCAGATGTTGAAAATCAAGGTCAATGACCTTAATTCAAGCTTCACAATGCTGGTGGAATTTTTTGTGAAGATGATGCACTCGGCGACCACGAATCTCCATTTACTACACCAATAGAACCAGAAGGATTCAACGAAGTAGAAGGATGAGGGGAAGATGTTTCAGTTCCTGACTAAGGACTGGTTCAAGTTGCTCATTATTTCGGGGGGAAATAACCCCAAGTGATCTTATTTTGTTTTCTGATGTTGGTTTTAAATGTTTCGTGGTGGTTGGCTCCTAAAGGCCAGGTTATTTAGAAATTTGCACGAAGGTTGCACATATTCTAGAGTAGTGTTATGAAAGTGCACTAGAGCTGATTATGTTGTAAAAAATTAGAGCATAGACTCATGTGGTTGACCAATATGATTGAAGAGTGTGAATGCAATTAGTTTACCTTATCTTGCAATAATCCATTGAAAATGATTTATGCATAGATATGTACAAATTTATTTTTCTAGAGTTTCTTTTGTCATGCATGAAGTGTCTTGAGTCTTGACATTCTTGCGCATGTTCAAAGGAAAATTGCATCATAAGCCATGCTTTATTGATTCAGTGTGCAAGAGCCCTAAGTTGCACATGATTTTACATGGTCCATTAATCTTTTTTGTAGAGAAATTTCATCTATTATATCTATACAAAAATTATTAACATTACTAATATTGATCTAAAAACTAACAATTATGTCAAATTATTGCAGAGATGCATCTATACCTTCAACCTTGCTTCTAGGCTAGTGTATACCAAATGTACTAGCATAATATATGATTTGCTGCAGCCTATCATATAGATAGGTGCCTTTGTTATTTTGGGAATAACCTTGCATTGCTAGCATAGAAAGTGGGACTATATGCACTTAGTGTGGCTTGGGGATGAATGTTCATATTGAATACATATATATGAACCAGTAAATATTTTATACATATTCTTGGTGAAGATTGAGATCTTACATACTTCTAATTAGTAACTAATGAAGGTCCAAATCACATTGGCATATTTTTAGTCTAATTATTTGGTCCTAATTATTGGTGCTTGTTGATTTTGAGGGGGTATTCTCCTATACTCTAGTGTTGAAAGAAGAGACTATTGTTTATCTTGTGTATCCTTTAATTTAGAGAAGCTATACTTTGTATATATAAGATGGTGTGTAGAGTAGTGCATAGTGATAATAAATGCCATCTACATTATCATTACTAATTGAATTTGTGGAGTATAAGATTATATTGAGAATTACTAAGAACTATTTTAGTTCCTTATTATGACTATTTTCCAATATAATGTGAGTTTGGTCAAACTAAGAACTTAACTATTATAATGAATCTACAAGATCCCTAAAAGTCTTCGTCATTTTGAGAAGAGATGTATGCTTTTACTATTTTTACAAATAATGCCTACTTTGACTATAGAGTTGCAAATATTATCATTCAATAAATATAGAACTATGAAATAGTTTTTTATTCCTATATATATTTTCATAGACATCATAGTTTATATAAGTCACTTATTGAAGGTTTTATTTCTCTTTCTTTTACATAATATAAATGTCAAATATAATTCACAAAAGATGGAAAGGGTATGTAGTTGGGAGACATTGAAAGAGTGTCCTATTCAATTAATTGATTTCAATCTTACAATAGGTCAATAAACTAAGCAGATGATAATTATGCTAGAAATAGGCACATATAGGCCAAATGAGTGTGTTTTTTCTTGATATTGTCTAGCTTGCACTTGGAAACTATGCACATCATTTCTTAGTTAGTGATCTAAAGATTCACTAAAATTTCTTTTACAACAGACAAGCTATTTTGTTAGCTTACAACTAAAAGACCTAATCTATGTCATGTACATGTATGGTGTACTTTATATGTAGACAAGAAGTTGCCAATCATATGGTTTTATTACATGTGGCATTATGCATTGACATGCAAATAGAGTGTGTGGTGCTAATTTTACATCCTAAATAGGAGGCATGCCCACCCATATTCAAGTTCTGTGCATTATATAATATCGTTACAAATATACACAAGAGTTAGCTAGTCAATTGTTGAAGCTTGGATTCCAAACCCCTAAAGTTGCGTAGCATAGCTAAAGAGTGCACATATAGCTACCTCCTTAAAGTTTTCATGGGATTATTGGAAAGAATTATTGAATCCATGTTCATGAAGCTATTCTATCATAGTTTCTTTTCCACACATAGAGCACAATAACACTTTTTTGTGTGTGCAAACTAAGATTGTGACATGAGACAAGCTTGTGTTGAGTCAATGCACTAGAATGATAAGTTGCATGGAATTATATGTAGATTAAGATGCGTCATAAAAAATATTATAGATGAAATCTTTGATAAACACCCACTCAATAAAAAATACAAATTTGATATAGTTTGGTTAGCAAGTTTGGAACCCTATCTTTCTTATTTTTCCTGGTAGTGCAATCAATTGAATGTTTCTGATCCCCTCCATCCCTCTTGTAATTTTTTTGGGAAGAAATCAAGCATAATTTTCTAGTTCTAACCAATGATTCAATATTCTCAAAGGTTTGATCTCATAAATTTGTAAATCCCTTTTACATGGGACTTTCTCCTAATGCATAGTTTATCTCAATTTTTATTATCAAAATGTAAAATACCGATGAGTATTGGGAGAGGCCAAAGAATATGATTTCGAAAGGAGACTCATTAGAAGATTATCATCAGAAGCTATAGTGGCATGCCACTTTTTTCATCTTTTGAGAACTCACAATCATCAACCCATTGATGTAAAAGTTAGAGAGCAACAATAAAATGTGAAAACAAGAATACAAAAATAGAGTACACAGATTTATCATGGTTCGGCCAATAATGCCTACGTCCACACTGAGAAGGAGAATATCTTATTGATTCAGAAGACCATTACAAGTTACTTAAAATGACATAAATAAAGAGCTCCAAAGAGACTCTTGAGAAGCCACTAAAGAAGTGGAAGAGACAAAGTCTCTTGGAGGGAAAGCAGGGACGGTTGGGCTTCATATCCCCAACAATCTCCCACTTGAAGACCAACCACTACTATAGCAAGCTATTCCCCTACTCCAATCCTTGCTATCATATGCTATAAATGCTGAGAGAAGCTCGACAAAACTCAAACTTCTCCCGTGTTACAACCTTCGTGAGAGCATCAGCTGGATTCACTTTTGTGTCAATCTTGACAACTTGAAGTTTTTCTTCTTCAACCATATGCTGAATGTAATGATAATGCAATTTAATGTGCTTTGAGCATCTCTGATATGTATGATGCTTGCTCATGAATATAGCACTACTACTGTCACAAAAGAGATTAAAATCTGATTGTTGCAGGCCCAATTCCTTATACAAAATCTGCAACCATACCATCTTGTTTTGCCCCTCGGAGAGAGCCATGTATTTGGCTTCAGCAGATGATTGTGCAATCAAATGTTGCAATCTAGAACCCCAACTGATGGCTGCCCCAGCAAATGTGAAAGCATAACCTGAGGTGGATCTTCGCTTGTCTAAATCTCCACCAAGATCCGAATCTACGAATCCTTGCAATGTTGGCTTATCTGTCCCAAAGCGTAAAGAGAGAGAAAAGGTACCTTTAAGGTATCGGAGAATCCATTTAACTGCCTCCCAATGAGGCTTGCTAGGATTAATCATAAACCAGCTTACTACTCCCACTGCATGAGAAATATCCAGGTGAGTAGAAATCATAGCATACATAATGCTCCCAACTGCTGAATTATAAGGGATTCCCTTTATGAATTTTGTATCCTCTTGTGTTGTGGGACACATTTCAGCAGTCAACCGAAAATGGGATGCTAAAGGAACACAAACCAGTTTGGCTTCCAACATGCCAAATCTATCCAATACCTTGTCAATGTATTTATTTTGTGATAACCAAACTTTCCTCTTGGATCTATCCCGTGAAATGGTCATCCCAAGTATCCTCTTGGCTGTCCCTAAATATTTCATCGCAAATTTCCTGGCCAAGTGCTTCTTCAATTCTCGAACAATCTTCATGCTAGTCCCAGTTACTAACATATCATCTACATAAAGTAAGAGAATTATAAATTCACTGGTGGGAAACTATTTATATTATACACATTGATCAGCCTCCGAACATATGAACTTGTGCTCAATCATAAACTGATAAAATTTCTTGTACCATTGCCTTTGGGCCTGCTTAAGTCTATACAAGCTTCTCTTTAACCTACAATAAAGATGCTCCTTCCCCTTTTTCACAAAACCTTCTAGCTGCATCATATAAAGTTCTTCATCTACATCACCATGTACGAACACAGTCTTGACATCCAACTACTCTAGCTCAAGATCCCATGCAGCAACCAAGCCTAGAACAACTCTAATAGTAGTCATCTTGACTACCGGGGAAAAAATCTCTTTGAAGTCGATGCCCTTCTGCTGTCCATATCCTTTGACCACTAATCTGGCCCGATAACGAACCTAGCCGCCATCTTCTTCCTTTAATTTATAAACCCATTTATTCGTGAGAGATTGTCTATTTGGTGGCAAAGTCACCAAGTCCCAAGTCTGGTTCGTTGCCAACAAATCCATTTCTTCCCTCATGGCCTCTAGCTATTTCTGTGAATCCAGAGCTCTGCAAGAAGCCTTGTAATTTGCAGGCTCCAATTGATCAGACACTAGTAAAGATTGTTCAGCCTCCTCTGCAACTAGTAACTCATAATCAAAGAACTTTGATGGAATTTTTCTCTGTCTAGAGGACATTCACAGCTGATTATTCTGTCTCTGTTCATTGCTTTGTTCTGATTGTGGATCGACAAAGATTCTTCCATTTTCATCAGAGATATTAGTTTGTCTCTGTTCATGATTGCAGACCTCAACATCAATGTCATTTTCAACTGTAGTCTCAATGTTTTCATACAGCTCGCTATTCACTACATACCCATCATTTTGCATCGCTTCATGGCATGTATCATGAACTGCAGATTTAGCATTGTGAATGCTGGCTTTACCCCTGATTTTATCCTCCAACTGACGCATTTCCAATGTGCTGCGTTGGACATCAGACTGGTGCGTGACAATTCTGTTTGGCTCTTCCAACATGGGGTGTCTGCTGTTGGGAGCCCGCGCAGCAACAAATTGAATGATGCATGTTGAGGGAGGGGAAAAAGTCCCCGCAGCTGCTGCTGCTATGTCCACGCGAGCAGAGGGAGGAGTAACTCCCGCAGCTGCTACTGCTATGTCCACGCGAGCAGAGGGAGGAGTAACTCCCGCAGCTGCTGCTACTACAACACCCATGCGTGAGGAGAGACCTACAGCTTCTGCTGCTTGGTCTGTGTGGGCAGAATTGGTGGTGTTCGATGGGCTAGGAGAGGTGTGGCATTGTGCTAAGGTGTCTGCAGAATTCTCAATATGGGCACTCAAACCATTTGATGCATTTCCACCATTCAGCGTAGATGGTGACCTCTGCCAGTCAAGCCGTGGGCTAAATGTCACATGCAGACTCACTGTAACATGCATTTTCTGTCCACGCAAGTTAGAGGGTTCACCATAACCCATGTTTGTCCAAGGTGTAGAGTGTGAACTGTTCAGACCATAGAATGTCTGTGTATCATGCTCATTAGATAGAGCATTTTCATCTTCATTTAGATTTTGAAAAGCTGGAAATGTCTTCTCATTGAAGACTACATCTCTACTTCGGATGATTTTCTTCTCCAATGTATCCCAAATACGAAACCCATATTGATCTTCACCATAGCCCATGAAGATACCCCTCTGAGATTTAAAATCCATCTTGGTTCTCTTTTCTTTCGACACATGAACAAAAACTTCACACCCAAACACCCAGATGTGAGAATATGAGATTCTATTTCCCAACCATTCCTCCTCCGGAATGCCAAAATCCAGTCGTGATGAAGGATTCCTATTTATGAGATACACCGATGTATTGCATGCCTCAGCCCAAAATTCCTTACTCAATCCGGCATTAGATGCTATGTTTAGCCTTTCCAATGCTCCATTTTCTTGTGAAGTAAATGGAACAACCTTGATTCGATGGATACCATTATCCGCACAAAAAGAATCAAATTCTGAGGAGTAGAATTCTCCTCCATTATCACTTTTTAGACCCTTAATCTTGTGTCCACTTTGATTCTCAACAAGAGCTTTAAAAACTTTAAATTTAGAGAAAAATTTAGATTTTCTAGAGAGCATATAAATCTAAACTTTTCTTGTACAATCATCTAGAAAGGTAACAAAATAATTAGCCCCGCCAAAGGAAGTTACCTCAGTGGGTCCAAAGACATCTGTGTGAACAAGCTCCAAAGCTATGACCTTTTTCTCACTACCAGACTTCAAAAAGCTGACCCGCTTTTGTTTGCGATAGAGACAATGTTCGCAGAATTCTATATCAATAGATTTCAGCCCCGACAGTTGATCCCTTTTCAGCATTACATCGAGTCCTTTCCGACTCATGTGCCCGAGCCTTTGATGCCAAAGCTCCGAGTTGCTGTCCACTGATGTCATGGCAACTCCCACTTCATCATTACTTTCTAGGATATATAAACTCCCAACTTTTTCTCCTTTTGCTACTGTCAAAGACCCCTTTGTTATCTTCCTTGTATCCGGATTGAATAATGTATGGCAGCCTTGAGTATGAAGTTGAGAAACAGAAATCAGATTTCTCTTCAATTTTGGAACATGTCAAACATCTTTGAGAAGCTATTGTCCTCCTCCATGTGATGGCAATAAAATATCACCCTTTCCAATAATGTCACAAGCATTATTAATGTATGGCAGCCTTGAGTATGAAGTTGAGAAACAGAAATCAGATTTCTCTTCAATTTTGGAACATGTCGAACATATTTTAAAAGCCATTGTCCTCCTCCATGTGATGGCAATAAAATATCACCCTTTCCAATAATGTCACAAGCATTATTGTCACCCAAGAAAACTCTCCCGAAATTACCTTCTTGGTAGTTTGTGAACAACTCTGTGCGAGAGGAAGCATGAAAGGATGCACCAGAATCAAGTACCCACGATTCTGAAATAGTATCACTTGCAGAGAGAACTAAAATCCCAAAATCATCCTTCTCATAAGCAATATTTGCTTGGCTGGCCTGCACCTTGTCTTGTGCCTTTTTGTAAGAACAACAATTTTTCTTTGAGTGGCCTGGTTTGCCACAAAACCAGCAATCTCCTTTGCTTTCTTTCGAATTTGTCCCTTTTGCAGACTTCGATCTCCCTCTATTGTTAGAGTTTCTACCTCTTTGATGGCTCCTTCCTCTATTGTCGATGCTCACTGCCGTTAAGGCTTCACTGGATGAAGGAACATCACTCTTTCTTCTAATGTCTTCACTGAGAAGAGTAGCTGCAATTTCATCAAAAACTAACTTTTTATTGCCTGGAGACAATGTGCTTATGGCTGTTACAACTCCATCCCAGCTTTGCTGGAAGAGAACATAGCAATAAGACAGCTTTGTTTTGATCGCTTGGTGGCATGCCTACCGAATTTGCTTGGCTGAGAAGAGTGTTAAACTCGTTGAGATGATTCGCCATGTTTCCACCATCCTTCACTTTAAGACTATAAAGTTTCTTCATGATGAAAATCTTGTTTGCAGCGGACGCCATTGCATAAGTAGTTTTCAGCTTATTCCAAACTGCCTTTGTTGTTGTTTCTTCTGTAACATTGAACAACACATTTTCAGACAGCGAAAGAAGAATTGTCGCTCTTGCCTTCCTGTCCATTGTTTCCCAATCCTCATCAGACATCGTGTCTAGTTGCTTCCATTTCCTCTCTATAGCAAGCACTACATCTTTCTTAATTAATAGCGACTCCATTTGCACCTTCCACAGGCTGAAATTCTTGCCTGTAAACTTCTGTTCTTTGAGCTCCTCTATAATCCCAGAATTTCAACCCTGAATTCTGAATAGCAACGCCTTGCTTTGATACCAATTTTAAAAGTTAGAGAGCAGCAATAAAATGCGAAAACAAGAATACAAAAACAGAGTACACAGATTTATCATGGTTCGACCAATAATGCATACGTCCACACTGAGCAGGAGAATATCTTACTGATTCAGAAGACCATTACAAGTTACAGCAAATGACATAAATAAAGAGCTCCAAAGAGACTCTTGAGAAGCCACCGAAGAAGTGGAAGAAACAGAGTCTCTTGGAGGGAAAGCAGGGACGGTTGGGTTTCATATCCCCAACAATTGAAGTGCACTAGCACTTCCGGGTAATTGCCACTCCTTTCATACATTGGGCTATTTTGTTGTTATTTTTAAACCAAATAATCATTGTCAGATAATCACAGAACAGGGAAAATCAGTTTGTTGGAGATCGGTATCGAATCCTTAGATTATGTTGCCAAGGAATGCATTTTAGACTATTTCCAGAAGACTGGAAAATCTGTGCTGATGCACTGTTAATGCTATGGGTGTATTTACAGAAGCTATAGTGGCATGACGCTTCTACCATTTCATCAGATCTTGCAAGCAGAAGCCTGTTGGATTTTATTTACACTCCACGGTATATGCCTTGCTTTTTCCATTTCATCAGATCTTTCAAGCAGAAGCCTGTTAGATTTTATTTACACTCCAAGCTATATGCCTTGCTTTTTCCATTTCGGGGTTTTGTTATCCTGTTCAATCCATAAGGCTTAAGCTGACCTTGTACTGCTTATCAGGAGCATAGTAGCAATTTCACATGGAAATGCCTCAGACGTATACGTTTCTGAGCATAATGCAATGCGAGAATTGGCCCTGTATTTGGCATGGAGAGATAACGCAGTCCATAGGAAGAGATTTATGATAGATGGGAAGGAGCATAGTTTGGATTTGGTTAATCATACTGCAATCGATGTAGAATTGGTCTCCATTCACATAGATATGTTAATCAAAGAAATCTCTTCATAATTTAGCTCCACCCTTTCTGCCACTTTTTTTTAAAGCATATTAGCTATAATTTTCAAATTTCACCATTGTTCTCAGCAAATTAGTTTCCATTTGTATCAAGCTATATCTATTTGACATGAAAATCTAGTTTTATGATTTTGATATTAGGGTTTTAGGCTAAACTGCCCATGCAAACCATTCAAAATCTCTTCCTGTATTGGATGCTCTTGTCATACTATCTCATTAGGACGTTATGAAACACTAGTGTTCTCAATCGTCAATTTCTTTCCTTCAGTGTAACATTAAGCATTTATTTCCACTTGCATTTTTCGAGGATCCAACTTCCAAATGATGAGATTTCAACCCAAATATCTAGCATTAGTAACAAAGACGCAAAATGATCTAACTCGGTTTCCTTTTTTATTTATTCATGACGGGCGCTACGGAGGAAAGCCACTGGTATGAGATGAACTTCTATGAGACAGAAGCTCTGCCGTTACTGATTACTTCAAGAGAGACTTTCTTTCCCCATTTGTGGAGTCCACGAAGAAAAGAAAAATTTTCATGGTATTCGATCCCTGTAGAAGGAGGGCAACAATATCAGGTCTAGATATCTTGTCTTCTCTAATTCAATTATTGAACTCAAGAGTCTCCGCCTGGGGAAGTTGATTGCATCCCCTATTCTCGAACAAAGCTATCTTCGAGCTTATGCGGAGGGTTTGAATCTGTATACGCAATCAACAACATCAAGTGCGAGATTATAACATATATCACTACAGTAATTTGGAGAATGCGTGCCTTAGATTTTGTCATATGCTCTGCCCAGATGTAATCGATTAGCAAGTGCCACCTGGTTCAAAAGTTCCATTATGGCCTTGGGAATATGAGTTCTCAGAGAATGTTACGGGTATCAACATTTCCAGACATTTGAGAGATTCCACCATCAATTTGGAAACTTGAGCGGTTTGAATGACTGGACATTTCGTTATGTGAGGGGCTGAATGACATTCTAGTGGAACTAGGGCAACTAAAGAGACCGATTGAATCTGATGTGAGATTGTTTGATTTGTCGGGATTACCGAGAGCTATTTGTGAATTGAGTCCCCTGCAGCTTGTTATCTGGGATGAGAAGATTGGGAGGATACAGATGCCATATTAGGAACAAACCGTTCCGCAAGGGCACCTGCCGAATGAGGTTGTGAAAGCGGCGATCTGGCCATAATGGCAGATGTTCACCTTCCAGTTGCGGATCGGTGTCCATCTTCTCTCCATCCAAAGCCATTTCTTTGTTTTGTATAAAGCCGGGAAGTGGGTGTCTTGTAAATTTGTCAAGAGGTGTCTCTGCACTGCAATTATTGTTCTGTTGCTTGACAGTTTACAAAGAATATAAAAATTCAGAATTGATTAATCTAAATAAGCATAGTTATAAACACATAAGATTTTCACGTATAAATAATAACCACTTGATTGAGGTTGAGCGGGTTAAGAAGGGTCATCAATGTAAACAAGAGCTGCGTGCAGCTAGAGTCCCTGCCATTGCGAAACAAAGCTTCTATAGTCTTGAACTGAACTGTACATGTGTAAGGACAGCTCACCTAGTCAATCAAAGAAAGAGGATCTACCGCTCCATAAAGATTTGTGCTTTCCTACAAATCACAAGAGTCCAGAAAAAGCTCAACTGGCAGCAACATTTGACCTTCTACATAAGAGGAAGATGATGTCTGCAGAGAGAGCATTCTACAAGTGAAATTTTGGGCCTAACAGACAATTTTGATTTTGGCACATCTTTCAAGGTTATGCAAAAGCCATTTACATAGACAATCTGGTTGCACTGCAAAATGGTGGAAAATATATGCACTCAGATCTACTTTTAAATGTAATTATTGGCTAGATAAGTTTAAATGAGGCTTGGAAAATGCCCGCAAAAAGAGTGGTAGTCAAAACTACTTGTACATACAACACAGGTTCCTGTGTAGGAGAGATCTTAACAGTTAGCCTGGAACCAAGAAGAATGGATGCCACAACTACTGGACCCATAGCCATATCCTTAGAACTCCCAAGCATTACATATATCAGAGGAGGAACAAAGCTAGAATCTGTCAATATATGATCACATTAACATGAGTTCAACTAAATGATTTCTGTACAAAAATATTATTTATTTTTATATTGATAACAGGTGAGGGTATTAACAGGGAATCTTGTTCCCATTTCCTCAAACTGTGCAACAGAACACCTCAAATACCCAAAAGTAATGCTACAACCCTATACTGTACAATAATCAAGCTTAAACTAAAAGTTAATATATATTTTACAGTTTCACGCTCACCCAATGCTCCACATTAATGCTATAGTACATCGTAATCGAAAAACAATTAGAGCATACTATTAGTTAGCTTATCTCAACTACCCATCATCCAAAATATAAATACAGAACATCCATGTTAATTTTATAACAAACTCGAGATGAAAGGTTGGGATCCTGCGTACTGTCAAAGATCAAACTAGACAGAAACATCCAACGAAGAATTGAATAGCTAAAGATGAAGTTTGTTATAGTGACAATTATATATTAAGATTGGCCTAATCCATTTAGAAAACACAAGTGGCGATTAAGGCATAAGTAATCTAAGCTACAAGAGATTATGTAAGTTAAATTATATAAGTTGTATATTGCATTGTGGCGATCTACAGCGCCTATGTTTCTTTAAACGCATTCAATTTCATACATACAATTATGCTTCTATATAAGTGTTAATGTTTGTAGCTGCAGGAGACATTTTTCATACCTGCGATGATTGCTTCAGTATTGATTCTGAGACTCCTGCTTTGTGTTCTCTGCTATCGTGAAACATAATACTGTGAAGAGGTTACACTCCTTGTATCGGGCATTACTGTAACTGCTATTTGTCGTATGCTCTTTTAACGACTTCTTATTTAGTAACCGCAGGTCATTCTTTGTGTCTTGAGAAGATGAATAGGTATGCTTCATTACTGCTGCTGATATATACCGTTAGCAGATGTCTTTATTACGTCTCCTTCATTCATATCGTGATTCTTGTTCTTGATGTCGGTAACTAAACACTATAGAATTCGTAACGGCTGTCTGGTGTAACTGCCATCCATTCATTTCTTACGGTAGTCGAAGATTATAAGGTTATGTTCGATGGTCTCATTGGATTGATGCTAGTGTTTTGGTTTTGTGCCATATGCATTCTATCATTTTGCAGGGACTTTGTCTATCGTGTGTAGTGTCAAATATTTGTATTATTATGAGATTCTGAGCATATGGCCAACAAGAACTAAAAAAAGTAATAAACTACATTTTATTTAATCTTTCCTATCCATTGTAAAATCTAACATAGAGTAGCTAAAAACAAAAAATTGTTAAATGCACTTTGCAGCAATATTGATGACTCAAATCTGCCCTGCAAGGCTGTGAGAATGCTGCGCCTACTGAGAGGGAGTCTTTGCTGAGGGGAGTCTCAGCATTCATCAGCTCTCATTATGTGCTATAATGCAGCATTTTTCTCTGAGATAGAGAAATTTGAGGTGAAAGTTCTTGTAATGCATTTTTCTCTGAGACGGAGAAATTTGAGGTGAAAGCTCTTGTAATGCATTTTTCTTCGAGATGGACAAATTTAAGGTGAAAGTTGTTGTTGCTCTTTCCACTCATGGGAGTAGCTATAGTGGATGTCATGTTGAGAGACTCCATGACAACATCATGTTGAGTGACTCAGTGATGTGAGCTTGCGTTTATTTCACACTGGGAGTAGCCATGGTGAACATCATGTTGAGTGACTCCATGATGCTATCACGTTGAGAGATTCCGTGATAAAGTTTTTAGTTTCCTTCACATTGGGTGTAGCCATTGTGACTGTCATGTTGAGAGACTCCATGACATGAGAATCTGGAAAAATATATCCTTTGCTAAGAGGGAGTGTTAATGTTTGTAGTTGAAGGAGACATTTTTCATACCTGCGATGATAGCTTCATTATTGATTCTGGGACTCCTACTTTGTATTCTCTGCTATCGTGAAACATAAGATTGTAAAGAGGTTACACTCCTTGTATCGGATATTACTATAACTACTCTTTGTCATATGCTCCTGTAACACCTTCTTATTTAGTAACCGCAAGTCATTCTTTGTGTCTCGAGAATGAGAAGATGAATCTTTATTACATCTCCTTCATTCATATAATGACTCTCATTCTTGATGTCGGTGACTAAAGACTAGAGAATTCGTAATGGCTCATTGGTGTAACTAGCGTCCATTCATTTCTTACAATAGTGAAAGATTATAAGGCTATGTTTGATGGTCTCATTGGATTGATGCTAGTGTTTTAGTTTTGTACCATATGCATTCTATCATTTTGCGGGGACTTTTTCTATCGTGTGTAGTGTCAAATATTTATATTATTCTGAGATTCTGAGTATATGGCGAGTGACTATTAGTGCCTATGAGAGATATTTTTTTGTAGGTGCTCAGTGAGATTTTATCATGCTGGTGTATTCCATGATTCCTATCATATATTATCATGCTAAGAGCATTCATTATTATTTTGGCTTGAGAGCCTATATCCAAACTTGTTCATTATTTCAATAAATTGATATTTTTCTGGTGTGGCTGGGTATTTCCCTCAAGAAGGAGGGGTTTCCTTGGATTCTAGAAAAAACACATTAACAATAAGGAGGTGTAGCTAGGCCACCAATAGTTGGGTCCCTATGTGCCTAGGACTTTAGTTCATGGAATCCCTCTAATAAACTCCATCCATTCATTGAGAGTACCTATAGTTTGGTCTATACGTACCCATCCTTATCCATATTGTACCTACCCATCTTTGTCTATATTATTCCTTGATACATGCCTAAAGAATGGTATGTATCAGCCTACAAAAATCAATGGATACTTGGCAATTTATTCTTTGGTAATGATGTTGAGCTAGTGGTAATAGAGGAATCTCATGATGTTTCTTAAAAAGATGAATATTGGGACAACCTCATAGTTCTGGCCATTAGTAAGGTAGTTTTAAGGTTATAGGTTCTTCTTATGTGGGTGAAAGGTTCAACTCTCCTTGACTGAGTTAATCTGATGAGTGTGACTTGTGGGTTGTTGCGTCTATTTGAGGGGACTGGTCTCGCCTCACGCATCATCTCGCCCCATTAGCATCCTACTTGGAAACAAAAGTATGTCTAATACAAGGTGCAACAAAACTAAGTCCAAAAAAAGTTGTGATTAGAATAGATGGAATAAACGCAAGGATTCAAAGATGAGTAATAAATTCTCTATTGTTGAAAACATTAAGATTTACATATGAATAAAGTCATCTTAGTAATTAGTTTTTTTTCTCTAGATTGATAATTGGAAAAGTTATCTTGAAAAGATTTTAAAAAGTTACATTGTAATACAGAAGATATAGCATAATATTTGAACTATGATTATCCACACTATTATCATGTTTTTTTTTCTCCAGAATCTCTATGCTTTCCCATTACCATTACGTGATATCACAACCCAGGGACAATTGATGGAGATAAAGTCATGAAAGGTTATAGAACAATTCTCTGCGAATGGAGTTGTCCCTATTTCTCCTACCTTATCCACCTCTAGATGCCTTTATTTGATTCTCTCTAGTTTTGGCTCTCTCACTCTCTCTATTGAGCCATCTAAAAAGAAGTAATTTAATCATCTAAAAACAAATATACTCAGGAACAAGTGGAAGGAACTCTTTTCTACACCAAGGGCATTATCTTTGAGAAAATATGTATTAAAGCTAATCAACCCAACTCTACTATCCGAAAGTGGGAAAGATTTCAATGTATCAAGAATGGAAGAAGGATTTGTTTCTGTCATAGTTAATAAAATTTGACCTATCAAATATGATCACGGTAATGAAGATGTGCTTACGTCATATAAATGTATATTGAGAGAGAGAGAGAGTTAAGGTTAATTTGATCATTTTTTAACTACTTTTTTAAGGATGAAGATTTCTTAGAGAAATATTTTGACTTAACATTCATAAAAAATGAAATTTAAATGTGATTAATGACTAAAAATTTATAGGGAGTAATGAATAAAGAGACAATAGACAAGAACTATTGTAAATTTACTTCAATAAATGATCTCAAAATAGAGAAAATACAGAGGAACTATTCAGAGAGGAAATAGGAAGAAGAAGAAGAAAACATCCAAATTTACTACAATAAATGAGTGTAGAATATAACAATGGAATAATCAAATAAAAAATATCTAACAATGGGTTGAGGACCTCATCCTAAAATTAGAACAAAATACTTAACAAATAAACCCAGAAAGCTCAGTTAACAAATAAATCTTACCTCCGTAGCAACTACCTCTAGATAATTATCTTGAAAGATGTCCAAATCCTTCTAGGTAGCTTATTTCCATTTTTTATTGCTAGGTCCAGTTGAATTCTTAAGGTTAGTAATATGGACCATGAAATTTACACATCCAGGCTTGAAGCTCAGCGGATGGATTCCCCTCTCAATAACTGGATTCTCCACCACAGAAGCCATCCACATTTCTCAGCATCACCAAATGAGTTCTGGTAAGTATCCTTGTCCTGGAAAACCCCATAAAAATTATATAAAACAATAAAGAAACCTTCCATCTATGAAAAGGAGCTATATCTTCATCCAAAGTCTTGAGGTAAGAGTTTTTGTTTTCATTATTATGGATGTTCTTTGTTGTGCTTTACTGAATCGAACCACAAAAAGAGCAGTTGTTAACGTGAAGCGGTATGTCTTCCAAGAGAGTAGTGGTATGTTGAGAGCGATGTTGTACACAAATTAGTCATCAGTTTTGTTTGAGGAATTGGTAAAAAATAGCTTTTCAATATTTTTTTAGTCATAGATGAAGTCTTTTTAAATGCTTATTGGTGTATTGCTGAGCAAAACTATCTGAAGTTGAGTTCAGTATAAGTTTCTTTTTCTTTTGTTCTATGTTTGTTTATAGAAGATTCTATGAACAATTAAAAGTAGATTTCCTAGTCAAGCGCCCCTATTTTATTCAAGTGACATATCTAAACTATCTGAGAAGTTCATGGGCTTCCTTAATGAGCATAAAAAATTACATAGCATTTTATCTCTTTATTTTAAGAGAGTGAACTATGGGATTAGAAAGAGAAAACAATCTTAGACTTAATGAGACTTTTGTAGGATACAAAATTAAATTTGTGAAAATCACTAGTTTTGTGTCATATAGCAAAATAAGTTCCCAAAAACGTTCAGACTGAAGTCCAAACCCTTTGCAGAATCAAAACCACAACATTCAAGCTTGGTTGTTGGGTTGAAATAGCTTAGTCCCTACATAGAGAATAGGATATACCCTGATATAGCTTCAAAGTATCTAGGTTCAAGCTGTAAAATATCCCTACTACATACTATATTCAATCTATTTTTAAAAAATGAGCTTGAGTGTAGGGGCAAGCTCTAAAATATCTATAAAATAGTTATTTATCTGCTAAAATCTACCTTAACCTGTATTGTTATCCTACTCTGGTAAAACATAGTGGAGTGTAAATTTTTTGAAGAAAGTGTATAGTTTTTTGTTTTAAATTTACGAATAGTGCATTCTTCAAACGCTAGGGTTTCAACTAGGGTCAATGCAAAAGGGAAAGAAAAATACAGTAAACAAACATACCTTAGAATCTCTAGAAGTGCCCTTGTGATTGCCGCTCTAGTGTGCAGAACCTTCTAGATCTCCTTTGGCCGCTCGTGGCCAACAATGCTCTATTTATGGGTTTTGTGTGTGGTTTCTAGTAATTGCGGGCGGTGGGCAAAGGAGAATATGATTTCATTAGGACACTTTACCAGAGACCTGGAATTTTTACATAAGACCTATTTCTTTAGAGCTACTGATTCTCAATTGAAAAGTATTTTACACTAACCAATAATTTATAAATTGTTTCTCACTCTAAGGTAAGGATCGAGCTTCCCAGCAAGAGCCAACAACAAAGTTGTCTTTCCAGAGCTCGGAGGCCCAAGAAGCAGAGTCATTGTGAAGGAACTCAGTGTAAGGTTTCACTCACTTTCCACCTGTACTACCATTTGTAGGTGCATGCTAAAAAATAGACATCTGTAAATTCTCTACAAACTTGCAAAATGGAATTGTCATTCTGTCTTATCTTATCACAGGTTAATGGATAAAAACTTTTGTATCTTTATCTACAACTTTTTCTTAGTCAAAAACCTGAAAGACAACTAATTTCAATTTTAAAAAAAAAAGTTTTCAGAGTTGTTAATCTGTGTAGAATAGAATGAACCATGACAAGGATTACAAGGGCAAAAAAAGAAAGACGCACGAAAAGACAAAGAAGAGGCTTTCCGATTGGGCTGGAGAATGTTGGTGCCAACTCCACATATCTATGTCATTTTGAATAGACCCCCTAGTGTTAATTTGAGAAATTGAGGTGGGGAAGAAAGGATGAGGGAAGCAACATCCCATTCTTATCTACACAAGCCAAGAAGGGCATCTGTGTGAGGGAGGGAAGGTTTTGCATCAGTGCTCATCAGGATGAGACATATAAGACACAATTATCAATGTTTTCTGTAGCATGTTAACTTTGATATGCAACCACGTGTAAGAAGGATTTTTGCTTCAGATTTGGTGATGGGAAAATAGAAAAAAACCACCAGGAAAAATGACGCAGCCAATCAAAATATGGAAATAAATGTGAAAATGCATCTTTAATTGAATATTTTCAAACAACCATAGGATAAAAGGAGTTCGCATAGTTTCGAAGGCATGAACTAATAGGGATAAACATCATGAAAACATTAGTCTCCTACCTTAATGACAAGGACTAACGAGAGCCTTGATCAAAGATAACCATGAATAAGTCATAATTATTCAAGACAAGAAAAAATATCTATTTATGTGTGTTACTTTCGTTGATACAAGATTACAGGTAGGCATGGGTGAATGATAAATTCTCCTAGCTTTTAGCTTATATTGACTAGAGAGTTAGGGGATGAGCTTTAGTAGTCATTAATATCTAATATCACATACTTATATATTTTTAGTGGTACATTAGATTTTGGCAATTTTTATTGTTGTTTTTGCATATAATTCAATTGCTTATAATTATTGTTTTGGTTTCTAGCTAGTAAATATGATTATTGTGTGATCTGTTATTAACACAAGGTTTGAAATATGGTCATTTCAAAGTGTCATTCTATACGAACTTAAATGTACACTAATAACCATGCACTACAACCACCTCAAATATTTGTGCAACTAATCTAATAAATATTTCTCTAAGAACCAATATGTTTTCTTCTAAATACTTTTTTTTACCAATCCTTGTGCAAAAATACCCCAATAATTGTGTGTTATTGGTACCCATATATTACATAACTCGTCCAATTAAATATTAAAATTTCAACTTCTAGGCGTATAAGTAAGACATCATAATAGGCTTTTTATGATCATTGTTTTGGCTTTTGTAAAGTTAGTAATTGGGGGGTTAGGTGTGCATGGATTAAATGGTAATTGGATCATGGGCGAGAACTTGTACTTTTCCCCTAGAAATGAAAGAATTAATTCAAAAGTGATATACTTTTTTTTCATAAATTTTGTTTACAAATTATATATTTTAATTTCTATCATTATCAATTTTAAAAGTTGTTATTTAAGATAAGATTTTTATGGGTAATTAAATCTTGTAAATTTTCTATTATAAAATTACATCCTCAATAACTTAATATTGTGGTCCTTAGTTTATTTTTTGTAGTGTTAATTTTTTCTTACTATGAGCAATTAGATTCAAGTTGGAGAAAATAATCATAGGCTCCCAATGCCAAGACTTAGAAGTACAATTCTAATAATCTTTACCTCATGAATGTCATAAAGCTCTTAAGAGATGCTAATTAACTAATGTAGCCTAAAATGGTCAAGAAACATGGGATATAGGAAACTTTTCTTAGGGTTCATGATTCATTTTGATATACTAGAATAAATATTTTGTCTATGAGACCCCATTTATAAAATCTCACTCTCAATGTCTTCACACAATACTTATCAACCTTTTTTTGTATCTTATCGAAAGATTTTATGACAAGAGATGAAGTTTGAGTTGAAAAACCCACACTTAGGTTTTTATAGGGTTATGTGAACTAAGATAGGATACCAAAATTAGCCACCCCAATTTTCAGACACTATGAGACCATCACATAAGAATGTTATAATGTATGCTTATGTCATGGTCAAAATTGACTATAACTTGAGTGTGTTATAATGTGGGTCTGGTATAGTCTTTTTTAATCATAGAATAAAACAAATATATTTCCTTTTATTTTTCTCTTTATCTTGTGGACTATACATTCATTTAACACATTCATATTTTTCTAGAGGTTATTTTTAATGTCTCTTTTATCAAACAATCACCAAAATGTAGCGAAGACAATACGAAGGTTAAAGATTAAGTACTTTTAGTGTGAACTAAGGGTTAAATAGATAGATTAAATTAGTTTTTCCATTAAATTTTGTTCACCCTTTCAAATTTAATATTTTACCTAAAAATAATATAAATCCTAAATCATTTGTTCACCAAAATCCTCCTCTAGAATGGCCATAATAAAAACCCATTCAACTCTCCAACGTCCTTGATGAAGAAAACACAATATATCAGGAAAAATAGAAAAGAACTTGAGGAGTTAATTTCAAAGTTAAAAGAAATGGAGAAATAAATTCCCATAGGACCAACCTTTGTGAATTACTGAAATCTATTGTATCTTATGTAGGATTAGTTAATGGGAAAATCAATAGTTGGTCTGATAGGAGAGAACAACAAAAATAATTCTGTATATATCAATTATCATACAAGTAAGAAAAAAAAAGGAAATGTTCAAAATATTTCTTGTGTGCGATCTTCATTGACCAATGAAATGATAAAACCTTACATGGTGCATGCAAGAGGTTCCCTATTCATTGGTGTCATCGCCAAGGGATCAAGATTAATTTTTCCAATAGGTAGTATATGCCTTTTGACCATCTTCCATGCAATACTTCTATGAGGTACCATATTAACTTTTTTTGGAATTCTTTATTATGAGTTTTTTGTCGATGAGATCCCATATTATTTGAGAGTTATAGGGTAGATGCAGACCCTCCACACAAAATAGAGTATGGGAGAAACATGATCCAAATCAGGCACTAAGCCCCTTGGCTAGATCTACTTTGGGGCATTTGGCTATACATTCCATTATGAAGAAGGGTGTTTCTTTAGAGACGTCAGAGTCTATTGGCTAACTTACTCAACCCCTTATATAACATATCAAACCTCTAGTACAAGGTGATGTTGGTGAGTCTTCTAGGCCTCGAGTTCCAACTCATGTATGTCAGTCTTCTGAGTCTCCATGTCTTTATAATTTTGAGGATAGTTGCGATGCATGTGGCCAAGATATATTAGTAGTGGATTATATGGTCATTATAGAAGCTCAATTGACTAAAACATTCAACATTGGTAGTCATGTAAATTTCAACTAGTTTATTTAATTCAACTTGTTAAATTTTATTTTTAAATGTTAGATTAACTAAATAGTAGAATGACTAAAGTATAATTTTAGTGTTAGAATTTTAATCGTATTTACATCAATCCTTCACCTCCACATGTGAAGAATTGTATTCATAATCCATGTAAATAGTTAAACATTATATGTTCTTTAAAATATATTTATTATAATTCACTTTAGATGTTGAATAAGTTGATATTGCACATTGGATATTGACACTTGTAGTTAAGGTGTTTGTCAAACTTTCACTCAAGTAAACATATCAATTTTTATTCTTTTAACTGTGTTGTAAAATAATGTTAGGCAGTCTTTGTAATTGAATAACAGTTTTTGTTTGGTTTTTGGATGCGTAAAATGTTACTGTAAAGATAATGTTACATTGTTTGATCATTAACTACCTACCAGTTACTGCAGTTGGAGAACTACCCGACATTGTATTCTCTATATACACTTTTTCATATGGAATAATATATGATCATGCATTCATCTGCTTCCGTCATATGGTATGAGAGAAAATCGCTCTTGTGCCTGAGTTCGATAGCATTAGGGCGTATCGTTGCTTGATTAGATAATGATGCATAGTATGGATGTCACCAAATTGTAGATTGAGCTTGAAAAGATGTAGAACCCAAGTGGAAGATTCAAGAAGCGCGGAGTTAAGGTATAATTTTTTTTTAATAATGGTTACTTCTAAGGTACGCGGTGTTAAAGCAATGTAGAGTTTTGGATGGTACATTTTAGGATTCTCACAAAAGAGGTGATAAAGCTTTTCTTTTCCTGTGATAGAATCTTGTTACAGAATTTATCTGTAGTTTAAATTATTGATGTATGAATAATATAAAACAATGAAAAGAGAGTGGAAGATAGGTGTGAGAAAACTTGGATGTAACATCATTTGATCGTGTCGTCTCAGCCTGCTAACATCATTTGATCGTGTTGTCTTAGCCCGCTATATTTCCAAAATACACTGATCCATCTTAATTCAAGTGCCCACATAGCCTACCTAGTGGACCTATTTTTTTGCATTGTTATATTCCTTTACTCCTTTTGTTTCATTCTGCCCACATAGCTCCTTAATAGGTACCACGTGGTGCACTCCATGGGGTTTGAGAGAAAACGTTACCTTTAGGTACCACGTGGTGCACTCCATGGGGTTTGAGAGAAAACGTTACCTTTAGGTACCACGTGGTGCACTCCATGATGCTTCAGAGAAAACGTTACCTTTTGTTAATCTCTCCATAGCAGTTTATTAAAATCGTATTTATTAGTCACTGTCGTTAAGGTTTGAGATTAATGTTTTCAGTACAATTTTCACATTAGTTCTCTTGAGACATTGTGCATCCTCCGTGTATCCTATACTCTCAGGAGATTTTCCTATTAAACTGATTTTTTTAAATTTTCCTTTCTTTTTCCCCATTGCTTGTGCTTAATATTCTTAGTATTCTTAGTGGTATTTTTATTTTTGCGTTAGAAAATTAGTAAGAAAATAAGAGGGGTGTAGGAAACGTGGTATGCTACATAAAGCTTTGATGGTTGGCAACTCTTCCAGAAGGCAAATGTCAAGAACAAGTCTTCTTTATATTCCATTTTTCTCTGCTTATCTTAGTCTCTTTTTTCCACAACATTTTTACAAAAAGCCTTATTTGTTTTCAGAGATTCATATGCAGACACTAGAAACCATGCTCCTTAAAATCAACCAGTAAATCATGCATGGAGAAAATCAAATGGTTTAATTTGGCCTTGTCACTCAACTGGCAGTGTTTCTTCAGGGAAAATTTAGATGGATTTTTGGGGTAAACTTTGCCTGCAAAACCAATTATTTGTGTCTTATTAGTACATTTATTGTCAGTTTAAAATGCATATTTTAGGGTTTCCCAATCCCATCACTTATGGGCCGCTCAGAAGTCATGAGAAGTTGAATAAATTGAAGTCCAACAAGTATGAAAATTCGAGGAGTTTTAATCGGCAAGGGGTACAATATAAGAATGGAGATTCTAGCAACTACACCATCAAGGACCATTTCTTCCCTAACACATATCTTAAGGGAGGATCTCCTCAGCCAACCCAATAAATCTGGTATTTCGGCTAGTGCAATAGACGCATCAATAGAAGAAAATAACACTACGAGCAAGAAGAACATCCTCCACACAGAATAAATGATATGTAAGGCTTTTGTAGAGTTATATCATAGGCTAGGTTTTCCCAAGACTTACAGTTTCATATTTATTTTCTTTCATTTATCAAATTTGTCATATTTTATGATTTTCAAGAATCATCAGCATTTGAATTTCTGTCTCAATCATATAGAAATAAATATAATTTGACTTGGGGTTTTTCTACAGATCGTTAAACATGCTTTCGTTTGTCAAGATCTTGAAGAATCTTGGTACGGTAGAGATTAACTTTTCTTAAAAATGATTTTACTTAAAAATGATTTCATGAATTCCTTAGGGGATACCAATGGTGGAAAGAAATCCAGCCATTTGCACTCTTGTATATAGTATTAAGAATAAAAGAGTTTTTTATTTTTTTTGTTTACCCCTCTTCATTTTTTATCGACATCGTTGTCTGCATTTTACAGTTTCTTCATAATCTTGAGGTAAGTCGTTTCTCTCCATATTGCTCTTAAATATAACGATGATTCATTTACGTGTTATTTTGTCTAGATTGTCCTCCTCTGCTAGTTGTTCTATTTTTGTAAGCTTTCTAATCCTTCCCCGCTCCCTTGCTCACACTTGGGAGCTCTAAAAAATAAATCCCTAAAATATATAGCAGGTTAAAGGATGAAAAAACCCAAACCTTCACTCAAAAGTTAACGACGTCGACTATCATAGATTCAACAGTTAACATATTCTTCTATCACATATTCAACTGACAAAACATGGACTCAATATTGAGCCCATGATGACCTTTATTTTTAGGGAACCAGTTTGTGCTCCCCAATCATCTTCTACATGTTGCAACCATGGTACACCGAGGGTACTCTCTATTAGGGCTTGTATTTCTTCCTATGAATTTTTCTCTTGTTCAAATTTTGCGAGGTAACAATGATTTCATTTGGGTGTTTTTTTTCTAGGTCATCCTCCTCTGCTAGTTCTTATATTTCCCCTTGTTGGCATCTTAGGAGCTCTAAAAAAATAGAACACAAAAATATCTAAAAACCCGAATCTTCACTCAAAGTTAACAGATTCACCTATCACAGATTCAATAGTTAACGACTTCTTGTTTTACAGTTTTAACTAAAAAAAAAACAAGGGCTCGATATTGAGCCCATGATGACCTTTATTTTTAGGGAATCTTTTTGTGGCTCCCTAATCATGTATAATCAATGATTCAATGTTGATGTTAAATACAAGACTTAGAAATTTACCTGTAACTTCATTCTCCAACTTGAGTGAAGAACATCAAACAGTAAAGATCATGCCATGTCCATCTGGCTATGGTTGGGTGGTTGTGATTGGGCATGCCACACAAAAAGTAACATTATGTGGACATTATAAAAACTAGGTAAGCCAATAGACAATTGTTATGATGAATAAATTAGTAGATGAATCAAGGGTAGTATGCGAGGTGACACCAGTAGGAAATTTTTTTTGGTTATAGCACATAAAATAAAGAAAATGAAAAAATATATCTTTCTATCCAAAAGGAGATATCCTAGTCTTACTCAAAATCAAAATATATTTTGTGCTACAAATTTTTCTAATCTATTGATGGCAAATATGAGTGAAAATATTATTTTCATCTGACATGTGTAAGAAATATAGTTATCTCAACCAAAGTTCTATGAATTGACATCCTGAAGCATTTAAGCTTAACAAGCATGGTAGGTATCTCCTTCAAAAAATTAGAAGTTGTTACTAACTTGTCTATAACCTTGGTTCTCAAATTTCTAGTATCTATTTAGAACCCAGTTAAGGAAACAAAGGAGTCATTAAAATTTGTTCATCAAAGTATATCATTTCTCCCGATAGTCCAGTAAATCAACCAATTGAAACAATTGTCTTCTCACTTTATCAGGTATTCCTACAAACTAGAAAAATGGGCCTTACAACTCGTGAAGCAGTTTCTAGGATTCTTGAAAGAGGGGTACTTGACCTTCATGGTGGAGGCATTATTCTAGGAATTCAAGTGGCAAAGATTTTCAAAAAATCACCATATTGCATGCAGTTTGAAGAATCAAAGTTTGTTCTTTGTAGTGCCATTATTTGAAATGAGGGAAAGCATTTAAGTTTTCCTATAATCTTGCCGAATCAAGGAAGGAAGTAATATAAGATAGAAATGTTGAAAATAGTGAATTTTTGAAGAAAGAAGAGCAAATTGGGCCTTGGTAGTATTTGGTGGAAATGTCTTCAATCCAAAGGGTATGAACAAGGAGGCATTGTTTAATATTGAATCAGTCAAAAGTCAAACCTTGTTTATCAATAAACAATTCAAGGATAGAGGAGGAAGTTAGTTGTTCCTAAGATTAAGTTTTATATTGTATTATATCAAACTCTCCCTCTTTGAAAAAAGATGTCAAAGACTCCATCTCCACAAATACTAAATATCAATATCAACAGTCAATACTATTTCTCTTTGAAGCTGTAATGTACTAATTCATCTACAATGGGCTTTGATGTACCTGCATCAATTGATAGATCTTCACTGTGGCTTGGGTTGATGCATCACTAAATTGTATTTTAGTGAGGTTCAGTAGGGGAAGCACCCCTAGCTTTCCTCTAAGATACAAAAATGCATCCTTAGGTAAAGGTTTGGTGAATATGTTTGCAACTTGTTCTTTAGTACTCACATATTCCAACCTTACTTCTTTATCTAGTACCAATTCCTTCAAAAAGTGATACTTTATTTCTATATGCTTGGTTTTGGTGTGCATCACGGGATTATTTGAAATGTTAATGGCACTGGTGTTGTCATAGTAGATAATAACTGGTTCTTTTACTTCTTCCTTCATTCCTGACAACAACTTCTTGAACCATATGATGTTTGAACAATTCACTACTGCAGCAACATATTCTGCCTCTACTGTAGACTCAGAGATACAATTATATTTCTTGCTAGTCCAAGACACTAACCTCTTTCCAAGAAATAAATATCCACCACTGGTTCTTTTCCTATCATCAACACTTCCAGCCCAATCAACATTAGTGAAAGTCTTCAAATCAAATTTCCCACCTTTCTTATACCATAAACCATAATCTTCAGTACCCTTCAGTTATCTCAAAATTCTTTTGATTTCCATTAGGTGATTGTCTCTAGTATTAGCTGAAAATCTTGCAACAATACCAACTGCCAATGCAATATCAGGTCAGGTGTGAACAACATATTGCAATTTTCCAATCATGGATCTGTAGTTGGTCTAATATACCTCCTTTGAATCATCATCCTTAGATAATTTTTGTCCAGTATACATGGGTGTTCCAACAGGTTTGGAATCTTCCATTCTAAATTTCTTGAGTATCTCCTTGATATTTTTTGATTGAGTAATGTAGATACCATCCTTCATTTGATGTACTTATAATCCAACAAAGAATTTGATCTCACCAAACATAGATATCTCAAACTCTTTACTCATAGCTACAGAGAATACTTCGCATAAGTCATCATATCAAGTGAATAATATGTCATCAACAAATATCTCTGCTAACAATATTTTGTTCTGTGGTCCTTCTTTGATGTACAAGATACTATTACCATCAGTTCTCTAAAATCCAATACTTACTAGGTAACCATGCAGTCTTTCATACCAGGCTCTTGGCACTTGCTTCATTCCATACAATGCTTTGTGCAGTTTGCAAATGATATTCCTTCTGTTAAGATCAACAAATCCTTCAAGATGGTCAATGTAGACTTCTTCTTCTAGGACTCCATTTAGAAATGAATATTTCACATCCATTTGATATACTTTGTATCCTTTATGTGCAACATATGCTAGAATATTTCAGACTCCTTCAAATCTTGCAACATGAGTAAAATTTTCTCCATAATCAATACCATCTTCTTGAGCATATCCTTTAAAAACTAGTCTGGCTTTGTTTATAGAAACTTCACCATTTTGATTCATCTTATTTCTAAAAACACACTTGGTTCCAATCACATTCTTGTCCTTTGGCCTAGGCACAAGAGTCCAAGTTTTGTTCTTCTCAATCTGCTTAATTTCTTCATTCATTTCCTCTATCCAACTTTCATCATTCAATGCATCTTTAACAGTTCTAGGTTCAAATTCACTAACTAAACATGTACCTTTGAGTTTGTTCCATGTCATTACACCTTCTGTCTGATCTCCAATTATTGTCTCTGGTGCATGATGCCTTCTAACATACTTGGAAAGTACTAGATCCTTTAGACTTGATTATGGAGTTGATCCGCTAGGTTTATCATTCTCAAACATTCCTTCTTGTTCTTCTTTCTGATGCTCTAGTTCCACTGTCAGTGACTCAGGCTCCTCTATCTTTGACTTAGGTCCCTCTATCTGAGACTGGGTTCCCTCTGTCTATGACTCGTTCTCTTCTACCAGAAACTCAGGTTGTAAATTCTACAACTCAGGTTGCACAGTTTGTGTTTGTATATTCAGTGGTTGACAGTTCTGTTTTCCAATCACCATTTCTTGAGTCATAGGTATAGTATCAAATTCATGATACACAATGTTCCTGTAGTCTTCAGTCTCTTTACTACTCTTCTCTTCACATCTTTCTGCAAACTCATCAATCTTGATAGGTACACTTTATATGACTTTATGAGTAGTAAGATTTAGACATTTGTATGCTTTGTTGTTACATGAGTAGCCTAGGAATATTTCTTCATCACTTTTTGCATCAAGTTTTCCATTTATTGCTTCCTTCAAGATGTAACCTTTACTTCCAAATACTTTTAAATAATGAACATTAGGTTTATAGCCATACCATAATTCAAAAGGTGTCTGGTTAATACCTTTCTTCTATTGAACTCGGTTCAAGGTGAACACTATAGTGTTGATGGCCTCCTTCCAGTATTTGGCAGCAACATTCTTTTCAATCATTAGGGTTTTGGCACAATCCATAATGGATCTATTTCTTCTTTCTACTATTGCATTTGGGTGTGGTGTACTAGGGGAAGATACCTATCTTTGATTCCTCTTTCATTAAAGAATTCATTGAACTCATTAGAAATGAATGCTCCTCCTCTGTGAGATCTTAGACATTTTAGTTTCTTTCCTATTTCATTTTCAACTCTTGCAAGATACCATTTGAATTTCTGAAAAGATTCTGATTTTTCTTTGAGAAACATGATAGTCATCATTCTGGAATGTCATCAACAAATAGAATAAAATACTTCTCTCTAGTATAGCTTGTTGTCCCAATTGGTCCACAAAGGTCAGTATGTACCAATTTCAAGATTTCATTAGTATTGTAATTCTTTCTCTTGAAACTTGTCTTGCTCATCTTTCCAATTTGACATTGTTTGCATATTGCTAACTCAAGTTTCTTCAAAATAGGAATACCTCTAACTCTTTTGTTCTTGCTTATGTTTACTAGGTTATCAAAGTTTACATGGCACAACCTTTTGTGCCATAGCCAACTTTCTTCTACTTGTGCAAGAAAGCATGAAATTTCAGTGAGATCAAGATATAATAGATTACCTTTTGCTTTCCTGCCAGTTCCAACTAGGTTCCCTTTACCATCCAGGAGCTTGGACTTACCATTCAAGAATTCTACCTTGAATCCAATGTTGTTTAGCTGTGCTACACTTAGTAGATTTCTCCTTAGTCCTTCAACCCAATAAGCATTATCACATTTGATTCCTTCTGTCAGAGTAATGCAACCTTTTCCTTTCACATAGTAGGGTTCATCATTCCCAAAAATGACACTCCCACCATCATAGTGCTCAAGATGTTCAATTTTTTCTTATCACCAGTCACGTGATGAGAACAACCACTATCAATTATCCATGTGTCATTTTTATTGATATGTGGGAAAAGTGTTGTCTTTTCTATTAGAATGAATTTAGAATAACTAAGAGGGGAGGGGTGAATAAGTTATCCTCAGGTCTAGATGTAGCAAATAAAAATTTCTGTATTTCAGATCTACTCAGTAGCAGTAGCATATGTCAACAACATAATCATGTAGTTTACTATTTAATGTAATTAGATTGTAGAAATATAACATTAAAACAAACCATAAGCATTCACACAAGTTGACACAAGTATTTAACGTGGAAACCCAATATGGGAAAAACCACCAGTAACATGCTACCAAGTTTCACTCTTTTGAAGTGAGCTCTGTGAGGAGCCAACCCTATTAAAGGTTACAATAAAACACTGTTAGGTGTGACTTGGTTAAAGGATTTAATCACCCTGTCAGGAGTGGCCTTGTTAGAGGACTTAGAACATTCCACCTAAATGTCAGCTTGCATAGAGGATTTATACAAATGCCTGCTAGGTCAACCTTGTTAAACTATTTTAACTAATACAATGGTTAGAAAGTAATCAACAGTTGTGATCTGATACATACAACTTACTTTGAAAATTCAGATCTAATTACAGTTATGATGCTAACTTACTGAGTAGCCTGCATTGTCATTTCAATCTTCTGATCTGCTATGAAATCCGTCAAGCAATCACACATGCAACTTTATGCTTCTACGTTCAGCCTTCTCTACTAGGTCATGCCAATCAGTAAATCAACTATGCAATAATCTTGCAAACATGTACACCAATCAGTACATCCACCACCACATACACTCTTTAAAGAATAACCCCTTAAGGTTATATAATATACCTCTCTATCTAGGTCAGATAAATATTTGCCTCTTAATCAAGATCATAGATCTTAGGTTAGATCAGATCCAATGGATCATTCCATCATTACATTACATTTAATTCTCCAAAGTATTCTCTAATTAAATACTAAAACCATGCATTAATTACGGTTACCCATACGTTAAATGACGTGGGTCAATCTTTAATTAACTTTACATATCCCAATAAAATTTATTAAGTTGGCCAGAGATCTCAAATCTCATCATTAATCCAAATACTGTAAGTCAGCCAACATCACTGCTTCCACTTGGTAATTTCACTAGTGCTCGGCACTGAACAAACTTGCTCGTCACAAACAACTTCGCTCGGCACAAACCAAACTTGCTCGACACAAGCCAGACTTGCTTGGCACAAAACAACCAGAAAAACTATCTTTGAAAGATAAATAACTAATTACTTTTCCAGAGTGCCAACTAATCAAGTACCCTTTTATTTACCTTAACTCAACCATTCACTTGGTCTTCTTGTTAAATCTTCTTCATCAATCAATAGATATGGTACTCAAACAGATAGCAATAGTCTCACTAGTTAAGGTTTGACATCAATAACAAAATAAAAATTGCTTGCATTATCACTTTCCAACAATCTCCCTTTTTGGCATTGATGGCAACACAAAATATTAAAACAATGATTTAACAAGCATAGTTACCATACAATCCAAAAAGTCACCTGTGTTCCTTGATATGAACAAATCTTCATTAATGTCTTTAGCTTCATTCTGATTCTCATCTGTAAAAAATTTCTCCCTCTGTGTCTGTAATCACAGTGTAATCATCTATGTCTGATCATCTGTAGACTCCCTCTGAGTAGATAATCACTTCATTATTTTCAATAGTAACTTCTTCCTTTATATAGGTATCTCTCCCTTAAGTCATCTCTCCCTCTTTGACAACAATGCCAAAGATGTCAAAATCTTTATCATGTAGATCTTTAGTATCATGCTGATCCTGTCATCTTGATTATGACTGATCTTCTTTTCTATCCTTGTCCAACTTCACAACTTTAGCCAGCATCCTAAAGTGTGACTTACTGTGCATCAATGTGTCAAGTATTATGAATGTAATATTTGATGCAACAATACCATACAAAACTTAATTAGCCTCAGTTAGGGGAATCACCCCCATTTTACCTCATAGATACTCATGAGCATCCTTGGGTAGTGCCTTTGTGAATATGTCTGCTAATTTTTCTTTAGTGTTCACATAATCTAGTCTTACTTCTTTATTATGATCTAGCTCCCTCAAGTAATGATACTTGATAGCTATGTGCTTTGTCTTCGAGTGCATAACAGGGTTTTTAGAAATATTAATGGCACTCGTGTTATCACAGTATATGAAAATTGGTTCAGTGATTTCTTTCTTCATACCTTTTAGTAGTATCTTCAACCACACAATGTTAGAACAGTTGACTATTGCTGCCACATACTTGGCTTTAGCTGTAGATTGTGAGGTGCAGTTCTGTTTCTTACTTGTCCATGAGATCAATCTTTTACCTAAAAGAAATGCTCCACCAGTAGTGCTTTTCTTGTCATCAACATTTCCAGCCCAATCAAAGTCAGTGTAAACTCTGAGTTCAAACTTGTTATTCTTCTTGTAGTATAGACCATAGTCATCAGTTCCTTTCAAATATCTTAGAATCCTTTTTACTGCCATCATGTGAGTTTCCTTGGGGTTAGCAGAAAACCTTACAATAATTCCAATAGCTAGGGCAATGTCAGGTCTAATGTGTACACCATACTATGGTTTTCCAATCATTGATCTGTAGAGTGTTTGGTTCACTTCTTTTGTGTCATCATCTTTTGTTAGCTTCTGTCCAGTAGCCATGGGTGTACTCACTGGTTTAGACTCTTCCATTTCAAAAAATTTTAGTATCTCCTTGATATATTTAGATTGAGTGATATAGATACCATTCTTCATTTGATAAATTTGTAAGCCAACAAAGAATTTTATCTCACCAAACATAGACATCTCAAAATTCAGTTTGTATCTCTATTGCAAATGTTTGGCATAACATATCTTGTCCACTAAATATGATGTCATCTACAAAAATTTCAGCTAATAATGTACCTTTGCTTTGCTCTGTCTTTAAGTACAGGTTGCTGTTGTCATTGGTTCTTGCAAATCCAATCTTGATCAGATAATTGTGCAATCTCTCATACCATGCTCTTGGTGCTTTCTTCAGCCCATATAGAGCTTTGTGCAATCTACAAACCATATTCCTTTTGTTTGGGTCAACAAAACCATCAGCTTGCTCAATATACACTTTTTCTTCCAAGATACCATTGATAAATGAAGACTTCACATCCATCTGATAAAATTTGAATCCTTTATAGGATGCATATGCAAGTAATGTTCTGACTCCTTCCAATCTTGCAACTGGGGTGAATGTTTCACCATATTCAATTCCTTCCTCATGCGCATAACCCTTGCATACTAGTCTAGCTTTGTTTCTTGTCACATCTCCTTGTTCATTCAGTTTATTTCTAAATACCCACTTTGTACCAATTACATTTTTATCCTTTGGCCTAGGTACAAGTGTCCAAGTCTTGTTCTTCTCAATTTGTTCAATTTCCTCATTCATTGCCTGTATCCAATCTGCATTTTCTAAAGCATCTTTCACTATTTTCGGCTCAAATTTACATAACAGACATGTGCCATTTCTCAACTTACTTTGTGTCATAACTGCAGAACCCTTCGATCCAATGATTTGATCATAATTGTGGTGTCTCCTCACATATTTCACTAGAGTACGCTCAGGTCTTGCTTTAGGTTCATTGATTGTGTTCAGTTATGGTTGATTCTGAGACTTGGCATCTCCATTATATAGCTCGACATTCACTTCCTATTGCTCAGCAACTCCCTCTATGAATCGACAGGTGCAGACTGTTGCTGGGCAGTAGGCTCGGGTAGTGTATTAGAATCTGCCTCATCCAGATATATGAATGATTTGTAGCTTTCAGGCTCTTGTGTACTTTCAGCTTCATTCCTTTCTGTAAACTCATCAATTCTAATGTTTGCACTTTCCACAACTTTATTAGTATTAGAATTCAAACATTTGTATGCTTTGCTTTTTGTTGAATAACCAAGGAATATACCTTCTTCACCTTTAGCATCAAGTTTTACATTTTTTTTGTCCTTCAGTATAAAACATTTGCTTCCAAATACTTTAAAATACTTTAAACTAGGTGCATAACCATACCAAAGTTTATAAGGTGTAGCATTTGTACCTTTCTTGACTTGTACTCTATTTAGGGTATAGACTGCAGTACTTATAGATTATTTCCAGTATTTATGTGAAACATTCTTCTCCATCATTAGTGTTCTTACACAGTCCATGATAGATCTATTCTTGCGTTCAACAATACCATTTTCTGGAGGTGTCCTGGGTGCGGACATCTGTCTCTTTATGCCTCGGTCATTGCAGAACCTGTTGAACTCATTAGAAATAAACTCTCCACCTCTGTCAAATCTTAAGAATTTCAAACTTTTGGTTGTTTCCTTTTCAACTTTAGCTAAGTACCATTTAAATAACTGGAATGCATTAGATTTTTCCTTGAGAAACATTACAGTCATCATCCTTGAATAATCATCAACAAACAGAATAAAATATCTAGCACCATAGTAGATTCTTTCTCCAATGAGACCATAGAGATCAGTATGGACTAATTATAGAATTTCCTCTAAAATATGTGTTTTACTCTTAAAACTAGACTTAGTCATCTTTCCTAGTTGACATTGTTTGCACATAGCATTCTCAGGTTTCTTTAACTTAGGTAGCTCTCTAACCTTTTTCAATTTACTTATGCTTACCAATTTATCAAAGTTCACATGACACAACCTCTTATTCCATAACCAAACATCATTTTACTCTGCAAACAAACATGTTTCTTCAGATAAATCCAGATAGAACAAGTTACCTTTAGTCTGATAACCACTTCCAACTAGTTCTCCAGTAGATTCATAGATCTTTTCTTTTCTGTGATCGAACTCAACTCTGTAACCAGAAATGTTCAGCTGTGCAACACTCAACAAATTATAATTAAGATCATCAAGCCAATACACATTATCACATCTAATTTTGTCAGTCAAGTTAATCAATCCTTTACCTTTGATGAGACATGGTGCATCATTACCAAATTTTACATATCCTCCTTTGCATTGGTTTAGGGTTTCAAACTTA
>MU223304.1:2257808-2310591 GCA_018584345.1 Thuja plicata
TATGTGAATAAGTCATGTCATTTGTTTTAATTTAATGTGCCAAGTTTGGCAATTGTTGTAATTTAATTATTGACATGGCTAGTAAAGGGGAAACCAAGGTTAGTTAAGGGTTAACTAAGGTTATCTATGATTAGTACCCAAGCTTACCCCAGGGTTAGAATTTTTTAGAAGTCTTTTTACTTAGAAATCCATAGGTTAACTTTAGGGTGAGTTTTAGAAGGTCTTTTGGGCTCCCAAGAGGTAACCGGGGCCAGTTTTAGTAACCCAACTTGGTACCCTATGGGTTAGGGGTCATTTTATTTCATTAATGAGTCTCTAAACTCATTTATTTCTCCTTTTAAGTGTCATTTTCAGTCTTGAGCGAATTTGGAAGAGGAGTGTGACTTTGGTTAACCTCACTCTCTCTTCTACCCAAGTTTCATTTGACTTTCTTCTTGGAGAGTTAGGAAGTGGATTAGTTTAGGATTGGTTAGAGTTACCTCACCTTTGGGTTAAGCCTTGCTCTTGTTGGAGGTTTGCCTATTTAGGGAAGGATTTAGGATGAGTTGAGTGTTCACTCACTCTCTACTCTTAGAGACAGAATTCAGTTTGAAGGAGCTTTTGGGAGAAGGAGCTTAGGAAGGATAGCTCAACACCATTCCTTTTCACACCTGAGCTTTGGATTAAGGTTTGATCTCTTTAAAGTTATTTGTTTGTGTTTATGTGTGTTCTTGAGCTCAAGGACTCCATTAATGGAGTCCTATGTGATTTTGAAGCTTTATTTTCAGTTTTGAAATTTAAATGTTTGTTCTTAATGTCTTTATTTTGTGATTTATTTCGAATGGGTCTTCAAGGTACACTCACCCTTGGGAGGGAAGAGTAACCTTTGAGTGGTAGATGGAAATGATTCCTATTAGTGTATAGTCTCCCATGTGTGGAGGGAAAAACTTGGGGTAACATGATACCCATGATGCCAAGAAGGACCCGAGGGTACCTAGGAGACATAAGGAGGTTATTCAGGACTGCATCTTGTGAAGATGGTCCTATTCAAGTCCATGTGAGGCTTGGTGTTCTATAGTTATTCTTGGCTTCTCCTAAAGTGAGGTCTACCACTACCCCTATTTTGGAAGGTCTCTTCAAAACCTATCCATTGTTCATCCTTGTGTTGGGAAGCTTTCTGGAGTATGTTTTCCTTACTGTTTGCTTGTCTGCTTGTTGTGTTTGTTTGTTTGTATCTTATTCCAGTTTGGATCCCCAAGCTCAGGGGTGGCCTTGTAAAGGCCTAGGTTGGGAGGTGAGCCTCCATGGTCAACCTCAACATTATCAGGTTCATGAAGGGATAGCAAAGATGAATAATACCCTTCTATGAGAGATGGGTATGACTGGGAAGATTATCATTTTGTAACCTATTTTATGGGAATCTTCATTGTAGCAAATTCGTATTAAGACCATTAAGTAATTTGTAGATTTATACTATTTGTAAACTTTCATACCAGATTCTAATATGGAGGTTCAATGGAAATGTAACCATGTTTCATTTTATAAATTGAGATAGATTTGAGGAATTATGTTATGTATTTCTACTAAATTTTATTGGTTAAGTATTGGTGGTTGGGTATAAACAAACATTGATATTCCTCTCTTCTATATTTTTATGACACTAGATTTACTTATAGGGACAAGGATGATTCTTATAGTGATACTTACCTCTTATTATTGTCTTTACACTTTTTTTTTATATCTAAGTTAATCATAGAGTAGTTCATACCTTGATTAGATTGGGAATTAGATAGTTTTTAAGGTAATCCTTTTAGTATGTGTTTTTCATTGTAGAAGCATAGTAGAAAATTTATTATCAAAATAAAGGCTAAGATTAGCTTGATAAATGTTTTGTTGTTCTTTAGAAATTATTGGGACACTTATAGAAATTGAGAATTTTTCAAAAAAAAAAAATATCATGCTTAATTCTAAAATCCCTTCCTACAATGTATTAGGAAAAAAATGTAAATGCTAGTCATGCAATAATATTTAAAAAAATCCATTCCTAGATGCTCTTTGTTTTGACATATACAGTCTTATTTTTCACCAGTTTTAATATTTAATATTTGTACTCATATATATATATATATATACATATACTATTCTAACTATGTTTTAAAAGAAATAATAAATAAAAACAAAAGATGAAACACTGTTGTTTTCGGGCGTCGCATTTTTTTTTAAATGCAATCATTTTGGGGAGGGCCGAGGCCCCCCCCTTAACCCTCAACGGCTATTTTGTATGGGGGCCGCGCGGCTCGCGGGCCACCCACTGTGCTATGCACAGTGGGGAGGCTCCGCCGACCAGCGTCGGCCACCCCAGATACCCTCCCCCGTGCCTCCTTGCCGGTGGGTGGTGGTGCCGCCGTCTGCAGCCACCACCACACTGCCTCCCCTCCTCCTGCTCTGACCAAACTGCCGTCTCCCATCTAACCCTACACCCTGCGCGCTCCGTCCTGCATGCGACTGTGTGATGCATCCGCCGCCTGCCCTTCTCATCTGATAAGGATGCTAGGGTTAGGATATTTTTTTTATATGTAGATTATAATCGGATTTGACAAGATTAGATTCTATTTTTTTATATAAATTGGAATTTATAAATGTTTTAATTTTGTATATTAGGTTTTAGGTTAGGAGATTTGATTTGGGTTATAAAGCATGTTTAATTTAATTTGTTATTATTAGATGAGAAGGGTTAATATTTTTTTTGTAGGTTAGATTTAAATTTATAGAATAGATATGATTTTATATTTGATTTTTATGATAAACTTGTATTTATTTAAATGTAATTTGATTTAAGTTGTTACTAGATTAAAATTTGAAAGGGGGAGTTCTGATTTATTCATTTAACTTTATAGTTGAACTTATGGACTTTTGAGAATATTTGAGAAGTTAAATTTATTTATTAATTTAAATATGTTATTAATTACTAAGTTGTTCTAGGATAAAGGATTGGAATATACATCACCTATAGAGTTAAGGTTATTTAACAAGTTAATAAACATTAGTTTATTTATGTTCCTTTAATATATGATTTTAAATTGGGAAGGGGTATTTCGTTTAGTCGACTTTAAAAGCAATGTCAAATGTAACTTAATTAATTAACCTTTCGTTTAGACCTTGTCACACCCAATGACGTTATTTATCGATAAGAGGGTACAAATGACCCCTTATTATCTCAATGAACCTTTTTAAGGGTATATTATTAGTCGTTGACCGGACTCGTGCATGGTTGAATTTTGGTCAACCATGGTCAAACCTTGTCCGTACGTTTCAAAATTTGAACCAGTTGTTCCATGTAGCCTCTGGACCCTATGATTTTAGTTTCACGTCTTTCAGAGATAGTTGAATTTTTGGTCAACACTAGTTGACTTTTTAGGCAACCATCTCGGCTTGCATGCCTAAGCCCTCCATTATTCTTAGTAGGCTCTAGTGACCTTCCTTCATGTCTTTCAGAGTATAGTTGACTTTTAGTCAACTGTCTTGATTTACGTGTCGATCATGGTTCCTAGTTTATGAACTCTTGTATGATAGTTGCAGAGCTATTCCATAATTCCACCCCATCCTTCACTTCCTGTTACTGTTTCTCCCTTGCACCATTTTGCGTGCACATGTTACCTTTGAGGTAGTTCTGTTATCCTTTTTAGTGCGTTTTTAAAAAAAATTTGATCGTGTGTTTTTGCCCAACTTTTGGGCATGACAGATACCAATTGTTCAAAATGAGATAAGTAACTAAGAGGGGAGGGGTGCATCAGTTACTCCAAAACAAATCCTTGTCCCTTAGATGTTTTAAACAATTTAACACTGTTACTCGGTCAATTAAGATATTCTTCTATAACTCGGGTGTCAAAGCAATCTTTATAATATCTAATGTAATTATACTTTAGTGATTAAGCGCAGAAATATAAAGCATGAAAAAAATAACATATACACAGGTGACACCAAGATTTAATGTGGAAACCCAATATGGGAAAAACCACCAATGTAACTAGTTACCATTTTTCACTCTTCTAAAATGAGCCCTGTTAGGAGCCAACCCTGTTAAAGGTTACAAAAAAATAGTGTTAGGTGTGACCCTGTTGGAGGATTTAAATCACCCTGTGAGGAGTGGCCTTTTTAGAGGTCTTCAACACTTCAACATAGAAATGCTACCTTGTGAGAAGATTTACAAAAAGACTGTTAAGTCTACTCTGTTAAGAGATTTGAGATCACTGCTACAATTGTTAGAAAATAACAATGAATTGACCTTTATGTGTAAGAAACTGTCTTTGTTGATTCAGATATCTGGTATGATTATAACTGGATCCTTTCTGATCAAATATTCTATTGCAGCTCCGAGTGTTGTGTACTCAATCAAAATCCCATCTGATTTCGCCTTCACTCTTCATATCACAAAATTCCACACTTCTTCTTGTCTTCAACTTCTCTCTCTCTCTCTCTCTCTCTCTCTCTCTCTCTCAATCCAAACTTGACCTTTCATATATATGATAATCCCTATCAGGTCGGCTTGAATATACTTCTAAATAAGTAATAAATCACAATTTAGTCGGTCTCATATAACCAATTAATTAAAGAATGTAAACCATTGTTAGTCGGCTGACACTGAATAATCAACTCGGTTAACACTGAGTTTCTTTAGTGCCTGACCATTACTGAAATGCCTGAGTGACTCAGCCAATAGTGAACATCTTCAATACACGACTGATCTCGGTCAACACTGAAAAGCTCTTTCGATTCACCAATTGTGCTCGGTCTAAATGTAGACATTTGTGTAACATCACTACATAAGTGTATATACACGTGTAACATCAATGGGGTGGTACCACAATAGTGGGTTACACTTTTTTGCCTAAACGGACATTGAAGTCTACATTTTGAGAAAAACTTTCACATTCGGATGCATATTATTGTTAAACTATTTGAAATTGGAAGATGAAGTAAACTAGAGTCTTTTAGATTTTTCGTCTAGATTCTAAATATATTTTTTTAATTGATTTTAATGGCTTTTTGTTTCTCCCACTAAAACTACTATGTTTCTGAAAACATCATTTTCAAAAAGGTACAATGCCTTCGTACAACATAATTTTTTTTCTAAAATAGATATCAATGCGCTTCTTTCGAATTTGGTTTTGTAACATCCATATGGAGGGCATGCAATTGGTTTGATGACATTATCATGATTATTGCATATTTTATGAACGTTTGAAGTAGATCCAACTATAATTTTTCCATACCTTGACTGCGTAGATGATAACTTGTTGTGTATTTATCGAAATTCAATTTTTTTTTTTGATAGAAAGAAGACTCGAAGCCAGAGAGCACTGTTATTTTTCAAATTTTTTTTTCTATTTACTACTATTTTTCATTGAATGTCAAACTTGGAAGTTTATATTGGATAAAAGACCTACATCTGATGCACGTCAAAATACATAGACCTAATTAATTCAAAATTTGTTAAATCTATATTCGTTAGAAAGGTCATTCAGAGTACTTGTGTAATGCAAAAGGATGTCTCCCCATTCATCCATTTGAGCCCCGCACTTGAGCCCTGAAGCCATGAAAACTGTAGATTTTTGTTAGCTTCTGCAAATGGCCTCTATTTAGAGGGTTTCGATAGAAAGTAGTTTTGATAGAAACTAATTAGTTTCGATCGAAAGTACTTTCTATTGAAATTACTTTCTTAGTTTAATATGCATATGGGTAAAAAACATAGCAAATTTTTGACTAGTTAGTTTCGATCGAAACTGAGTTGGTTTCGATCGAAACTAAGCAAAAAAGGTAGTTTCGATCAAAACTAAGAATGTTTTGATCAAAACAATCACGTACTTTCTATCGAAAGTACTTGACTAAATCCTCCCCCTCGTGGATTTCGTGAGGAATTCCTTCCTCCAAAAAATTTTAACCCACTATTGTGGGATCACCCAATGACAATATACAATTGAATAATTGTCTTCAACAAGAAGTATTTATATCCACATTATTTTTCCATGATACTCTAAGAGGATAAAAATCAAAATATAAAAAGGCATTTGACTCTAATACCTTGAATCTAATCATTCTATAATAACTAGAATTAAGAGATTTGAAGCCAAGTAAATAATCAGAAGATGAAAATAGTGGAACCAATTAAATATCAGAATATGAGCCTGATGGAGGAAGGATAGAGAAAATAAAGTGAGAGAAACATAAGCTGGGAAATTAAGAAAAAGGGACACATTTTCTTGAGGTTTCTCATGGATCAATATTAAATTTGATCTTCCCTTTTATCATAAAGTTATGTTTATAATGTTTTGATAAAGAAAGAATAGTTTTAAACAACATTATATCAAAGTGGAAGTAAATTTACGGGAAAGTAATTTCAAGAATCAGTTATAAAAATAAAAAGAATCTTATCGGAGAAAGGAGAATAAATATGCATCTAGAAGATTAAGAAATAGTTCTTCTTATTTTTTCTCTAGATTGTGTGTTGTAGGAAAGGGGAGTTTATTTATGTTTATTATTGTAATGTGGGGGGACGAGATATATTAGATTTTCAAATTATAATTTTGTGTGCAAAGGCAATGAGATATGTGTTATCTTTTTGTGTCTGGAGAAGGAAGATATTTGTATACTACATCTTTGAATTTGGATACTTGTCTTCTGATTGAGATTAATCTGTGGATTGATTCGATTTTCTCTAAATGTAACCCTGTTCATTTGACTGTGTATGTGTTTATTACTTGGTCTTTGAGCTTTGGTTATTCATGTACTTGTTAAGATTGATATGTCTTTCTCCCTTTATTTTTCTTTGTAATCTAAAATATGGATAAATGGTGTTTGTACAATTTATTAGTTGTTTTTATTTATTAAATCTTTAATATTTTGTTTTTATTTATTAAATCTTTAACATTTATTCCATGTTTATGAATAGATGTTTTTGTGTCTTACTTTCGTTTAGGTTAAAAGCATTCATGTTTGTAGTTTAGTGAATTAATTGGAAATCTCACATGGCGAGTTGTACCCATGACAATTCAGAGGAAAGATAATTATTGTATATCTTTCCAAACTTTTGGTTGTAGATCTTGTCTTGTGTTTTGGGCATTCTAGGGTCATTTGGTTGAATTTGTGGAAAGACAAATCCATTCACCAACATATAGTCATCCCTACAAGTATGACATAATTTGTGAATTAGTCTATTTTATGTGACAAATCAGAAGATTCAGATGAGTTTAATATAAAATGTATAAAAAGTCCTAGCATTGATTATGGAGATTTGAATAAATTTACATTGCATGTTGAGAATATTGATGTTTCAATTCCATTTTTATTGAAGATATTTGAATATGGGATATACATAAATAAGGCAAGAGATTAATCTAAAAAAATTGCACTCAAGGAGATTGAATTTCCCTACAATGATTTCATGACTATATTTCATAGTATCATTTATCTACATATCTAACATTTTCACGGTGCACAATGACAAGATAAACGGTTTCATGATTCAAAAAATTGTTTTCCACTAGGATGTATTCTTTCAAATGATGAGAAGAGTCAATTACTAATATAGTGTTTACCTTCATTATTGAGGTACAAATAGAATAGATGAGCTATATTTTATATGGTTTCTAATCTAATTTGTATGAGTGTTATCCGCTCAAGGCCATCTTGATGCAAAGTGGACAGTCAGAAGCCCTAAAAGGACTAGTTGGTCCTTCAAATCTCCAAACACCAAGAGGTAAAGTTCCACTACACTTATCACAAGTGAATAAATTACTTGTATCTAGGTTATCACAACCTATTCCCAACAGGGCAACCTAATCACTAGCTTCTAGCAAGTCTTCAACACCAACTCCCAATGGTTGGCTATTAGGCACTTACACCAATTTGACATCAACTCCCCATGAAATGACTCCAAGGACTGGGGGTGACCTATGCTCAGGGATTTGGTCTATTTAGGTCCCTAAGACAAGAATCCAATGATCCTACTCACCATGTACACTAATTTGGTCATAGTTGCTATGATAAGCCCCTGCTAGGCTTGTAGTCTTTCCAAATGGAAATTTGGGCTTAGTATGAAATTATTCCACATAACCATAAAAAAAACAGATATTCAGATACCCTTTATGGGCTAAGGGATTATACCAAAGCATAAATTCTTGGAAGTGAAAGGAAAACAAAAAGACACACTATTTTGCCTAAAAAAATAGGGCTAATTAGGCCTTCCATTACACTACAGGTATCCCTTTCGTACAACAAGGACCCAATCCAACACTTTTATAATGTGAGGGAATGCAAAAGGAATTCTCAGTCTAAAATTTAGGTCTTGATGAATCTCCTATTGTGAGTTATGTGGACTGTACTCAATCACTTGATTGGTGCACACATGGTCATGTACACCTAGGGCATCATGCCAAAACCATCTCCCTGCATATTATCAAACCCAACCTGCATAATCTTAAAGACAAATTTCAATACATGATTTCCACCAAGGTTCATTATATTCCCATGGTGGAAACAAGAAATATGTACAATTGTTTGTGAAACCCTAATTTAGGGCCTACAAACTAGGAAACAGGAGTAAAAATGCAAAAAATTTCAATGTACAGAAGATTAGGACATGATACAAAATTAAAATGGAAGATAATTCACATGGCTACCTTAATCTATTATAATTTCATTCCCAACCTTCCGTACTTGTCTGTACAAATTCACTGTTTCTCAAATTTGTAGGAAAATGGTTGATTTTTATTGATTTTGAATGCCAATTACAAAAAGTTTTCCTACCACCTGCTTATAAGGGATTTTGTAGGAATTACCAATGGTTAAATCCACTTTTTAAATTAATTAGCCGTTTGGGAATGCATTTTACAATATTTCTCAAAAATTGCTAAAGTTGCTTGAGAACTTTTTTTGCAATTTTTCAATATTTTGCATCTTTTCAATCTAAGTGACCAAAATTTGTTCAAACCTATAATATATTATAACACATGGATATAAACATGATAAAACATGAAAATATGAGAAAATACCATATTCTTAGGTTTTGGACATTATTTGACCAATAGTTGACCAAGGGCTTATTAAATGCCAATCTTGGAACTAGGTTTTACAAAGGGTGTCCAATATGAAACCTTTATTACTAACATGACCTAGAGGCCACTAGGACCTTCAAGGAATCCATAAGTGTCAAAAAAACACTTAGATTATCTTGGTTATTCCTGCACCATACTCCCCATGAGGTTTTGAACTCAAGTTCCCACTTGAGGTTAACTGATCAAGAGTGATGCCATGCTATTTGATTTGTTCCTCTGTCATCCAGGTAGAATCAATGTTAGGGATTCCTTTCCATTTTACTAGATACTACATATAATTTTGTTTCCTTTTTTGCTTCAGCACCTTGGACTCAAGAACTGTTACCAACTCCAATGGTTTTCTTTGTGGAAGATTTGTGACATAGCCTCCATCCTCCTCATTTTGTGGATCCTGCACATTGGTCATATCTGAAACACATTTTTAAGGGGTGAGATCTAAAACATTAAATATAGGAGAGATTGATAATGTAGGAGGAAGAGATATTTCATAAGCATTTTCACCCATCTTGTTGAGAATGGTGTGTGGCCCAACTTTCTTCATATGTAACTTTGGATATCTTCCCCTGGGTAGTCACTCCTTTCATAGGTAACCCCACTTTTATCTCAAATTTGGAAGTGGATTTCTCTTCTTTTCTTATCTACTTGTGCTTTGTATTTCATTGTGGATTGTTGCAATGTTTCTTTCACTTGTGCCTACACTTTAGTGATCATTTTTTCCAATTCTTTACCTTCTACACTAACTCTGAAATCAGAAGGTAATTCCACCAAATCTAATGGATCTTTTGGGTGAAGTCCATAAATAGTTTGAAAATGCATTTTTCCAGTAGATCTGTTCATTGAATCATTGAATGCAAACTCTTCTTGAGGTAAGATCATGTCCCAAATTTGGGATTTCTATTTAGTGAGACATATTAGGAGGTTTCCAAGTGACCCATTTACCATTTCAATTTTCCCATCAGTTTTTGGGTGATAGGCAGAGCTATAGGTCAAATTTGTGCCAAGATTTTTGAAAAGAGTCCTCCAAAAATGTCCTTGGAATTTAACATCTCTGTCCGAAACTATTTTTTGAAGTAAGCCATGAATTCTGACTACTTCTTTTAAGAAGAGATGTACTATGTGAGATGCATCATTTGTGCTTTTACAGGGAACAAAGTGGACCATTTTGTTAAATCTTCCACTATGACAAACACACTGTCAAAATCCTGTTTGGTTCTAGGTAAACCTATCACAAAATCCATTGAAATTGATTCCCATGGCCTAGTGGGAATTGGTAGAGGCTGGTATAGTCCTTGGTTAGTAGATACACATTTGTCTTGCTGACAAATGGTACAAGTTTCTATGAAATTTTTGACTTCATTTCCCATTTTTGGCCAAAAGTAACTCCTTTTTGCTAGATATGTTGTTTTTTTCTATTCCAAAATGACCTCCCAAGCCACCACAATGTTTTTATTTTATGATATTTGTTCTCATAGAAGATCTAGGTATGCATAGTTGAGCCCCTCTAAACAAGAGTCCATTCTGAATTAGAAAATCAGAAAAATCAGTATGATATTTACCTATCATCTTGGTGCATACCTCAAAATTTCTCAAAAATCTAGATCATCTGCATAAAAATGTTTTAGTGAGTTAATACCCACACTCTGAAGTTGTACTTCTTTAACCAAACCAACCCTTCTGCTTAGGACATCAACCACATTTTTTTCTACCCCCTTTTTGTGCTTAATGTTGAATGTATATGCCTGTAATTGTTCCATCCATTTGATGTGTTTGACTCCAAGTTTTTCCTAAGCATTTAGGAAGCTCAATGCATGGTTGTCATTATAAACAATGAAATCTTTTTAAAGTAAGTAATGCCTCCATTTTTTTAGTGCTTGCACCATTGCATAGAGTTCTAAATTGTATCTAGAGTACCTTTTCTTGGCATCATTTAGCTTTTCAGAAAAGATTGCTACAACCTTACCTTCTTGGCTCAAGACTACACCAATTGCCAAGTTACTTGCATTAGTTTCAATAGTAAATACCTTAGTGAAGTTAGGAAGCACTAGGATTGGGTATTGGGAGACTCTGTTCTTTAGGTATTGGAATGAATCTGTAGCCTCTTTAGTCCATACAAATCTCATCTTTTTACCACCCTTGATAGTGTCCAACATGGGAGCACACACATGACTAAAGTTCTTAATACATTTCCTATATAAAGTTGCAAGACCATGAAAACTTCTAACATCACCTTGGTTCTTTGGTGGAGGCCAGTTGAAAATTGCTTCAACCTTTTCAAGGTCCATTTTTAGGGTGCCTTGTGAAATGACAAACCCTAGGAACACAAGTTCCTTCTTCATAAACATACACTTCTCCAACTTAATTACTAACTTGTGGTGATTAAGCCTCCTAAAAACCTGTTTAACATGGTCAAGATGCTCTTCCCTGCTATGACTGAATGTTAGAATATCATCAAGATATATAAGTATAAATTTTCTAATAAAATCAATAAATATTTCATTCATGAGTCTCATGAATGTGCTTGGGGCATTACTCAGCCCAAATGGCATCACCAACAACTCAAAAAGGCCTTCAGTTGTTTTCCATTCATCTCTTGGCTTTATCCTTATTTGGTGGTATCTCGATTTCAAATAATTTTTTGTGAAGCAACCTGCATTTCCCAATTGATCAAGCAAGTCCTCCATTCTTGGGATAGGGAACCTATATCTTATATTATTTTTTTTAATGGCTCTGCTATTTGTACGTAATCTCCATTTACCATCCTTTTTAGGAGCAAGGACAGATGGGACTGCACATGGGCTAAGACTTTTCAAAATTAAGCCTTTCTCTAACAGTTCATTGACCTATTTTGTAATCTCTGCATGTTTTTCAGGTCTCATCTTATAGGGAGACTTATTAGGTAAGGAAGAACTAGGTATTAGGTCTATTTGATGACTGATTTCTCTTAAGGGAGGGAGGCTTGTGGGTAAGTCACTAGAAGTGACATCACTATATTTTTTTAACAGTTGCTTAACTTCATTTGGTATGGGATCCTTATCATCAAATATTATGCTATCCTTGGGTTTAGAGATCAATACAAAACCTTCAGTCTCAGGTTCCTTCAATACTTGCAACATTTCCTTTTCCCTTATGGTGATAATAGTAGGTTTTTTCTCTGTTTTAGTATCAGGTAGGGGATTGAAGGTTAAAGTTACCCCATTCTTAGTGATGGAGTAGGTTTTCTTCCTATAATGATGTGTGGCATCCACATCATATTGCCAAGGTCTTCCTAGTAAGATGTGGGAAGTATCCATTTGCACTACATTACATAGTACTTTATCTTTGAAATCTTCTATAGAAAATTCTACCCATGCTTGTTCAGTTACTAGATTTTTTTGACCTTTGGCTAGCCAAGAGACATGGTAGGGAAAGGGGTGTGGCTTCTTAGGTAGGTTTAGTTTTTGGAATATTTCAAGAGATGCCAAATTTTCAGTTGACCTTCAATCAATAAGGAAATTACATACCTCTCCATGGCATTTGATATTTGTCCTAAAGAGGCTCTTCCTTTGAGGTGGTTCATGGGTTTGTGGTACTTGTAGGAAATCTTGCCTCATCATCAAACATGCTCCTTCATCTAGTTCTAAATCCCTTGGATTAGTGCCATCCTCTTGTTTTTCTTCTTGGATGAGTTGTGTCCTCTTTTCTCCATGGTTATTGTTATTTATTTTCTCCAGGCATCTCCCTGCATGGTGTCGTAGTTGGCTAGAGTAGTAACATTTCTAAGGTCCATTTCCTCTTCATTTTCCTCTGTTGAAGGGTCTCCTTCCTCTAAAGTTCCCTCTGAAATTGGATTCACCATGTTCTCTGTCTCCTTGGCCTCGGTCAAGGGTCTTTCTACTTTTGACACTGTATTTTCCCCTATTCCAAGAGGTACCCCTTCCTCTGAAACTATTTCCACTATCATTGCTCTTTCCTTTGCCTAAGTCTCGCTTTCTTTTACATTTCTCCTCTACCTTGATTGTCATTTGATAACATTTATTTACTGAAGTTGGTCTATATAGGTTTAGTTATTCTTGAATGGACACCTTGAGACCATTCATGTATCTTGCTAGTTTTTCTTCCACATTCTCTGCTGCATTAGTCTTCATGCATAGTTTTAGGAACTCCTCGATGTATGATCCTACATCCATGTCTCTTTGTTTTAGGTTTTTCTTCCATCTATGGAGTTGTACCCCATAATCTTTAGGTACATATGTCTCCTTTATCAATGATATCTTCTTGTTCCACAATGTGATCATACTTCTACCATTCTTCACCCTCTCTGTTTGAATGAAATTGCACCAAGTTAGGGCTTCTCCCTTCTACTTGGATTTTTCCATCTTTACTCTTTGCTTCTTAGAAATTTCTTCACACTCAAAGAAGCTTTTTAAGGCCTCAATCCAATCTAAGGCCAAGTCTGTATTCATCTTTCCATTGAAAGTTGGTAAGTCCAACTTCTCCTCCATGGTTCTTCTCCCCATAGACTTTAAGGTATCTAAAAGGGGTCTCTGGTCTAGATGAATGTTCTCATCCTAATCAAGAGTTTCATCTTCCTCTTCACTCCCCTCTTCACCATCAAACATGTATTCTCTTCCCCTCTCTACCTTGTTCTTGAGTTATTGAAACCTCTTGGTCAGGGCTACATTCACTGCCTTATTTTCTCTCACTATCCTTGCAAGTTCCATGTTTGTGTTGGAAATATTGTTGGAAAGCTACAATGGAAACAATTCTCTTTTTGTCATTGATGTCAAACCTTAACTGGTGAGACTATTTCTATCTATTTGAGTACTATATATATTGATTGATGAAGGAGATTTAACAAGAAGACCAAGTGGAATGGTTGAGTTATGAGAAATCACAAGGGTACTTGATCAGTTGGAACATTGGCAAAGTAATGAGTTGTTTATCTTTCGATGTCATTTTACTGTGAATAGTTTGTGTCGAGAAAATTTAGTGATGACCAAGCGCAAGTAAATTGCCGAGGAAACTAGTGATGACCGAGCGGAAGAACACAATGTTGGCCGAGTAGCATTATTTTGCTAATTGTTGAGATTTGAGATCTCTGGCCGACATAATTGATTTTATTGGGATATGTAAAGTTAATTAAGGATAAGCACGATTGATCCACACTATGTAAATGCATGAGTAACTGTAATTAATGAATGGATCAAAGATTTAATTAGTGATTGCAATGGAGAAGGAAATTAAATGAAAAGATGGAAAGATCCATTGGATCTGACCTAACATAAGATCTACGATCTTGATTAAGCAGAAAATATGTACCTGACCTAGATGAAAGAAGTAGAAGATAACCTTAGGAGGTTATTCACAAAAAAATAAAAAGTATTGAAGAGGATTGCATAGTTAATTGACTGATTGGCATGATCTAGTAGAGAAGGCTGAGCAGAGAAGCAAAGTACTCCAAGAGTGATTTCTTGAAGGATTTCCAAGAAGATATGAACATTGAAATGAGAATGAAGGCCACTCAGTGAATTAGCATTACAGCTGAATTGGATCTAGATTTGTAAAGTAAGTTGTATGTATCAGATCACACTTTCTAATTACTTTCTAACCATTATATCAGTCAAAATCCTTTAACCAAGTTGACCTGACAGTCATTGTATAAATCCTTTTGCAAGGTGACATTCAGGTGGAATGTTCCAAGTCCTCTAACAAGGCCACTCCTGATAGGGTGATTAAATCCTTTAACCAGGTCACATTTAAGAGTGTGTTTTGTAACCTTTAAAAGGGTTGTCTCATAATAGAGCTCACTTCAGAAGAGTGATAAGTCGATAGCATGTTATTGGTGGTTTTTCCCATATTTGGTTTCCACGTTAAAATTCTGGTCTCAACTTGTGTGAATGTTTATGTTGAGTTTTACTGTTAAGTTTCTACATGTTGATTACATTTGAACAGTAAACTGCATATGTATGTTGTTGTTTTATGTTATTTCTACCGAGCAGATCTGAGTTGTTCAAATTGGTAAAAAGTTTTAATGGGCACATCTAGACCTGAGGATAATTGATTCACCCCCCTCTTAGTTATTAAATTCATTCTAACAATTAGTATCAGAGCTTTGGTCCCTTGAATTTTGAAGGTACTTGGAGCAAAAGATCAAGATGTATAAGGAGGTACCAAAGTTGAACAAAGATAACTTCCCTGCATGGCAGAGTTTGATGAAGTTGCATCTGGCTGGTATTTGTGATTGAGCTAAGCACTATGTTGAAAATGCTTATGTAGCCCCCACTACATCTGCCATAGCTACATAGTTAAGAGAAAAGTAGGAATACAGTCAAGCAATGTTGGAGATTGCATCATCATGAAACTATCATGAGTTTGAAGACATAAAGAATTGTACAACTACAAAGAAAATGTGGGATACCCTAGAAACTATCTATGGAGGTGACACAAATGTGCTAAGAGAAAAATTTGAAAGCTTAAGAGAAAAGTTTGATGAAATAAAAATGTAAGAAGGAGAAAGTATAGTTCAATATTATGGTAGGATAAAGGAAGTGGTAAAATCTATCAGAGGAGATAAGGGAGCCATTGATGATAAAACCATTATGAGAAAGGTATTGAGGACTCTTCTTCCTAGATATGCTATTAGAGTCTCTGCAATTTAAGAGTTAAGATGTACTCCTAACAATAATTTGACTTTGGAAAGTCTGGTAGGTAGACTTACTGCATTTGAGATGTCAAATTTTGATAACTACACTCCACAAGCTATTGAATTTGCATTTAGATCCTAGTTGGTCCTTAACAAATCAAAGAAAGGAAAGAAATGTGTGAACATTGATAGCGACACCACAAATGATGATCTTGAAGAACTTGAGTCACTCATGGAAAAAAGACTATCTAGAGGAAAAGGAAAATTCAAAGGTAAACTTCCTATCATATGTTTTTCATGTAACAAAGTTGGTCATATTGCTGCTAGATGTCCTGATAAGAATGAAAAAGATGAAGGAAGGGAGAACAAGTACAAAGATAGAAAGGATGACCGAGACTTCAAAAGGTATAGGATTACAAAGAAAAAGGTAATAAATATTGTTATATCGCTGAAGAAGCTTTTGACAATGATTCTAACAATTCTGATGAAAATGATATAGAAGTTGTGTATGTTGCTATGAAAGATGATTCTGATGATGATGAGAAACTACATTAATTTCTTATATGAGTAAAGGTGACCATTGGATTATTAACAGTGGTTGTTCACATCACATGACTGGTAATAAAGATAAATTTGAGACACTAGATCAGTGTAATGGTGGTTATGTTAAATTTGGTAATGATGCACCATGTCTTGTTAAAGGGAAAGGATCAATTAACTTGACTGATAAGATTCGATGTGAAAATGTATATTCAGTTGGTGATCTTAAATATAATTTATTGAGTGTTGCACAGTTGAATACTTTTGGTTATAGAGTTGAGTTCCATCATGGGAAAGCAAAGATCTATGATGCCAATGGTGAACTATTTGGAGGTGGTGAGAAGACTAAAGGTAACTTGTTCTATCTAGATTTAGCTGATGAGACATGATTGTTTGCACAATATAATGATGTTTGGTTATGCCATAAAAGGTTGTGTCATGTAAACTTTGATAACTTGGTAAGAATAAGAAAATTGAAAAAGGTTAGAGCACTACCTAAGTTAAAGAAACTTGAAAATGCAATGCGTAAGCAATGTCAGTTGGGAAAGATGACTAAGTCTAGTTTCAAGAGCAAAACCCATACTTCTGAGGAAATTATGGAATTAGCTCATACTGACCTTTGTGGACCTGTTGGTGAGAAAAGTTACTATGGAGACAAATATTTTATTCAATTTTTTGATGATTATTCAAGAATGATGACTGTTATATTTCTTAAATAAAAATTTGATGCATTCTAGTTATTTAAATGGTACTTGCCAAAAGTTGAAAAGGAGACACGTAAAAATCTAAAATGTCTAAGATCTGACAGAGGAGGTGTGTTTATTTATAATGAGTTTAATAGGTTCTACAATGACCAAGGGCTAAAAATATAGATGTCCACACCTAGAACACAACAAAAAAATGGTATTGCTGAGAGAAGAAACAGATCTATCATGGATTGTGCCAGAACACTAATGATGGAGAAAAATGTTGCACAGAAATATTGGAGAGAAGCCGTAAGTACAACATTGTATAACCTAAACAAAGTACAACTCAAGAGAGGTACTAATGCTACACCTTATGAGCTATGGTATGGATATGCACCTAATGTAAAATATTTCAAAGTTTTTGGGAGCAAATATTTCATACTGAAGGATAACAGAAATGGGAAACTTGATGCTAAAGGTAAGGAAGGCATATTTATTGGTTATTCAATGAAGAATAAGGCATATAAGTGTTTGAATTCTAACACTTAAAAAATTGTGCAAAGTTCAAATGTTAGAATTGATGAGTATGCTGAAAGAAATGAAGCAGGAAGGACACAGGAACCTAAGAGTTACAAATCATTTGTCTATATGGATGAGGAAGATTCTAATACATTACTAGAAAATGAGAATGAATTTGCCAAGCAACAACTAGCACCTTCCGAGTCACAGAACAAGGTTGCCAAACAACAAGAGGTAATTTCCAAGCTATCTGATAGAGATGTCGAGTCACATAATCAACCTGAATTGGACATGAATGATCAACCTGAAGTAGAAAAAGAACCTACTCTAGAAAAGTATGTAAGGAGGCACCATAAACCTGATCAAATCATAGGATCAAAATATTCTATAGTTATGAAATGAAGTAAGTTGAGAGAAGATACATGCTTATTATGTGATTTTGAGCCTAAAATAGTAAAAGATGCTTTAGATAATGAAGACTAGATACAAGCCATGAATGAAGAAATTGAATAGATTGAGAAGAATAAGAATTGGACACTTGTACCTAGGCCGAGTGATAAAAATGTAATTGGTACTAAGTGGGTATTTAGAAATAAGCTGACTGAACATGGAAAGGTAACAAGAAAGAAAGCTAGATTGGTATGCAAGGGTTATGCACAAGAGGAAGGAATTGATTATTGAGAAACATTCACCCCAATTGCAAGATTGGAAGGAGTAAGAACCTTACTTGCATATGCAGCCTATAGAGGTTTTAAAGTCTATCAGATGGATGTAAAGTTAGCATTTCTAAATGGAATATTAGAAGAAGAAGTATATAATGAACAAGCTGATGGATTTGTAGACCCAACAAAGAGGAATATGGTTTGCTGATTATACAAAGCACTATATGGATTGAAGCAAGCACCAAGAGCATGGTATGATAGATTGCACAATTATTTAATAAAGATTGGATTTGCAAGAACAAATGACAACAACAACCTGTATTTGAAGACATAGCAAAGTAAAGGTACTTTATTGGGTGAATTTTTTGTTGATGACATTATCTTTTGTGGATAAGATATGTTATGCCAAGCATTTGTAAAGGAGATGCAAACTGAATTTGAGATGTCTATGTTTGGTGAGATAAAAAATTTTGTTGGCTTACAAATATATCAGATGAAGAATGATATCTATATTACTCAATCGAAATATATCAAGGAGATACTAAAAACTTTTGGAATTGAAGATTCAAAACTAGTGAGTACACCCATGGCTACTGGACAGAAGTTAACAAAGACTAATGATACAAAAGAAGTGAATCAAACCCTTTACAAATCAATGATTGGAAAGATGCAATATGTTGTACATAGTAGACCTGATATTGCACTGGCTTTTGGTATTATTGCAAGATCTTCTGCCAATCCCAAAGAAACTCATATGATGGCATTAAAAAGGATTCTGAGATATTTGAAAGGAACAAATGAATATGCTATGTATTACAAAAAGAATGATAAGTTTGAGCTTAGAGTTGATACTAATTCTGATTGGGTTAGAAATGTGGATGACAAAAAAAGCACCAAAGGAGGAGCATTTCTTCTAGGAAAAAGATCAGTCTCATGGACAAGCAAGAAATATAATTGGAACTCACAATCTATAGCTGAAGCTGAATATGTAGCAGTAGCAGTTAATTGTTCTAATATTGTGTGGTTGAAGATACTACTAAAAGGTATGAAAGAAGAGATCACATAACTAGTTGTGATATATTATGATAACATGAGTGCCATTAATACTTCTAAGAACCTTGTAATACACTCTAAGACAAAGCATATAGCTATTAAATATAATTACTTGAGGGAGATAGTTCAGAAGAAAGAAGTGAGACTGTAATATGTGAATACAAAAGAATAGTTAGCAGACATATTTACAAAGGCACTACCCAAAAATGCTCATGAGTATCTGCAAGGTAAATTAGGGATGATTCCCCTAACTGAGGCTAATTAGTTCAGAATGATATTGTTGCATCAAATGTTATATTTAGAATATTTGACACGTTGATGCATAGGCAGGCACACTTTAGGATGCTGCCTAAAGCTGTGAAAGATAGACAAAGAAAGAAAACAGGATTAGTCATAAGCAAGATGACAAGAACAACATGATACCAAGTTTAGAACAGAAGAATCTACATGATGAAGATGTCAATGTCTTTGGTATTTTTGTCAAAGAGGGAGAGATTACAGAAAAGAAGTTAAAAAGGGAGAGTTTGCACTATGCTGAGAAAAGGGAAGAGATTAATGAAAGAGGGAGTCTACAGATGAACAAACACAGAAAGATTTCAGTGTGATTATAGACACAAAGGGAGAAATGTTTTACAAGATGAGAATCAGAATGAAGCTAAAGACATTAATGAAGCTTTGTTCATATCAAGGAACACATGTAGACTTTTTGGATTGTATGGTAACTATGGTTGAAAATTATTGTTTTATTGTTTAGTGTTGCCATCAATGCCAAAGAGGGATATTGTTGGAAAGCTACAATGGAAACAATTGTTGTTTTTTCATTGATGTCAAACCTTAACTAGTGAGACTGTTGCTATTTGTTTGAGTACTACATCTATTGATTAATGAAGGAGATTTAACAAGAAGACCAAGTGGAATGGTTAAGTTATGAGAAATCACAAGGGTACTTGATCAGTTGGCACATTGGAAAAGTAATGAGTTGTTTATCTTTCGATGACAGTTTACTGTGAATAGTTTGTGCCGAGCAAAGTCAGCGATGACCAAGCGCCTATAAATTGCCGAGGAAACTAGTGATGACCGAGCGGAAGAACATAGTGTTGGCCAAGCAACAGTATTTTGGTAATTGTTGAGATTTGAGATCTCTGGCTGACATAATTGATTTTATTCAAATATGTAAAGTTAATTAAGGATAAGCACGATTGATCCACACTATGTAAATGCATGGGTAGCCATAATTAATGCATGCATCAAAGATTTAATTAGTGATTGCATTGGAGAAGGAAATTAAATGAAAAGATGGAAAGATCCATTGGATCTGACCTAACATAAGATCTACGATCTTGATTAAGAGGCAAAAGATGTACATGACCTAGATGAAAGAGGTATAAGATAACCTCAGGTGGTTATTCATAAAAGAATGAAAAGTATGCAAGAGGATTGCATAGTTAATTGACTTGTTGGGATGATCTTGCAGAGAAGGCTGAACAGAGAAGCAAAGAACTGCAAGATGGATTTCTTGAAAGATTTCCAAGAAAATCTAAAGATTAAAATGAGAATGAAGGTCATTCAGTGAATTAGCATTAGAGCTGATTTGGATCTAGATTTGCAAAGTAAGTTGTATGTATCAGATCACACCTGTTGATTACTTTCTAACCATTGTATCAGTTAAAATCCTTTAACTAGGTTGACCTAATAGTCATTGTATAAATCCTTTAGTAAGGTGACATTCAGGTGGATTGTTCTAAGTCCTCTAACAAGGCCACTCCTGATAGGGTGATTAAATCCTTTAACTAGGTCACATTTACCAGTGTGTTTTGTAACCTTTAACAGGGTTGGTTCCTAACAAAGCTAACTTCAGAAGAGTGATAAGTTGATAGCATGTTATTGGTGGTTTTTCCCATATTGGGTTTCCACATTAAAATTATGGTGTCAACTTGTGTGAATGTTTATGTTGAGTTTTACTATTAAGTTTCTACATTATGATTACATCTGAACAGTAAACTGCATATGTATGTTGTTGTTTTATGTTATTGTTGCCGAGAAGATCTGAGTTGTTAAAATTGGTATAAAGTTTTAATGGGCACATCTAGACCTGAGGATAACTAATTCACCCCACTCTCAGTTATTCTAAATTCATTCTAATAGTTTGTAACCCTTGTAGGAATTTCTTCATCCTCAGGAGCAGACATGCTCTGATACCACCTTATGTAGAGTGGACAGTCATAAGCCCTAAAAGGGCTAGTTGGTCCTTCAAATCTCCAAACACCAAGAGGTAAAGTGCCACTACACTTATCACAAGTGCATAAATGACTTGTATCTAGGTTATCACAAGCTATTCCCAATTGGGCAACCTAATCACTAGGTTCTAGAAAGTCTTCAACACCAACTCCCAATGGTTGGCTATTAGGCACTTACACCAATTTGACATCAACTCCCCATGTGAAATGACTCAAAGGACCAGGGGTGACCTATGCTCAAGGATTTGGTCTCTTTACATCCCTAAGACAAGAATCCAATGATCCTACTCACCATGTACACTATTTTGGTCATTGTTGCTATGATAAGCCCCTCCTAGGCTTATAGCCTTTTCAAATGGAAATTTGGGCTTAGTATGAAATTATTCCACATAACCCTAAAAAAATAGAGATTCAAATACCCTAATATGGCCTAAGGGGTTATACCAAAGCATCAATGCTTGGAAGTGAAAGGAAAATAGAAAGACACTGTTTTGCCTAAACAAATAAGGCTAATTAGGCCTCCAATTACACTACAAGTATCCCCTCCATACAACAAGTACCCAATCCAACACTTGGATCATGTGAGGGAATGCACAAGGACTTCTTAGTCTCAAATTTAGGTCTTGATGAATCTCCTATGGTGAGTTATGTGGACTGTACTCAATCACTTGATTGATGCATACATGGTCATGTACACCTAGGGCATCATGCCAAACTCATCTCCCTACATATTATCAAACCCAACCTGCATAATCTTAAAGAGAATTTTCAATAAATGATTTCCACCAAGGGTCATTATATTCCCATGGTGGAAACAAGAAATATGTACAATTGTTTGTGAAACCCTGATTTAGGGCCTAAAAAACCAGGAAGCACGAGTAAAAATGTAATAACTTTCAATGTACAGAAGATCAGGACATAAGAACAAATGAAAATGGAAGATAATTCATAGGGATATCTTAATCTATAAAAATTTCATTCCCAACCTTTTGTACCTTTCCGTACCAATTCACTTTTTCTCAAATTTGCAGGAAAATGGTTGAATTTTATTGATTTTGAATGCCAATTAAAAAAATTTATCCTACCATACACTTATAATGGATTTTGTAGAAATTCCCAATGGCTATATCAAATTTTTAAACTAATTATCCATTTCGGAATGGATTTTACAATATTTGTCAAAAGTTGCTTGACAACTTTTTTTGCAATTTTGCAATATTTTGCAACTTTTCAATCTAAGTGACCAAACTTTGTCCAAACCTATAATTTATGATCCTGTTAGAGTAGTCTTAGTTTAGCTAATAATTAATTTATTTAATTATTATTCTATCTACTCTTTGCTTAAGTTATACTTAGGCAGCTTTCTATTTCTTTAGGGTTTCCCTTTTAGGGTTTCGGTATCCTTTTATAAGTACTCATCACTTTGTATTTCATTAAGGAGATTGTAATCTATTCTATTGTTGATAATATAGAAGCTTTTTCTTTCAACATGGATTTCCAGTCTCTGGCTTTTTGGCCTCCATAGCTGTTTCTCTTCTTCTGTCTGTTTCTTGCTTCTTCTCGTGACAATCTTGCAGGCAGGTGATCTTGGGAGATTAGCTTTAAGCCTAATCCTAACATGGTATCAGAGCTCGCTTGCTGCTCACTGTTCGAGCTTTGTTGAAGCACAGAGGGTTTCAGAGGTTTTGCAGAAGGTTTTGTGTGGATTTAGGGGGACCTTTTTTTTGGTCACTTTGGGCCCAAACGGACATTACCGTTGCGCTTAGAGCACCCAAAAACCCAAGAATCCATATAAAGTTTGTCCATTTTGGACAACTTGACCCTGAGGCAAAAAAATTTTGGTTTCTAGTGCCGTACAGGCACGGAAACTGAGAAAAATTTACAAAAAAATAAAAAAACACATGTTTTATATGTTTTGGCATTTACATTTACCGCGCGCAGTGTTAAATAGAAGGCACCGTCGGTGTGCCACCGGCGCACCACCGCCGCTGGCCAGCGCCCGGCCACCGCCCTGCCGTTCCACCTCTGCGGCTTGCCCACCACCGCCCTCCATGGCCTCCGCCACTCTGCGGCCCCCGTCGCCTGGCAACCGCCGCCCTCAGCGGCCCATGGCCCCGCCAGCCCCACTACTCCGCCGGTGTTCCTCCACCCCACCGTCGCTTCACCCGGATCCGCCACCCCCGCGCCGCCTGGGCTGGTTTTAAGCCCCCGCAGGCCCTTTTGCATAGTGGTGGTCACCTGGGTGACTAGGGGCTACGGCCCAGCCCCCTAAGCACGCCATGCGCCTGGGGGCCCAATTTTTTAGCCCCAGGGGCTTATTTTCTACTTTTTGGGGCCTTTCTGACCCTCCTAGACTTTTTTCGCTCTATCTTGAGCATCCGGGGGTCTTTTTTCGACTTCCATATATCGTCAAAAAGCTCTTTTTGAGAACTTTCCAATGATGGAGGTTGGGTTTTTGGGTTTTTCTATTTCAACAGTGTTTTTTTATATTGAAGTTCGATTTTTGGTTTTGCCTTCTGGGAGTCATATCTGGCTCATCCGGACTCTATTTTTGGCAAACTAGATATCGTTGGAAAGTTGGTTCAGTGAACTATTCAGTTGCAGAGGTATTTTTTTTCCAGATTCTACTCCAGGTTTTCTCTCCTCTGCGTTTGGAAGTTTATGCACTCTGGTGGATTGCTTAGTTCTACAGGTCATGGGATCTCTTCTTCTGATTTTCTAGCTCACTCTTCTTTCTGACTTCTGAGCTTGTATGCTTCTTCTGATGCATCTTTATTCTGTAAACGTACTGAGATAAAGTGCCTCCTTCTGCATTTCTGGGATCTTGTACACCTTGTATGGTTGTTGTACTCACACTCTGTTATAAAGTGCCATGGGGGGTTATGATGCTTATGCCATTTTAGGCACATCCACCTTTGTCAAGTGAGCATACCTTCCATGACATTATCCCATGCTATGTGTCGGTGACACCGCCCTTTATCCTATGTGTGTACTTCTGTTGCACTGTTGGCGTTCCTGGTTCTTTCTTCTGTAGATGTTTCTGGCATTGCATTTCAGTGTTCCTATCACCTATCCCTATTCAGCATTATGGGGGGGTTCACCTGTTGGTTCTATTGCTTCCTGGTTCGATTGATCAGCTCTTCAGACTTTGTCTTCTCTACCTGGTCATGCACTTCAGTGGGGGTTCCAACAGTTTCTCCTGACAGAGTTTACAGTTCCTTGCTTCGGAGATGTTTCTTGCTCATTCTTGTTCCTTTCTCTGGGACATCTTTTCCCTAGATTGAAGGCTTAGTTTCCTTCATCTATTTTTCTTTCTTGTTTTGGGTACCTGATCAGGCCTTGTTGCCAGGACCCATCTTTCCTACTTTCTGCAGTAGTTTAGCTATTTTGCTTCTCCCTAAGTTACACTTAAGGGGGGGGTGTTAGAGTAGTCTTAGTTTAGCTAATAATTAATTCATTTAATTATTAGTCTATCTACTCTTTGCTTAAGTTATACTTAGGCAACTTTCTATTTCTTTAGGGTTTCCCTTTTAGAGTTTCGGTATCCTTTTATAAGGACTCACTGCTTTGTATTTCATTAAGGAAATTGTAATCTATTCTATTGTTGATAATATAGAAGCTTTTTCTTTCAACATGGATTTCCAGTCTCTGGCTTTTTGGCCTCCATAGCTGTTTCTCTTCTTCTGTCTGTTTCTTGCTTCTTTTCATGACAGTCTTGCATGCAGGTGATCTTGGGAGATTAGCTTTAAGCCTAATCCTAACAGATCCCACATGGATCTAAACATGATAAAAAATGAAAATATGAGAAAATAACCTATTCTTAAGGTTTTGGACATTATTTGACCTATAGTTGACCAAGGGCTTATTAAATGCCAATCTTGGAACTAGGTCTTACAAAGGGTGTCCAATATGAAACCTTTATTACTAACATGACCTAGAGGCCACTAAAACCTTCAAGGAATCCATAAGTTCCAAACAAAATAGTTATACTTTCTAGGGTGCTCCTACACCACATCTTCTAATAGTAAAGCTGGGTAGTTGTATTAATACAAAGAACAATATATGATTTAATGGAAGTTTACAAATTATACTATTCTATAGTCTTTTTCCTATTATGATTTGGCGTGAAGGGGATGAGTGGAGTTCTCTCCTTTAATATTTTCTATCCTATTTGTTGAGGCATGGATATATGAGATGAGATAGAATTTTTTTTGGTTTTTACTATTTGATTTAGAATAACTAATGTAGCTACTCACATTCACATTTTACCTCTTGAATTTTTCTGCATGGGTTCATGTATAGATTGGTGCACAAAATTTAGGAAGATTTTACATGTTTCAATATTTCATGGACTTTATCCTATCATGGTCTAACATGATGAAGGATGAAATGATTATTCCCTACGAAAGGAGTTTTCTACATTTACAGATAAGTTTTCTACATTTACAGATAAATTTTAGATTGCGAAACCAATTTTGGGATCAAATCTAGGAAGTAGAAATAGTAGTAGACCTGTAAATCACATTTCAAGTAGAACCAGGAGGTGAGGGGAAACATAGAGGGTCAAGGGAGAGTCAATGGACAACATAAAGTAAAATTTTTCTTTCACCCAAAATTTTATTATTATTAAAGGACTTGAAAACAAAATATCAATCCATAGCGCTTTCCACATGGGTGCCACCTATTCCCACACACAAAAAGGGGGAAAATGTAGAAAGGGGTTTCCATATTTCAAACATTGGTTTTGGAATCAATAATGAAACTAAAATAAAAATTATCAAAGAAAGTACGTTGATAGGTAGCAGAGGCTAGATCTGAGAAAAAAATGTTATATACCTTGATGATGCAATGTTCTTTGAATGTAACAACAAGTGTTGATGCAATATCATGACTCCACAAAAACCTAAAAGGAAATCATAAAAGACATGCTTTCCCAAATGTTTTTGAATCTTTCCACAATGAAAGATATGGTTGGACAATATGTATTGTATCCTTGATTGGTAAAATGAATGTTTAAATACTTGATTGCTTTGACAATTGAGTTTAAATATCTAGGTAGATTGCTTACTTAATTAAATGATATTAAAAAATGAGGGAGGTGGCATTGTTTATATGTCTCTCCTACTTTTTTTGATGTGCAAAAATTGAAGGAGGCTGACATGGATTTTGGAACCCCATTAAAAATGTATAATTATTTTGTAGTGCAAATCTAAGGCCACTTTTCAGGGTCAAGAGAAACTATTAGATTAGGGGAAACCAAAAGTTGTCTTAGACCCCCCAGTTTCCCTTGACCAACCAATATAGGTTCAAACTTGGATTGGGGGTCCAATTTGGTATGGGGATGATAGATATATGTGCAAAATTGAGGTGTGATACAAAAAAACATATGAGGAAGGCAAAACATGCTAAAATGGAACCAAGGTAAGAAATAAATTGTATAGAAAACATAATTTACTTTGCTACACTATTTATTTCAATTTCATTGTTAATTATAAAACTAGGGTTTGACCCTAGTTACGAAAACATAAATAATGTAAATGCATCACCCAAGCTATCACGAGGAATGAGGTACAAAAAATGACATATATTACTTTGTGGAAATATTTATGTCATATATATTGAATAATAATGTGTGTCAATAATATCACGGATGAAGCGATGGGAGTGGGAGCGGGAGGAAATTTAAATTTGAGTGTAAGTGGGAAACTGAATTTGAAGGTGTTGGATGCTGTTGCGGGAGCTCGTGAAGGTGGCCCTCTGGCAGACCAGGATAATGAAGCTACAACAAACAAGGATGGGGTCCCATGCAACAAAAAAAGATCCAGGTAAATTGGAAGTGGGGACGGTGGGGACATTTAAATTTTGTGCACGAAACAAGCTCTCTAGATGTGTTTTCTAAGGCCCAGTCTTATGACAAGGAAGATTCTGCATGACACCATCCTTGGTCAACTTATTCGGGATAAAGCTCACATGAGAGTCTCTTTTCCCAGTTATAAAGGACCTATCTAAAAAGGAAAAGGGTAAGTATGCTATTTCTCTACCTGACAAACTGGTTGACCATAATATTGCAACCGTGTCTCGTACTCTTGTTGGAAAATTTTATGGGTTAAGGACTAATATTGACATAGTCAGAACTTTCACAAAGAAAAAATGGAACCTAAAAGGTCAAGTTGAAATCAAGGCTATGGCAAAGGGCTTTCTGTCTGTTGAGTTCTCTTGCCAGGAGGACTATACCAAGATCTTATGTGCTGGTGCGTGGGCAATAGGGAAATCCATGATGGCCCTGCAGAAATGATCTCCTAATATGGACCTTAATGATTCATTCTATATCCAAGCCCCTATTTGGGTTAGGCTTCCAGAATTCCCTTTGGAATTTTGGTATGAAGACGTCTTCGCTGGAATTGCCAAATCCTTGGAGAGATTTTATCAATTGACCCAATGACAGTGGATAGAAGGTGTCTAACCTATGGTAGATTATGCATAGGGGTGGAAGAGGGGAATGACATTCTAGAGGTCATAGAGATTCATTTCAAACTAGGAAAAAGATTACAGAAATTGGACTATGAAAGTGGTACCCTTTTCTTTCTTTCACTGTAAGAAAGTAGGAGATATGGCCAGAAAATGCCCAATTTTATTAAAGGAAAAAGCCAAGAAGGCTCAAAGGATAGTAGGAAAGATGAAGGACTAGATACCCAAAGCCCCAACTTTGGAAAAAAACAAGATGCTTCAACCTGAGCTGCAGAAAAGAGCAACCAAGTTTGGAAGAAAAAGAATTCAACAATGGTTATCCCTAAAACACAAAAGAATCAAGAGGAAACAATAGACAACAAAAAAAAAAATGTTGTACCCCATACGTCAGAATGATATTGCTACAGAGAGAGTGGAGTTTCGGCCCTCAGCGGAGTCTGAAAAGACTCTAGAAGGTAACAATATACATGAACCCTCAGGAGTGGATAGTGCCACGGAAGAGTAGAACAATGGAGAAGTGATTGACTCAAGACCCACCTGAAGTGAGCTGGAAAAATTATCATTAGCACTGGGATCCCATGAACCTTGCTTGGAGTTTGGATTTTTTTTGTGCAAAATAATTTGATGGGTGATTCCACCCTTGAATCAAACCCTAGCACAGATTAGGAACAACCAAAGTAGGTTTTCAAAATGGAAGCACTGCTAAAATTGGTCACCTTGGGGCAGCTCGCAAGAATGGAAGAACTCTTTGCCAAATACAAAGAAGCGATGGTGGGAGAATGGACCAGTGTCAAAAATAAAAAGAACAACAGGGACCCCTCCCAGGTCTTCCTAGTAGCAACTAGGAGCAAGATCAAAGTAGGCGTGAGTGTCAAATTTAAAACTCTAGGGAAAACAAATCGAGTCAGATTCAGCAAGAAGAAGCCTATGAGAATATAGTGGATGGAACCCAAAAGACCATAAAGGATACATGCACATCCAGTTAGAAATGAAGCTAATCTCTTGGAATATTTGTGGAATGAATGGTCCACATAAGTAGGACGTAATACGAAATATGATAAGGGATCATAGACCAGATATAATGTTAATCCATAAAAATAAGATCAAGAAGGAAAAACTAGAGTGCATAAAATTCTGTAAAACCATGGATATGACTACGACTAGTTTGGATGGATACTTTGGAGGTCTGATGACTCTGTGGAACTCTTCATACCTGAAGGATGAATTCATTCATGAAGAAGGTAATCTGTTACTTTTGAATTTCATGAATATAAAAGATAATGAAAGTTGGTACATTATGTATATCTCCTAATTCAAAAAAAGGGAGAAGATCATATTGGGACAAACTAAGAAGCATAGCCTCCATGTTCAATCTTTCTAAAGGTATTATTATGGGGGATTTTAATACCCCCCTCAAAGAGGGGGAAAACCTGGGAGGCATAAAGCCAAATTTGGAAAGTAGGCAAGAGCTTATGGACTTCATTAATGATCAACCCCTCTTAGATGTGGACCTTCAAGGTGCGAGCTTTACCTGGAGTAATAGGTGAACTGGGAAAGAATGTATCCAAGTCCTGCTGGACAGGGCTTTGATCAATGTTGATTGGCTAAACTCTCATAATAGTAATTTATCTTCCTTGGTGCGGATTGGGTCAGACCATTATCCCATGGATCTTTCTTTGGACACACTTATTAAGAAAAGAAATTTCCCCTTCCAATTTGAAAAGATGTGGACGACTCATCATAATCTTACTAACAAGATTTTGGAATGGTGGAATATTGATGTTAAAGGATCTGTTATGTTCAAATTCACTAAAAAAATAAAAAATGTAAAGATAAACATTAAGATTTGGAATAAGAGCGAGTTTGGGGATATCTTCTCCTCTAAAGAAGGCCATATCAGATCTCTTTCAAGTCCAAGAGGTAATCCAGAGAATCAAGTATGATGAGGACAACTTGCATCGAGAAAAATCCTTCTTTCAGAGTGCCACAATGTGATAGGGAAGGAGGAGATGTACTCAAAGTAGAGATCTAGATCCATATGGTTGAGGGAGAGGGACCAAAATACTCGGTTATTCCACTAGTCCACTATTAAACATAGGGATTCCAATAGGATCAGTAGAATAAAATTGGGGAACCAAATTTTGCATGATGTTAAAGAAATATCAACTGCAGCTATTGATTTTTTCTCCTCCCTTCTATCTAAAGACCAAGACCTCTCTGAGGAGGACCAGGAGGAAATTTTGAGGAAAATTCCTAAAGTCATCTTGGAAAATCAAAACAAAGTCCTGAGTGTTATTCCTAATTTGGAATAAGTTAAAAAAATCCCAGGATTCTCTTCTTGGAGACAAGGCTCCCGACCCAAATGTTTTCCCTATGTTTTTCTTCCACAGTTACTAGGACATAATCAAATGTAATGTGGTCAAAGTGGTGCAGGAATTCTATGGATCCAAAAACCTTCTTAAGGAACTCAATGCCACTTTCCTGGTTCTCATTCCTAAATTCTCTGGGGTGAATTATTTGGATCTCTTAAGACCCATAAGCTTATGTAACTCATTCTACAAGATAATCTCCAAAGTCATTACCATCATATTTCTCAAAGCGCTCCCCTCTATGATTTCTCACCAGCAATCAGGATTTGTTCCGGGCAGATAGAATCTTGATTCCATTATGGCGGTGCACAAAGTGATTCATTTCTTAGAGGTAGGTAAGAGGCAAGGATACCTTCTCACGTTGGACCTGTCCAAGACCTATGACCGGGTTGACTGGTCTTTCAGATGAAGATGCTTGGAACTTTTTTCTTTAACTGTAATAATTGTAAGATCATCCATAAACTTATCTCTTCTCCCACATTGGTCGTGCTGGTCAATGGGTCCCCTTTTTTATTTCTTCAAAGCTTCTAGGGGTTTGAGACAAGGAGATCCCATGTCTCCCATTCTCTTCATTATTTTGGCTGAGTGTCTTGGGAGATTGATTTGATCTAAAATGATATTTGGGGAGATGAAAGGCATCAGACCATCCGCAGGTAACACCATTTTCTCTCACCAACAATTCTTTTATGATACCATTTTAGGAGGGGAGGCTTTGGTGAGAGAAGCCAGAGCTGTTAAATACCTTCTGGACTACTATATCAACTAGAAGAAGAGTTCTCTCTTCTATATCAATACCCCTTAGGTTGGAAAAGAGAGGATTGCAGATATCTTGTGATGTAGAATTGGGTCTCTCCCCTCTAATGACTAGGGTCTTCTTCTCGGTGTGAATCCCACTAAATAATTTTGGAACAAGCTCATAGATAGATTCAACAGAAAATTGGCTGGTTGGAAGGGGATCACTCTGAATCAAGCGGGAAAAATTCAGTTGGTTAAATCTACTCTTCAAAACCTGCCAACCTATGCCTTAAACCTCTTTTCTATTCCTTCTAAAGTTGTGGAAGCAATGGAAAAATTCAAAGAATATTTCTTTGGTCAGGGGGGAAGAGCATAAGAGATTTCCTCTGATTGCTTGGGTCAAAGTTTGCCTCCCTAAAAGTGTTGGAGGTCTTGCTATCAAGAGAATCAGGCCTTTCAATAGAGTGCTCCAAGAGAAATAGATATGGTGCATCTTCCATGGAAAGGGGGATAGGGAGACTTATTTGAAGATAAGTATATTTTTAATGACTCTTTGAGTTAATTCTTAGATTGTGATGAAATCCTGAAAGGTTATTTTATTTGGAATGGGTTCCATAATGCTAAAGACTTATCCAAATATAAAGATAGATGGAAAATTGGTAATGGCCAAACTATTAATTTCTGGAATCACAATTCGCTACAATTCAGTCCCTTGAAGGACCATGAGCCCTATAAAATATGGAAGGATGAGTGTAACCAGCAATTTGGCCCCCAGGTCTGTAACTATAAAGTGGGAAATACTTGGGTGAACTTGCCCTCTATCTCCCAGGATTTGTCTCCCCTTACAACTGCTTTGAATGCTATCTCTTGTCCCCTAATTAGGATGTCTTGATATGGGAAGGATCCCCAAAAGGTACCTTCATGGTTGCTTTAGCCTACTCTTCCCTGATGCAATAGGAATCCAAGCCTTTTTGGGCTAATGATAGGCTACCTGGCCTTATTCCCAAAACTAATGTATTGTTATGGCTTTTACTTCAGAATCGTATTCTTACGGCTGATAACCTTTTAAAGAGAGGCCTCCCAATCTTCAATAGGTGTGTTCTTTGTAAGTGTCAAGTTGAATCTGTGGACCACCTTTTCCTTCACTGCTCCTATGCCAGTTCTTTCTGGAAGCACATCCTCTCAATTTTTGGGTTGTAATGGTTCTTTCCTTCCTTTATTTAGGACCTCTTTTCCCACTGGACCTAGCCTTTCAAGAAAAATTCTTTTCACAAAATTTGGACCTGGGCTCTCCCTCATCTGTGCTGGGGAATTTGGAAAGAGCATAACAACCGTATCTTCAGGGACTGTCGTTCTCCTCCCAAAATCATTTTTCAGAAGATACATGATGCTTTTTTGGAAAACTATGTTTCTTATGGAGGTACTAACCCTTTTTTAGGAAAAGAAAACTCTAATGATACTAAGAAGACCAACAAAAAAAGAGAGAATTGCACCTAGAGCTACCCTAGGAAGGCTATTTTAAAGCCAAATTTGATGGCGTTGCCAAGGGAAACCCGAAAAAGGCAGGAAGTGGTGATGTGATTCAAAATTTCTTTGGTAAGGACACTGGTGCGGTCATCCTCCCACTTGGCACATAAACCAATCACTATGTGGAAGCCAATGTGGCCCTCCAAGTTAGCAAATTATCACATGATTTGGGGATCAAAAATATTTTCCTACAAGGTGACTCTAGAAACATTATAAGCTACCTCTACAAGTTACACCCACCATCATGGACTATCACCAATATAATAGAATAAATCTGCAACCTTTTGAACACTTTTGAGAAGGTACATATATCTCACGTGTACAGAGAAGCTAGCTAGGTTGCTAACAGGTTTTCCAACTTCGCGGTGAAGAGTGATAATTAGATTAGATGGATTCATGATGGAGATCTCCCATGTGAGGTGAAGGATTTAGTCAATTACGACATAATCTAGGGCAAGGAGGGATTTAATATCATTAATCATGATAGTTGATGCTGCACTTTGCAATGACTTTCCCATAAATAAAAAGTATGAGATCGACAAGAAAGGTAATGATTTCAAGTCACATTCGCGCACTTTCAGGGTGACCATTCACAAAGTTAAATCTTACCTTTTAAGGCCCATAAGAAGAAAAATCTAGAATATGTCTCTGATAAATTATCTATTAAGCTGTAATATCCATTTCGTGAGACAAAGTATTTTTCATGCAATGGGTTGTGAAAGACACAGAAGGGAGTCCTCTATCGACTGTGTGAAATGGAGGAGACTGACTAAGGTCTGGAATTACCCTCAGCAAGGCATAATTTCCACTTTCATTGAAAGGATTCATGGAGGGAAGCCTTTGGTGACTAAAATGTTCATGAAAAGTTGGGACGAGGGTAGTGTGGTGATAGAGGGAATAAAATTTATGGTCACTGATGATATTATTTCCATGGCTACTGGAATCCCCATAGTGGGCAAGAAATTTTATAGGGATCATAAAATTTCGGTCTCTATGATTAGTGATTTCATGAAGAATGAGGAAGAGAAGAAATCTCTCATCAAAGTACAGACTTATTATCTTCTTGAAAGGGTTCAAAACACTATGAGTATTCATCTTGAGGGCCATCATCTATTATGTCACGCTGGACACCATGTTCAATAGGATCATAACCTATCACTTCGTCCTTAAGAAAAACTTTAGGTATGGTATGTAGGTTTCTATCCCATTCTACTTATATGCTTTTATTAATTAAAATATCAATGGGTTTAGGGATAACTCTATTGCAAACCAAACTCTGCATGAGGGGATTTTACTTCTTATTTATGATTATTTCAAGCCCAAATTATGGGGAAGGAGGTCGCTGACAAAGAGGATAGAATGGATGTCTCTGGATATGATTATGTTCCTTCAGAGACTAAAGACAGTGAGGGTATGCACTCTGAAGGTGAGGAAGATTATGACATTAAAAAGAATAATATAGGTTCCTCCTCTAAGAAACGTATTGCCAGTATTCATACCATTAAAAAAGAAAAAATGGCGACCCCATCCAAAAAGCATACTACCACTGTGATATCATCTTAGGTGTAGCATAATTAAAATGAGGAAGGGATGAATACCAATGGTGAGGAAGAGATATCCAGTGGTAAAGGAAAAAAGAGATGGTAGACTGCCATTGTGAAGTACCAAAAAAAAAAGAGCAAGAACATGGATGATAGTAATAGATGGAAGACTCTCAAGGACTAGACTCATAGAATATCACCTATCTCTTACCATAAGGAGAAGGAGAAGCTCCAAGATGAGAATTATGGCACTAATTAGGAAATCCCATCTCCCTAGCTCTCTGACCCTCACATCACGATGAAAGAAAAGGGGCAGGACAGTGATTATTGTTGCTACATGTCTGCACAGGGGAGGAAAATGACTTGGCACAATTTTGATGTTAAAACAGCCAAAATGGGGATAACCAGGGAAGTCATTAATCCCAAATTTATTGAAGGTGAGGATTGCAGGATTAAGCTGGAGGAGCTGACTGACCTGGCCATAGTTGTTCTCAGTGATAATTTGAAGGAATTTGAGCTGGATCTTCTCAATAATGCTAGTAAAAATATGTTGGATAACTACATGTCTATTAAATGGCTATTCCATGAAGTGGGAGAGCTCAAGAATAGAGAAAAAGGGATAGACAATACCAATGTTTATAGCACTATTGAAGATCAGACAAATCTAAGTACTAGGGTCAGAAAAATGGAGGATAAGATGTTGAGGTTTGAGGCAACCCTTAAAAGCATTGTTGAAGAGAGATTTAACATTCTCAAAGCCTCTAATGAGCATACCAAGATTCTCATTGAAAAACTGCAATAGAAACCTGAAGGGACTGATGCGGCCAATACAAGTGTGGAAAAAGAGTAGAAGACTGAAGAGGGACCTGGTAACAGGACAAGAGCTAGTGCTAAGAAGAAGAACGAGAATGATACCCTGATAGATCTCCAGAAGATAAAGGAATCTTCTACTAAGATGGAGATCCTCCAGTTCGAGGTAGCGAACCTGATGGTGGTCATCTCTTGATTATGTTCCCTAGCTCTTTTGGATGTCCCTGTGTTGTTTGTTTTTCCGTAGATGAGTTTGGTTTTGTTGTGGCCCTATGGTGGCCTATGTCATTTTTTGGCTCTGTTTGATTTTGTCCTGGCATACATTATGATCGATTGCTTTGTTTTGGGTTTCAGGCACCCTGTAAAACTTGTTTTACTTAATAAAAAATAATGTGAGTCAATAAAATCATAACCTAAAGTTAAAAAATACAAATTTCAAAAAATAAATTAGAATAGTACCTATGAAATAAATTTAAATATAATTCCCACATAAAACCATTCTATAAGTGTTAAAACCTATTTTGAAAATATTTTTTAATACTATTTATTTTTTATAGTGATGATAGATTCTCTTGCATGTAAATATTTAAAAATATTGTTCCAATAATTAGAGTTGAAATATTAATTAAAACATGATGTTTAGATTTATTTTAGATAGTTGCTAGGCATCTCCTATTTGTTGATTAGATCTAGTTTTTCAATCAAAATATTTATGTATTTTATGGGAAGATTATTTTTTATTAGAATCATATGGAAAGGACCCTTAACCTAGATGACAACAATCACATTACAAAATAGAAGAAAGGACCAACCTTCGGTCCATTACATATGAAAGCCACAAAAATCCAACACTAAGAAAAATTAATCAAAAACAACAAATATGAACTATCCACATCTCCTAAGATAACATCACTATATTTATCCTCTATACTATTACACTTCCTCATCTGATAAAAGAGGCAAAAAAACTTATTCTGCCTAAGGGAAGGAATCATAGAGTCTTGGTTCATACTCAACAAAATAAAACAAAAAATAAACCAAACATAAAGTTTAGCCAAAGGATCACTACCCTTACCAACATTATAACTGAATCTAAAGAGCAAAAAATTAACTATCAATAACTTTATAAATAGTCTTCCAATCCTATAAGAGATAGTGGAGCTCCTTGTACCAGTGTTCTTCCTCACTGCCATGAGCCTCCTCATCCTTTTCTTCACTGTTCTTCTTCTTGGCATTCTTCATTAATTTACATTTTCTCAATGCGAGTCCAAAGACAAACTTCTTGACAATGCTACCCATGAACCTTCAAGGGGTGGGAATATAAGTATTAAAATTATCTTTAGAAATAGTAGGAGTGGTAGAGTTCTCTACACTGGCCACTCTTTCTTGAAGATCCTTTATTTGTTCTTGAGTGATTTTGTCCATTCCTGGATCAGGGTAAGGATTAGGGTAATTTTTCTAACAAGATTCCTCATAGAAAATAGGGGTATTAGACGTCTTATTCACCATCTCCTCCAACTCATCAAGGTTCACAATAAGCTCTAGGGATTTACCCTCTTCCATCTCTTCAAACTCCTCTTCCTCTTTTTTATTATATTCATCCTCTGAATTATCAGAGGAATCATTATTTAATTTCTCTTTTGTTCTTCAAACAAGGGAACCTACACTCCCCATAGCTCATCTCATATTTATTTTCTCCATATCCAGAGTCCAAATTTTTCCCTCTTGAATTTTGTCAGTATCTACCTTATCCACATCAATGATTCTCTTTTTAGCACTAGAATTGATTTAATTGGCCTTGGGATGGATTTATTTACTTTAAGGGGCTTTCCATTTAGCCAAAGTAATGTTAAGAAGGGCCTCTTCAAAGGACATCTTTTTCATAGAAGGAGGATGGATTTTACTCTTTTTCTTTCCCTTAGCTTTTAGGTTCAAGATTTCAGGAAGAGGGTGTCTACCCAATTCTTCAGTTTTAACCATTATGCGAGGGGGTTCAACAATCTTAAGGTTTTCAAGTTGAGGGTTATTATTCAATAGTTAAAAAATAATATGTTGTTGAAGAAGAAATTAATTCTAACATTTTTTTTTAATGTTGTTCTCTATTTTTCATATGGTATTTAATCTATCAATATGGTCTTTCATTCCTACTACAAAATATCTTCTTAAGTATCTTTAAGAGTTTAAATTCTTGGTGTAAAGTTTAAAGCTTTCTATTCTATTCAAAGATTTATTTGTATAGGAATTTTATTTTTTTCAAATTTGCAAGTTTTTGGTGTATCTTATGAGTCTTTTCCAATGTTGTGAGTATATTTAAAAGTTTGGATATTGAGTGTGGGTTTTTCATGGATATAATTTTCAAAGGTGGGCATCAACTCTAAAGTTTTTCATCCTTGTAAGAATACATATTACTTTAATCTAGTCTTAATCCTAATTATGGATCATAGAGTCTAATGTGAAATTCTCTATAAAAATATTTTACATAATTGTAATCTAGAAGAAAATTTTGATAGAAACTAAGAATGGAAGCCACTTTTGAAAAAACACTAGATGGTGCTGATGATTTCATTGAGGATGAAGCACTTGATCTACTTTTCAGAGGCCAACACTTTGAAGACAAGGAAAGGTTTAGTAAAAAATAATTAGATCCGTAATAGTCTTAGTTTCTTATAGGATCAGAGAAATTTAACCTCTATAGTGTTATGAGACATACATGTGAGGATTGGTGGCCAATAGTTTAGAGGAGATCTAAAATCAAGAGGTTCAATATTATACCTTGTAATGCCCCCTTTCTGAAACCAAATTTAATAATAAATAATATTAATATTAAAATATAAAAAAGAATATAAATATAATATAAATTAAAATATAAATGATTATATTAAAATTTAATTAGGTTTAATGAATGGTCAAAAGACATGAAATGAAAATAGGCCACTCTCTCAAATACCTGATATAAAATGGAGAAGAAAATTTTATTCCGAAGGAGGACAGGGGAAAATAACAAATAAGTGAGGATCAGAATTGAGGAAGGAGTAATGCAAGAAGATTTCAATGTTAAGAATTGATGTAGGGTTTTGACTCTTTCAGAAGGTGGTAGTTATGAAAGGTTGTGACTCTTTAAAGGGGCATAAAAGATAAAAGGTTGTGACTCTCTTGAAAGGTTGTAATAGTGAATTTTTTTTATTTTCCCATTATGATGATAGAAATAGGAAGGAAATTAATTTGTTGAAGTCATGGAAGAAGCGATCATAACAAAGAAGGTAATCTTAGTAAGTTAAGTTCTATGATATAAGACAATTTTGACCTGCATAAAGGGAGCATAGGAATTAAGGATGGATTAATAGAAGAAGAAGAAGGAAGTAACTTCAAAGGGGAAAAAATGATGAAGGTTTTTCACCCTTTTTAAGGGTGGTAATTGGGTGCTAGCAAGAAGTGGAGTCCACTTTTTGGCTAAAAAGTGGAACTATTTTTCCTATTTGTTTTGTATTCATCCTACCTGATATGAATATTTGAAGCACATAGAGATTGAATCTTAAAAACATCAGTAATAGAAGTTGTAGTAATCGAAGTCTAATTTCCAAATATATAATTTATTTTAATACCCAGATGATAAAATCTCATTTTCAATAGGCATTACTAAAACCCACATTTTAAAACTCCCTATGTCAAGACCATACTATGCCTGTGTACAACAATCAAAATTTGACCTAATTGAAGCTATTTTTTTGAATCATTTTGGGAAATGGTATTTAACACAATTAAGATTAATAAAAATATTTTTTGTATTTTTAAATTTATTTATTTTTATTAGGCATAATTGTTTCTTTTAAAGTCTCTTGTGTGCGACAAGCAAAATTTGACCAAAATATATTATTTATTATTTATTATTTTTTAAAGTGTGTAGAGTTGTCTCTATTTTGATGTCTTAAATTTTTTTTGCAAGAAAATTTCAAATTAAAAAGTTATTAAAATAATAAAATAGCCTCTGATATTTAGTTTGTAGACCTATTTCAGTAGAAATTCAACGAAAAATAGAAAAAATAATTAAATTTACAAAAACCAATATTTGGAATTTGTACAGCCTCATCTACAATGGGTTTTTATTTTGTCAAAATATTCCTCTAAAAATGTCTTCAGATGTATGTCTAAAGTCCTTATTTTGTATGGATACTAGCTGAGCCTTCAAGTTGTAGGCCCAAGGCTATGGTTCAACTACACAAGCCTCTTTCCAAACTAAAAGCCAATAGTAAAAGCGAGCTTGAAATTCAAAAAATTTAGAAACAAGATCACGTTTAGTAAATGTGACCACGTTTATTAAACGTGACCGCGTTTAGTAAATGTGACCGCCTTTACCTTTTTTTTTAAATCATACTGTATAAATGACCCAATCGAAGGTTTTCTTTAAAAATTAATATTTTTAAAATAAAATAGGATCTCATTTTGAAATGGGGTCCACAAAATTGAACCACCTTTTGAAATGGGGTCATGTTTTATTTTTTGAGATGGGATCCGATTTCTAAGATGTTAGGCTCGGGATCCAAAAGCTAAATGAGACCTCGTTCATTCTAAGCGGGAACCTATTTTATTGAGTGTGATTTCACGAAGTTGGCTAAGTATGAAAGTTCCACCATAACTTGACTTTACTTCTTGGACTTACCAAATTGTGGAATGACATGACCATTGATAAGGGCATACATTTTGAAGAGGTGTGACCCTTCCTCACAATATATATAAATGGGGAGAAGGAACAATTTAGATAATAAAAATTGGAAAATTGTTTCTTTTTTAAATCTATAATGGTCAATATTTAAGAAGTTTGAAGAATCCAATCAATCAGTAAAAATAAGATATTTGTATTTGAATATAAAAAGTAGATGAGATTGCTAAAGGGAAACAACATAGTTATATACTAACATAATGTATAATGATTTAATTGACTATGATCAGTCTCTTATTTGTTAGGAAGTAGAATAGTACACATTGCTACTTATAAACACACACACATGCACAGAGAGAGAGAGAGAGAGAGAGAGAGAGAGAGAGAGAGAGAGAGAGAGAGAGAGAGAGAGAGAGAGAGGTTTGCATACTCATTGACTAATTCTTGATTAGTCACCATAACTCCTTAAGAGGATAGGTTGGTGTTGTGGTAGGAGAGGTTTACTAAATCCTCAAAAGGTAGGTGACTGCCAAGATGGGATATGGATGGGGTCCTAATGCCTTGAGGGAGCCTACTTGTAGATTGGTGTCAAGCACCCTACAAAAATTTAATATCCATCCTCCTTAGGGTTGATGTTTCGGAGAGAACTAAGGAATTTGAGGTTAAGTATGTTAATTGTCAAATGTATTATGAATCATTCATTGTTTCTTATGTAAGTTGATCATTAGGAATTGGTAGCTTCCTAGAAGGAAACATTACATAGACTTAGTAAATTTTCATTTCCAAGCACAATTGAAGCCCTAGCTTGGAATTTTAGGATAAATCAAGTACAACCACAGTAGGAGACATTACATACCTCTATGAAAGTTACGAGACATTTCATTTACAAATGATGTGAAATGATGTTAAGAACTTAAATGAAATCTAGGTGATTATAGTTGTAGTTAAGGAAAAATATTATACAATTGCAGAATAATTTGAAGAAGTCTTACTAGTTGAAAAACTAATTTAAAAAAAAAATGTTATTGATAATTTATTTCCTATTATTTTATTTGGCAATATACTTTAATGTTGTAGCATTAAGAGATGATATTGAAATATAATGCTCCAACAATTAGAGTTTGAATAGGAATCGAATAATAAATTTAGATCTATTCTCTTTAGTAGTCAAGAGTCTCTAGCTAGTTGTCAATCATATCTAGTTTTTCGTCAAAATGTTTTGCTATTTTATAAAAAAGACTATTATTCTTATAAAACTATAAAATTGTAAATTATTGAAAATTAAATTAATTCAAGCAAATTATTATTATAATTCTCTTTACTTTTAATGATAATCCCCCCTTTAATTTAATCCAATTAAAACATATACCTAAACATACAAGATACATATCTAATAATGTTTTACTTCACAATATAAAGCAATGTTATGCACATATTCTCTAATCTATTAAAAAAGACAAACGTATTGAAAAAATATAAAATTATTGTATATCGGTAAACCGAAGAATATAAATGAGAAAAAATTATGCTGCAACGCACTGCCAAAGGAAAATAGGAAGACTAAAAATTCATTTCATACTAAGAGTAACAAATCGTATTTGCAGTAGCTTGTTCCACAGTATAACTGACTTTATTGAAATAACAGATTAGTTGATATCTCATGTCCTAGACCTATATTGACATGCAACTAAACACCTAAAATATTATTTTCTTTATAGGAAATATATTTAAAATGTTTCTTTTAAAGTGTTAGTAATAGGGAAAGAACTCAATCATGAAGCCAATCCAAATTAAACTTTGCTTCCACAATCTCTACTTCGAGTCCGCGGATAGGAAAGATCTCTACCCGCAACAACTGCTTTGCAATATCCTCATCACAGACAACACATTTCAATGAACCTAAACCATCGACGGTTCTAGGCAGCCTTTTCAAACGAGAACTCTCTCTCATATCTCAAATTCTCTAAGTTTTCCTAATTTCCCTATTTCGTCTGGAAGTTTCTTCAAGTCCTCACATATTGAAGTGTCTAGGTATTCAAGCCACACAAGATTTTAAATTGATGAAGAAATTTCTCTGAAGCCTGGTAGTTCTGATAGACTTAATACTCTTAGACATCTCATACTCCCAAGGTGAGAGGGTAAATTCTGAATAAGATGACAATTTGTAAGATGCGACATTTGAACGGATTGCATATGACAGATTCTAGAAGGTAACACCTCCAGATCACAAGAGTGGTCTAGGTTAAAATATTACAGCTTGGTATTTTTGAATGTTGAGGTATGTTCAAAGCCTTCACAGAAGATTAAAGAGATCTTCTTTATGTTTTGTATTGCTTTGTTCTGTATTTCAAGATCTCGTGCAATTAACCTCTTGAACCGGAGAGCTTTTAGTTGAGTAGGTGAAGATAAGGCATTGATTCCTTTCAATGTGGCCGTTTTTGAGCCATAATTGAATACCATAAGGTTTTTCAAAATTTTCATGGATTCCAAAAATGGGGGAAGGAAGTATTCGCTTGTAGTAGATACTATCACCATAACCTCGGCTTCTAGAAAATTCATTTCATCCCACTGAGTTTCATTCATAAGACCTGCACAAATGGATCACAAATGAAATCCAATTGGGTCATTTAAGTTCAAACATGAATACTTTTTTTTGGTTAGTTTTGTATCATATTGCAATCAAATCAGGGAGAATAGAAAATGGAAATCGATGTAAACACTTAATTTTTCCTCACAAATATTTTAGCTGTGCGAGAATAGAAAATGGAAATCGATATAAACACTTAATTTTTCCTCACAAATAATTTAGCTGATATAACGTTTGCTAGACCTATTATAACGTTTCCTAGACCTATATTGACGTTGAACTACATTAAAACATTATTTTTCTTTATAGGAAATGTACTTTAAAAAGTTTCTTAGTGTTGCATAAACTGATTGACCTGTCAATGCCCGATATAACCACTAGATTCATAAAACCCACATGAATCCCCGGGGGAGCACTGACAATTTTGCCAACAACCCCCTTAGTGTTACCCAAGGGGATTCAAACCTGTGACCAAGCTCTGATATCACTTGTTACAAGTGTGGTTGTCGTTGTATAACAATATCAACATGCCAATGCCTGATACAACCACTAGACTTATAGAGTCCATAGGTGGCGGTTAGTCCCTTGTCACAAATCTTGAGGGGAGCGCTGACCATTTTGCCAATAGTTAGCAATAGGGAAACAAGAAACTTATAAATACATTCTAGGATGCAATATAGAAACGCTAAAATCATTTCATTCCAGATTTAAAATTTAGAATGCAAAAACTTAAAACAAAAACCCTACCTTCAAGACTGGCAATAAGAATCTAGATTGGTAAATTGCACATGTTAAAAATCTCCAAATCAATTAAATCTCTAGATCATGGAAATAAAAAAATCATGAAATAATATTCCCCCCGATACAACCACTAGACTTATAGAATCCACAGGATGCAATTAGTCCCTTGTAATGAATCCCGAGGGGAGCGCTAACCATTTTGCCAACAATCTCCCCCTCAGTGTTACCTGAGGGGATTAAAATTTGTGAACAAGCTCTAATACCACTTGTTACAAGTGTGGTTGTCGTTGCACCAAAAGATTGACCTGCCAATGCCTGATACAACCACTAGACTTGTAGAGTCCATAGGAGGCAATTAGTCCCTTGTCACGAATCCCAATGAGAGAGCTGGCCATTTTTCCAACAGTTTGAAATAGGGAAACAAGAAACTTATAAATACATTCCAGGATGCAATCAAGAAAAAAAAATTGTTTCATTCCATATTCCAAATTTAGAATGCAAAAACTTATAACAAAAGCTCTACCTTCAAGACTGGTGATAAGATTCCAGATTGAAAAATTGCACATGCCACAAATCCCTAAATCAATTCAATCTATAGATCATGGAAATAACAAAATCATGAACTAACATTCCCCCCCCCTCCAATTTTTTTTCTAGAAAACCAATCACCCAAAATAAGAACAATCAAACATTAAAAACAATTTCCCTCAAGGAAGTTACACAATAATTATTTATTCTTGCTTCCCAATATAAACATAAATCAATGTCTAATAAAAGAGATACAAAAAATTTCTCTTCAAAAATATATTTACATTTATCTCAATAAACCATAATATAATTTCTTATATAATGATATTTATATGCCAATTTATCCTTTTATTAAATTAATAATATATAAGGGAAATATAATTATTAATATTTATCAGAATTAATTTTCATGTAGTATAGGTTCATGCTAGAATATCCACATAATAAATTTCATATAATTGCATTAAATTATGATCTCGTATTTTTGGTTATAAATTATAATAAGTGTGGTAACACAGATCTATGAGAGCTAAAATAAATTACAATAACACAATTACAAAAAAGTCTATCATTCAATAATGAAAAATAGGTGAAAGAGAAACCAAAAAATTAGGGATGGCCTCCTCAACCAATAGTGGTGGAAAAAAGAAACCCATTACACTAGGATGATGTCTCGAAATAGAATCAACTCATCTCTAGACAACTCCTAAATGATGACGGCTTGTGTAGACAAATGTCCAATGATCATAGATGACTAAATTGGCTTAATAAGCCCATGTGTAATTAAATAAATATACTAACACCCCCCCTTAAGAATAACTTGGGAGGACAAGATAAAAGATGTGTCCTCGCTACTAGCCTAGTGAGGTACCCATGTACAATGAAATCTCTCATAAAAGGAAGAAAGATAGAAAACCCAGTGGGAAAAGTTTATCCTCCAAAAAAGAGATAAGAAGAGAAGAAGCCTATAAGGACCCCCTAAAGGATGATGATGTAGACTGCATAACAAGAAGATATTGTGACCCTTCCTAAAAATTTGCCTGAATATGATAGTCATTTGCTAAATCATCTAAATTATGAGGGTTGGAATCAAGATCTGAAGTTTCCACATCAAGTTGAGAACCCATATGGTGTGTAGCACCATAATCCTTAATTTATTGAGTGAATAAGATCCTACCTTTGAATTTATCTTATTCCTTAGTAATTTCCCTATTTGAAGAATATTCTTTGACATGATCAGTTACCTCAATGTTAGTCTTTTAGAGTAGAAAAGTGAGGTACTCAATTTTTGTTTTCATGCATTGATGTTCTTCATGACTAGTTTTTTTCCAAAAGGAACATTTAACTCTCTCAGTACTTGATTTACTTTGTTGAGATGAGTTATCATTTTTTATTTATCCTTTCTAAAGTTGTCAATTTCATCTTCTTTCTTCCCGTCCTTTTCCTTTTTAGTGTTCTTTTTCTCTCGTTTAGCGTTTTGTTACTTTTTCAATTTCTGCAATTAGAGCTTGTGCCTTAGTAGATTTCAAAGTACCCATTTGAGTCAAATTTTCTTTCTCCTTTGTAAGATCATAAATGAACTAATCTAGTGTGGTAATTTTCTATGAGGTACTAAGGGTTCTTTTAGTAGAGTAGAAACTAGAGAAAAACACAAAAAATTCAGAACCTAGTTTGGAAAGGACAAAAAAGATTAATTGATCATGTTTCTTTTCAATTTCACAATCTTGTAATTGCAACTTCAAAGATTTAAATTTAGTGAAGAAATCCATTAAAGTTTAAAAAATAGAAGGAATAAGACCTAAGAGTTGATTTTCCAACTCATGACTTCTAAGTTCATCATTTGTCTCAAAAAATGTTTTGAGAGTTTCCTAAACTTCATTGGGTTTTTTCAAGTTCTCAACATGAAATAATAATTCAAGACTTAAATTTAAACATTGAAAGACAAATTTTTGGTCACACTTATTGAAAAAAAATTCTTTGTCCTTAGTTGCATATACGATTCCCAAAGCCAAGGATATCACAATAGACATATTATGCTTTGATATCAAGCTACGAACTTAAGACTATTTCACTTTATCAACATGTATTTGTTATTAATATTAGATAGCTCATTTGACATCCAATCATGAACTTCACAATAGAAACCAGATTCACATCGAACTATGAAATTTTGGTCATATATTTGACATCCAACTATGAATAAATGTTATATATTTGACATCCAATCATGAAATTTAGTCATCTAAATATAGGATGATTTTACCTACAAGAAGATACATCAAAGGTTGGTGTAAATGATTATAACACACCCAATATTCTATCACTATTTATCAAGTGTAACACTTACTCCTCCATAATAATATTAAGATGACATACCATGAGTTGACATCAATGTCAACATAGTGATTCACATGTATCATAGGTTCTTATCTAACAAAATACACATAATACTCAAGAAACAAATGCCGCAATCTCCTTCCTTGAACATCTAGATAGGATCATTGTTGGAAAAGGATTTGTTAAACCTAATATTATATTTTATTATTGTTTTTGTTTCTTCTAGGAGCATCTAGGTGAATGTGTATCATGTACAAATTCCTTAAAATTCTATAGAGATTCTATTTTTAGAACCAATTGATGATTTGTATAGTAACATTGATATTATATTTAACATGGATGTTGAATTGAGATAGGATATTGTAATTATTTAATTTTTGGGGAAAATGTCCAATAAAATGTAAAAATACTACTCAATATTAAATGAGGGGGTCATTGTGTTAGGATTAAGTAATACTGAGAATGGGGTGAATCAGTATTACAACACTTTAAGTATGAACTTAATAAATTCCAACTTACTCAGACAAATAATGAAATGAAAATAACATAAACAAAAAACACATAACTCATAACACCATGAATTTGTTGTCAAGGAAACCTAGGCCAAGGTAAAACCCTTGTGGGGATGGTACCCACAAATATGCACTAAAAGTATATTTTCCCTTTTAGGAGACCTAGCCATGTTAGGAGTTGACTATTACATTAGTACATTTCCTTGTAAGAGGAATACAAAACCCTATTAAAGGTATACTGAGCGCACTGCTCATACAATCAGAAATATGACTTTGTTAAATGATTTTCTAAATAGTGAACAATACAAGCATCTTCTATGCTTAGGTAGTTTCTTTTGTAGCTTGTATCAACATCTATCTAATTCTGACATCACAATGTATTCATTTATTTGTTCACATCACATCCACACAATATTTCATCCATTCTCATACTTCACTTCTCAAAAGCTTTTCATATATATATCTTATTACATTACCCAGTCGACTCCCAAATAAATCACAAAATATAATTAATACTTATAAAAAAGTAATTACCCAGTTGGGGATCATACACTATAAAAATATAGGTAATCCACAATCTGAATCCATCATAACACATTTGGACTTTGCGTTATACTTCCACAATCATTGCGACCTTTCATCTGCCCTATATCAATGTCATTATGCCTTTGCATGACTTCATCATATTCTAACTTACTGTGATCAAAACAAAAACATAGGAGACCTTAATAAAAGGTCATACATATCTCAAAATAGCTTCTCCTAAGATTTCATGTCTCCATTTGTGATATACTTTCTTCGCTGACCAAAATTGTACTGCTATACTCTACAATTTTGCTTTATGTACTTAGTCATTTTGCAATCCTTAACTCCAAAAATGTATTTCACACCAAGAAACCATTCATACCAAATGTGTTTCCATAAATGACAACCCTCAAGTGTTCTAGAACTCTCCTGGATGAGCCACTTTCCAACAATCTCTCCCTTTGGCATTGATGACAACACTTAGTGAAAAATGACTAAGTGTCAATACCAAAAGAATATACATTGTCCTTCTTTATATCCTCTACATATTTTTTCTCCTCTATTTCTTCTCTGTACATTTTTCACGTCTTCTCTTCTCCTCCTTTGAAATCAATTGAAAATGTATAATACATAAAAAAATTGTGCCACTACTTGTACCCAAAAATTATACCATCTTTCTAACACATCTTGGAATGAGCTCTCCAAGATCTTCACTTCCTCTGACGAAGTCTTCACCAGCATTTGAGTCACATGAATCAGCCCATTTATTGAAAAAGAAGATGTCTCTACTGTGTTTAGCTCAGTAGGCATATGTTCTGTGAGGGCATGCATTGTCTTCTCCATGTCAGAAAGATGTGTCTCAAGACTTAATAACTTAGGAGTAATTAAACTCTTTAGCATACCAAGTCTTCCCACAACTCTCCTTTTCTTTGTATCCAAAACACTTAGTTTTTCCAATATCCTAAATACTTCTCTGTCTAACTCCAATGTAGAGTGTAAAGAGGTCTCACAACTGTCCATCATCTTGTCCAAAGTTAGTCTATCCTTTGCTATTATTTCCTCAATGTTTTTGAGATGTCTGACAAGAATTATAAATTAACTATATAACTTCCTTCCATGCGATACACAACTCTTTTCCATGGATATAGTTTTTCTTAATATTCCCAAGTCCCATGAGGTGGAATTGCATATTTCTTCCAACTTCTTTGCAAGGTAGTTCTTCTATGCTTTCTCTTCAACGATCTTCTCCAAGGATTCATAGTGACTCTCAATGTCATCCAATACTTTGTTCAAATTATCTTTACTGTCCTTTTTTTGGAAAGAAAATGGTATAGGTAGGATTTTTTTGAGAGTATCAATTGTTCTTTCCATTACCCTTGTCTTCTTCTCACCTTTTTGCTCAGATATCTCTTTCACTTTAGAAAATGTGATGATGGATAGCTTCATCAACTCATCTTCATCCATACTCTCAACATCAGTATTCAGAGTCTTACCTCCACTTGCCAGTAAATATGAAGAAAAAGATACATGATTTTCCTATTTCTCTTCAACTTTATTCATTGTTTCCTTCACTACTTCAACTTTGCTTACTTTCTGTTCTTCTTTCTCTTCCATTTCTGGAACAATTCTTCCTTCAATATTGGTATCCTTCTCAAAAGGATCACTATCATCCTATGAGGTGTCCAAAGACATAGGAACGCTATAAACAAGGAAATAAAGTTGCTTCACAATACTCACAAATTCACTAGTGTCTTCACCGTTTGATTTATAAAGAATTATTTCTGCCATCCTTGATGACTCACCTCTTTCAATAGTTTTAGCCTTAGTAGCCTTTAGTGGTGACAACTTCTTAGGTTTAGTATCTATCAGAACCTTATCCACAACCTTTTGTGCTTCCTCAATCACTTCATCGTACCTTCTCCCCATAATCTTTATCAATCTTGACTTAGTTCTCAGCAAAGGTTTTAAAGCATTTAATATACTTTCCATTTCATTGACTGAAACAACAAGTAACATTTTTCAATTAGTTGTACTCTAATTGCTTCATCTTCTTTATGTGCTAACTATTTACTTATTTCCAATTTCTCATAAATTTATTCAGGTATAATGGCTTCAACTTCTAACAAGTTATTCTTAAAATAAAACAAATAATTTATTACCATGTCTTCAATCAAAAATTTATCTGATGTATCATACCTCTCATAGTATTTGATCAATGAGATAAGATTTCCTTGCTAAGCTATTATCTTCTCCATTATTTTCATGTCAGGCTTCCAGAATTGTTTCACATCAGTGCTCTTCTCTTCTACTTTCTTATCTTCTCCTTTCTTCTCTTCCAATTTCTTCTCTTCTACTTTTGTCTTCTGTCTCTTAGGTGGAGAGTCCTATTTATTGGACCTTGTGTTCCTTCTCAGCAATTCCATAAGTTTATCTTTATGCGATGTTCTCTTTGGTTGTGTAGGTGTACTCTTAGATATATCAAAGACAGTAGAAGGTGGGCTGATTACCTTCTCAACTTATAGAGGTGGAAGGGATGCAGGAGCATTTCTCGCCAACCCACAAGCTCATTTTTCCATCATCTTTCTTACCTCTTTCATCTCCTCTTTTTTTATACCATCCTTAGCTACCATATCATGTACCAAGTTTTCTACTCTCCTCTTCCTTACACCTCTAGTCTATTCTTCCCTTATCTTTGTTGAATTCTCTTCATAGGTACCCCATCTTTTTTTGAATCGATCAATTTATAAGGATAGTATGTGTTCTAATTGCATGGTCAAGACCTTAGAACTGACCTGAAATCCCAGAGGATAAAACCACTTCATCCTAGGTTGCATTGCCTTAAAGAAAAAAACAATTAGTTTCAACCATGAAATAGATTTAATCTTTGCACTTCTCTACCAATGCCTCAGGAATCCTCTCTCTTTCCTTCATCTGTCTATGCAAGATTTTGATCACCCCAAATAACTCACCATCAACCCATGTACTATTTTTTCGTCTATAGCTTTGTGTAATATGAACTCGAGTGGGTTCACTATGTTTCCAAGCTTTAGGGTGCATACTATGCAATTTATGCACAATATGAATATAAATGTGTATCAGTAGAGATACAAACACAAACACCTTTGACTTATGATTCTTTATTTACCTCACATTATCTAAGAACTATTGTGCAAGTACTTCACAAAGGTTATACTTAACGTTTTCCTTAACCATTTTAGATGCCATCAAAATCACTCCTGCTAATATTGAGTTAGGTCGGTTGCTGTAATGAAGTTTATAACCTAGAATTATTGAAATGAATATAAAATCTTATGGAAATATATCATTAACTATCATCACTCTCTTATCCCATTGCGAATGTGTTACGGTTTCCACCATTTTATTTGTGTTCTTTTCTATAATAGGGATAACACCAGAGTTATCCAAACCTGTTATACCCTAAATTAAATCACTTCAAATCTTCACAGGTTGATCTCCAAGCCAAATAAATTGATCATGAACTCAGCTCAGAATGATCTTAATCCATTCCTCTTTGTCGAATTTGTAAATTTCACTCATATGCATAATACTAAGGTTCTCAAGATGTGTGAACTCATCTTTCATCTTTCCATATGCTCCAATCATGTCTTTGATCTCTTTATAGATCTCATAGTCTCCCAGAGACTCATACTTAGAGTGAATGTAATCCCCAATGTCTTTGACATGTAGAACGTCATAGGGTGTTTGCAAAAATGCACCTTTGGGATCATCCTCTGTTGATTTGTATGGGTGTTTATTAAACTTATACCTAGGCCTTTCAGCGACATTAAAAATCAACAGAGTATCCATAACCAAAGCTTCAAAAAAGATCTAAATACCTTTTACCTGCTGATTTTTGAATTTCCGCTTCGATGAAATTATCACTGCACTTTTCTTTTTTCTTTTTTTCTCTAATATCCATTATCCTTAGGATTTTTTCTTCAAATTATATATAAACAAGCTCTTTCGATTAACCTTATACTTCATTGTGGAAAGAAATGACACAGTTCCCAATAAACTCATCTTTGCACATAATCTAGTCGATTAAAAATCTGGAAATCACAACATATAGATTTGTAAAACAATGTAATCACATATTTATTTTCCACAACATCTTCACATATTCTCCCTAAGCTTGCAATAGCTTAATTCTGATAATAAAGGGATGGATAGATTTCTGATGTTTCGTTCCAATGCTTTGCCTAAGCCCATGCTTGGCCATGTAGGTTGATGTAACAATTTTAGCATTAGGAGAAGGCTCAGTAGCATCTGTTGACTCTCCCTGAACCAATACCTCACTTGATTCTTTTACCTTCCATACGTTACCACTATTTTCATCTTCTGGTTTTCTAAAATGACTCTTGAATTCACCCATATATTATGCATGACTTTTACCACTATCACCAATGTTCTTATTTATAACCATAGGCGCTGGTCCTCTTCTGTTATTAGTTCCATTGTAGCTACATTACTTTTCCATATGTCCTGGATTGCTACATGTGTTGCATGTAGGAGGTGGTCTGTTCTGATTAACCTGCAACTTACAATACTTTGCAATGTGCCCAAAGTCTTTGCATTTGTAACTTGTCATGATCTTAGTTGTTGTTTCTTCCCTAATGTAATATTGTTAATTCTTGACTAATTATGTTTCCTACATTATGATTTCATGTGTCCATATGCATGACAATTGTTACAATAGCCATCAAAACATTTGTAAGGATTTTTACTTCTGTAGCCTCTCTTCAAGTGCCTAATCTTGTTGCATCCAAAACATATGCCTTTTAAGGGTCTAATATGATCTTTAGGTTCTTCAAGAGTAGGTATTTCTCCATTAGTCTTTACTTCTAATTTTTCTTCCCGAGTCTTTGAGCATTCAGCTTCACTGAAGCCAACTCCAGTCATGTCTCCTTTAGGTTTATGTCTATCTCTTTATTCATATATCAAGTCACTCCTCATGTGAGGTTTCTCAATATGTTTCTTAGCCTCAACAATTTATCCTTTTATGACCCAATTATATTTTTCTAATTCCATATACTTATTCTTGTAGTGATGAAGTTCAGTCTTCATTTGTCCCATCTAAATATTAGCATCTTATAAGGTTTCTTCAATTTTTTTCTAGCATCCTTTTCCTTTTGAATCTCATCAGCTATTTGAAGGGAAGTAGTTTCATGATTAATCTTCAAAGTGTCTTTCTCTTGTTCAATTCATTTTATCTGATCTGAAGAACTATTGGCTGAATCCCCTTTTATTTTACCCATAAGATCTTGTCTCTGACTTCTGGAAAGTTGAAGATGTTCTTTTAGTTTCTTGATGAATCCGTCTACTCTTCTCAATTTGAATTTCAAGTCACCATTTTCTACTTTATCTTTATCAGGGTCTTCAAGTGCTGCTTCAAATTTTTCCTGCAAACTTTTAGAATCCATCTTGATCTCCTTAAGCTGTTAAGCTTTCTCTCCAAAGGTCAATATCTTTGATATCAATTGTTAGGGTTAAGTAACACTGAGAGGGGGGTGAATCTATATTAGAATAGTTTAAACATGAACTTAATAAATTCCAAATTAACCAGATAAATACTGAAATGAAAAAAACATAAACTCAAAACACACAACTCATAACACCATGAATTTGTTGTCAAGGAGACCCTGGCCAAGGGAAGACCCCGATGGGGATGGTACCCACAAATATCCACTAAAATTATATTGTCCCTATTAGGAGACCTAGCCCTATTAGGAGTTGATTATTACATTATTACATTTCCTTTTTAGAGGAATAAAAAACCTTGTTAAAGGTGTATTGAGCTCACTACTCATACAATCAGAAATATGATTATGTTACAATGATTTTATCAATAGTGAACAATACAAGCATCTCCTATGCTTAGGTAGTTACAGTTGTATCTTGCATCACCATCTATCTTATTATGACATCAAAATGTATTCATTTATCTGTTTGCATCACATCTACACAATCTTTCATCCATTCTCATACTTCACTTCTCAAAAGCTTATATATATATA